>JACVVK020000002.1:15000-25000 GCA_018292915.2 Batillaria attramentaria | reverse complement strand
ATTTTTGGCTGCGCGACCCCTTCGTCCTTGCCAGGTCAGACGCTCGGAAGGAGGTCATGGATGGATCGGGCTAGAAAAGTAGGTCATCGGCGGTTGTCGTCGGTAGCTTAGAGACAGAGAGTGAGTAGGATGCTCACCATTGACGGAGTTGGTTGTTCACGAACTGTAGCCACTAATATGAATGCTGCACAGCAGTGTGTACTGCAAATAACGTTATGCACGAAATTGTGTTATTTGCACTACAACTGTTTGTCTGTTAATGAATAAATTTAATAATAATAATAATGACAGTACTTATAAGCGCTATAACCTAATGGTTGATAACACTTCTAAGCGCTGGAAAAAAAAATAGGGGGAAAAATTGCAATGCCATAACTGAGGTCAGGGGGCAACGACATACGCGCGCGCGCGCGCGCACACACACACACACACACACACACACACACACACACACACACACACACGCACGCACGCACGCACGCACGCACGCACACACGACACACACACGATGCAAACCAGAACAGTCAAATGTTGTTATGAGTCTGGTTTTTCTTGAAAGTTTCAAGTGAGGGTGCTTGGCGGAGTGAAAGAGGGAGAGAACTGATTCCAGGCTAGGGCCAGTGTAGGAGAAAGCTCTAGTGCCAAAGGCGGAAAGTTTAGTGCGGTGAATCTTGAGGATCAGAGTGTCAGCTGAAGACTGGAGGGAGCGTGACGGAGCGTAGAGTTGGATCAGTTCAGAAAGGTGCGATGGGGCAAAATTTAAGTTTTTGGAAACAATGTGTACATCATTTTATAGCCGGGTTGCTGTTTCGTTTTCGTCTGAATGCTACTAAAAAAAACAACAACAACAACAACAAAACAGGCCGTATGGTGACTTCATTTTATTCTTTTTTATGACTAGGAATGCACAACGGTCAGCATCTATCGTCACTGCTAGAAGACTGCACACACACACACACACACACACACACACACACACACACACACACACACACACACACACACACACACACACTGACACACACACACGACAACAACATGGGTGTTTGGGAGTTTAACGTCCTTTTAAACCACGTATGAGTGAAATCAAAGACGGGGCAACGAGAAAAAGGCCAGCACAAATATTTGGCCCTAGCTGGGGCTGATTCAGTTCGAACTTACGACCCGAGCATTGAAAGTCCAACGCTCTATCATTCGGCTATCACCGCTCCCCATATACAACAACAGCAAACAAAATTAATACAATAAATACACAAATAAAGGAGAGCAAAACGCGGTCAGGTAGGCAAAGCCAACGTGGCTGATCACAAACAACCTGAATTCAAATAGCAGCACTTATAATTTTCTTTCCCGATCTCTGCCTGCACTGACCAAACGAAGGTTACAGCTGTACTTTTATTTTACAGGCGAGTGCTGAAACAATGAATCTTCTACATTTGGACCATAAAACCAGTGGATCGTGACGGTTGTCTCAGCGGTGTCTGATTAATGCAAAGGAAGAAAATGTCACAGTCTTCATTAAAAACGACCACACGGAGCGTGAACGGTACAAAGTCCGAGTCGGTCTCCACGCACACACACACCAACACACACCGGCACACACACACACACACACACACACACACACACACACACACACACACACACAGAGGACAAGGTCTCAACTTTGACACGTCATCTGTCACCGTCTTCTGACGTCCACAAAACCTGGAGACCTAGTGGCCTCGTAACCCAATTTTTTGTCTTGTTTATGAGTTACGTAGACCCGCTGTCAAAGTCAATTGCGGCCACTGGCCTGACTGAATAAACGCCGGCAGCGTGAAAACAACAGGAAGCTGGTTTACAAACAGTACTGTCACTGGAGTCATTCTGGCTGATGTAAAATGCTATGCGACAGGCTATTTGCATGTCCGCGAGAACGCGAGAATGCCACAGGTTTCGAGGTCTTCCTGCTCTGCCACGACAAAAATGTATGCTTGCTACGGCAAGGGAGACAACTCACGCGGACAAGAACCTCCGAGACAGGCTGAAAAAAAACCAACCTGTTTTACGTCAGCGCAGAGGCTAACGTCAGAGAAGCCGATGGTGCAGAGTTGGCCCAAGACAACAGACAACCAACAACATTCTTCCTTCAAAATACACCCCCTCCCCTCTGCCAACCCCCTCCCCCCCCCTTCCCCAGGGTGGTGGTGGTGGTAGAGTCCCGATGGCGCTGAGGTGCGAGAAGAGACCGTCGTCAACGTCCGTGTAAGGGAGATGACCAGAGACAAGCTGTAGTTCTTCCGCTCAATCGCTGTGGAGGGAACGAAAACAACACAATGTTGTTAGTAAGTGATCTTCTGCCTGCTGTTCTTTGTCCTTAGAAAAAAACGAACCGTGTACGTAAACTGTTTGAAAGTGTTTCAGTGTACAAACAGCCGGGACCCGGTTCGAGGTGCCAGCTAATCAAGTGCGGATATATATATATATATATATATATATATATATATATATATATATATATATATATATATATATATAAAATAGGAACAAAGGCGTCGCTAAAGCCGAAAACATGCGCTCAATCAGGTCAATTTGAAAATAGGGGAAGTAAGTAAAGCTGAGAGCGCTCCCTAGATCTAGGAGATGTGTGCTTTGTATGCCAGTGGACAAGTCCGCCTTGCCCTATATTGGCTACAAGCCACATTGGAGGGGGGGGGGACCTACCATCCTACCGCTGAAACGTCTAACAGATCTAAGGGTATCTCACCATTCATAGGGCCCCCAATTCCCCTCCCACCGGGAGGAAAATGGTCGGTACAACCAAGGCCATATGAATTGGTGATTTTAGCCGCTCACGACCATGGTTTCGGGTCAATGGGACCCTCATCAGGTGAGCATGCGGCGATACCCACGAGGGTATATATATATATTGACTGATTGTTATAGAGATCTTTTTGCGTAAGTTGTTTTTTTTCTGGAGAATAACAACATGAGAAAACACCTCTTTGTATTGTTTCACTTAAATACGCGGGAGAAAAGGCTGATGTATATACAGCTGTGTTGGATGCACAGTATCAAATTGTACTATCCATGGACATCGTGTATTTTTGCTTACCATTGTGAATCTCACTGCATTTTTCTATTGAGGTTACTACACCTTGCCTTGGCCGGTGAGAAAATGCCCTTTCTCTTGGAAAAAAGGGGGGTTCCTGAAAAGGTCAGCCAGTCAGTTGTGCTGCACGTTATTGATGCTCCTGGAAAAGACCTAGAGGATGGAGTCAGCAAGCTGCAGCCACTCAACCGGCCGCACGTAAACACCGGCATATACAGGACGCGCATTAATCGCCATACAATTAAATAATGCAGTTCGTAAACACATCAGACCAGGAACGCAAGCGCGCGCCGAGCACTAACAGGGCACCTAGCAACTAGTGCAAGAGCGCAAAACTTTACAGGTTACAGACCACTAATAGCTTCCGGGTCATGTAGTAAACGTAGTAGAAATTTTTTTCCCTGTTAAAATTTGTGTGCAGAGTGAAAAATGGCAATCTGGTGCTTTTTGTTAGCTTTGTAAGTAAGTTTGATGCCAGGTAATAGTAAAATTAGGGAAAAATGAGCCTGGCTTGTGGACTATTTGTATTCATGCGCGGCCGGCACAGGAGCCAGCAGACGACCGAGGAATGAGGGGGTATGTGGTCGCTGACAACATTGCCAAGAAACGGAATATTGGAATTTGCTGAAATTTACTCTGCACATGAGTCTTTGGCTGCCGGATTTTTGTGATTTTCTTTGGTGAATTTTAAAGCATTTATAGGGTGTCATATGCAACGTTATGTGTAAGAGATATATATAGCGTTTTCCTCCAAATTTGCATCTGTGGTCTGTAACCTAAGCGCACGCACAGCAAGCGACAAAGAGCTCGGGAACAGCAGCCCCCACCACGCGGACAAGACTAACACCTGCGGGGCAACTTACACATTATGCAGGAAATAATGCGAGAAAGTGGACACAGATTAACACCTGCAGGACAACTTACACATTATGCAGGAAATAATGCGAGAAACTGGACACAGACGAACACCTGCAGGACAACTTACCAGCCAAGCATTTGGTGGTATCATTGGGGTTGACATAAAAGTTGGTCTGGCACTCGCAAGTGAATCCCTCGCTCGTGGGGTCCGGCAGACAGAACTGTTCACAGCCTCCATTGTTATTGCCACATCGGTTCTTGTCTGAAAACAAACAAACAACAAACAAACAAACAAACAAACCATGGACGTCACCAGTTTAAGACAGGTCAAGGAGAAACAGATCAACGAAAATAAGATTTTTTTTTTCTGAAGTATGTTTCAACCTTTCGTGAAGTGAGAGTGAGACTTGACAGAAAAGGCTGGGTGGGTGTTTGGGAGTTCAACGTCCTTCTCCACCATGTATGGGGTGATATCAAACAGAGCAACGAGAAAAAGGCAGGCACAATTTGGCCCCAGCCTAGTGAAAGTCTCTCTCTGTCTCTCTCTCTCTCTGTTTGTTTTTGTTTTGTTTTGTTTCATTTTTTTCTTTGTTTGTTTGTTTGCCTGTCGTTTCTGGTTTTGTTTGTATGTTTGTTTGTTTTTGGGGGGTCTCACTTTATCGGTAGCCTAGATTGTTAGTTTATCTTTGCATATTATGTTTTGTTTTTTTGTTTTTGTTTGATTATTATTGTAAAATGTAGTGAGGACTTCTTGTAAGATAGGCAGAGATGCCTACAAGAATTATCCTAATAAACGTTTCATCATCATCATCATCATCTCTCTCTCTCTCTTCTCTCTCCCCCCCCCCCCTCCCGTAGTGTTAATTTATCAGATTTTAGGATTAATTTAGTCATTACAGTACTGTTACACTGTATTTGTTGAAACCTGAGCATTACTATAAGCTTTGCTTGTTTATGCTCGTTAATTGTTCAGTCATATTAAGTTCCGTATTGCTTCACTATAAGCTTTGCTTGTTCATGCTCATTAATTGTTCAGTCATAGTAAGTTCCGTATTGCATTACTATAAGCTTTGCTTGTTTATGCTCGTTAATTGTTCAGTCATATTAAGTTCCGTATTGCATTACTATAAGCTTTGCTTGTTTATGCTCGTTAATTGTTCAGTCATATTAAGTTCCGTATTGCATTACCATAAGCTTTGCTTGTTTATGCTCGTTAATTGTTCAGTCATATTAAGTTCCGTATTGCATTACTATAAGCTTTGCTTGTTTATGCTCATTAATTGTTCAGTCATATTAAGTTCCGCATTGCACTAAACTTGTTAAAGGACGTCAAACTTCCAAACACCCACCCACTAAACTTGTTTAAACCAAAACACAAGAGAGTGGGATGACAATGCCAAGGAATGAGAGATTTCACTCCCTCGCCTTTCTTCCCCCCTCTTAATCTCGAGAAAAAAAAGGAAAAGGAGAAAGAAATAACAAAAGACACTCACAGTTCTGCTGACGGTCTCTGTGGTAGATGCGGATGTCCATGGGAGAGTTCAAGCCCTGAGCGATTGTCTCCACTTCACCGTGCTGGAACTTGCTGTAGCGTCTGACAGATGCAGCCTGCCAGTCATCCCAGTATAGGTAGTCCTGGTATAGGAAAGAGACCTCATGTCACTGGGTTTAAACAGATTGATTTCGTTGCGTATAGTGGAGATACAACGAAACAGTTTTGAGCACTAAGAAGATAAACTTGTGATATGCTCAGTAAACATTCATTTATAGCAACCTTGCAATGGCAGACCACAAATCACGAGAGAGAGAGAGAGAGAGAGGGAGAGAGAGAGAGAGAGAGAGAGAGAGAGAGAGAGAGAGAGAGAGAGAGAGACAGACAGACAGACAGACAGACAGACAGACAAACAGACAGAGTTCGGAGTTTGGGAGTTCAACGCCATTTTCCACCATGTATGGGTGATATCAAGAACGGGGCAACGAGAAATAGGTCATCACAAATATTTGGCCCCAGTCGGGAGAGAGAGAGAGAGAGAGAGAGAGAGAGAGAGAGTCTCAGTTGGTGAGCATCCTCTGTTTAATCTCATGTCATTTGTTAATAGGAAACATTCAACAAGTAAATAAAAAAGTAAGGAGTATGCAATGCTCCTGAACATTTCCGACAGCCACAGG
Organism: Batillaria attramentaria; assembly: GCA_018292915.2. NCBI lineage: Eukaryota > Metazoa > Mollusca > Gastropoda > Batillariidae > Batillaria > Batillaria attramentaria. The sequence continues at coordinate 18,879 of JACVVK020000002.1, read as the reverse complement.
TCAGTGTAGGTGCAGAAAAAATAACCAATGGCTCAGAGACCACCAGCTGAATAATTTTGAAAGTGCCTCTTAACCCTTAAGAGCCCAAGCCCGACCACCCCCTATATGACAAGACTTGTTTAAAGAACAAGCCACTGCACACCAGTAGGCGCCACTTCAAGGCAGTATTACGCAAGGCCCGGGCCTTCCCCGCTAGGTCCCAGACCGTTGCAGATTACAGAATAGTGGCTTGAAGTGGACCCTAGTGATCTGACGATTTCAAGTAAGCATGCCATTTTCCATGGGCTTTTAAGAGTTAAAAGTAGGCACAAATTCAACACGCATATGCTTTAAGGGAAGTGGTTGGGAGGTGATGGGGTGGGGGGGGGGAGGGGGGTGCAGAGTGAGGGATCTTGAAACTATGCCCTGTACTTCACCAACCTCAAAGACGGTGATTGCGAAGGGATGTCCCAGGTACTGATGTCCACGGAGGATAATCTTGCGGTTGTTGCCCTCCAAGTCTGAGCTGCCGATCTGGTGGGTCTTGGCATCAGTCCAGTACAGACGCTGGTCAACGTAGTCTGCACATGAACGAGTCTGCTGTCAGCGAAAAATTCTAAGGACCCGGACAGTCATGTGTGTAAAACTCTGATGGAAGTCCGAGCGATAGGAAATGTTCAGCCCACCAAATCTGAAAAATAAATGCAATTCTAGATTCCGAAACTTAAATAGATGAGCTGACCCTTCGCACCACGTGACTGTAATGTGTTTACGTCCAGTGTGTGAGAGAATGCGTGTGATTCACGTGAGCGTGCGTGTTGGGTTCAGTTCGCGGCGCTTTGAGCCGATTCATGAAACTGGGTAAAGCGCCTATACAATACTCATTATTATTATTATAAGCACTTGACAGACGGCCTCACTCGATAAGCACCGAGGCCAAAGCCTCGCGCCTTGCCTCTGCCGTGTATTGGCAAAATACAGTACGTCCATGACGTCATTTTATGGGAAAAGGGGTGATTCCAAGATGAAAGTCATCGACATTATGGTCTTTTTTTCTCAAATGACGTCAGTGGACTTACTGTTTTCTTTCCACGTTTCAGTCACATCAAACTGAACGTGCTTCCCTCTTTGTCGGTAGTGTGTAGCAAACAGCTTGCCAGATCAAGCCATGTGTTGTGTTCGTTATGCCGCGGGACGCGATTAGCTGAATTCTGGAGGCTCGGCCCTTTTGGTTGACAGGGGTGGGGTTGTCCATTAGAATCATTCTTGTGTGAGGTTGAGATCAAGAAAGTTTTTTTTTTCTACTTTATTATCCCTTTCGGGAAATTCGGGCTGCCTCCCCCGGGGAAGCGCGTCGCCGCGGTGCAGCGTCACCCAATACCTATCCCTATATATTTAACAATTTTGCTGGGGGGGGGGGGAAGCCGGATAACCCGGAGAGAAACTCCCGATGAGCAGCCCGGTAGCCAGGAAAAACCGGTATCACATATCACAAGCTCGACCTGGGCTCGAACCCTCGCTACCTATTAGACCACCGCTTACCCCAAGGTTCAGAGTGATTGAGGAGTTTAGAGAGACTGAAACATCAACCTTGAAAGGGTGGTTCTCCAAAATGATTCTGGGTTATTTAAAAGTGACTGCGAACGTGAAAAACCAATCGGATGAAAACAGAGATAATAAATGATACTTACCAATGGTAAGGCCATTGGGCCATGCGATATCCGTACTGATAATGACTTTGCGCTGCTTCCCGTTCATGCCACACTTCTCGATTTTCGCCACCTGTCCCCAGTCAGTCCAGTAGATGTATCTGGAAACAATAAGTGAACATTTGGAAGGCTTGAAAATAAGGTTAAAAAAAGACAGCCACCCAACGAAAACACAACAATAAACAAACGAGCGACAAACAAAGCAAGCAAATAAACCATCTAACAACCCCTGCTAACAGTTTCCATCTGTGCAAGCCCCCCCCCCCCCCCCCCCCCACACCCCTTCCCCCCCCCCCCCCCCCCAATATCCGTAAGGTTGAAGTTTATTATTTGTAGATATACCACCACTTACCGCAACATTTCATATATAGTTATAATTGAAGCATTGGCACCCCCATGTAAATGTTGAGAACTTTTGAGCAAACTGGCGTTTTGCTTGTAAGTAAATTGAAAATACGGGTTCCTGCAACTGATCTAATATAATATTTGATATTGATGTAACTCACGCATTGAGAATACGGGTTCCAGCAACTGATCTAATATAATATTTAATATTGATGTAACTCACGCATTGAGAATACGGGTTCCAGCAACTGATCTAATATAATATTTAATACTGATGTAACTCACGCATTGAGAATACAGGTTCCATCAACTGATCTAATATAATATTTAATATTGATGTAACTCACGCATTGAGATAATTTGAGAATACGGGTCCCAGCAACTGATCTAATATAATATTTAATATTGATGTAACTCACGCATTGAGTGGGTCCACAGCAATTGCACGCGGTTTATCCAGATCAGTGCTGATCAGAACCTTCCTCTTCGACCCGTCAAGCGTGGCCACCTCGATATGGTTCAGCCCGGCGTCTGTCCAATACAGGTGTTGATGAACCCAGTCCACGGCCAGACCATCGGGCGTTTTCACGTTGTCCGACACCACCATTTCAATTTCTTGGGTTGTCAGGTTAATCCTACAAATCAGAAATAAACACAGGTGGTATAACCGCTATCTGAAAAGTGTTTCCAGACACAGGTACAAACACACATGGGGCGGTCGGTGGTCTAGTGGTTAAGAGAGTTGTCACCATTGCGACAGGTCAGGGGTTCGAGTCCCACTCGGGGCAAAGAATTTTTCCTCTCGTATGTAGCACCGATCATTCGGGCCGATCGTCGGGGGTTCTCTCCGGGTGCTCCGGCTTCCTCCCCCTCTGTTTTGGAAATTCAGAAACTTAAACAGCTGAGCTGACCCTTCGCACCACGTGACTGTAATGTGTTGATGTCCAGTGTGTGAGAGAATGTGTGTGATTCACGTGGGCGTGCGTGCTGGGTTCAGTTCGCGGCGTTTTGAGCCGATTCATGAAATTGGGTAAACGCCTGTACAATACTCATTATTATTAGTAGTAGTAGTATTAAGTACAACTGACAATCCTGCAGTCTTTGTACAATTAAAGCTTGAACGCAAATTGCCTTCAAATCCTTGAGATGGAGTTTTTTTCCCCTTTAACCTAGCTAATCAACTGATCTGAGTGATCAAGAAGTGGAAGAAACATTTGTGTACCTTGCTTCGTGTGACAGCAAACTTATCTTCAAATACCGTACCATAAAGCGTCTTCACCTCATGATCCGATCCTCGTTGATGTCCGTCCAGTACAGCAGGGTCTGGTCGTAGTGGAAGTCGATGGCGATTGCACCTCCCACTGGGGTGTTGTCTTTCCCATCGATAAGCAGCGTGTAGCTCATTGTATCCAGTCGGTAACGGCGCAGGTCTGTGCGGTCAGCAAGGAACAACTCTGGCTGACCCTCTATAGACAGAATAAATGGGTGTTTAGGAGTTCAACGCCCTTTCCCACCACGCATGGGTGACATCACAGACTGGGCAACGAAAGAAAGGCCAGAACAAATATTTGGCCCCAGCCGGGATTCGAACTCACGACCCGAGCATTGAAAGTCCAACGCTCTACCATTCGGCTATCCCGGCTCCCCACATTTGAGTGGAGGCTTGGATGCGCATGAAATAAAAACAATGACAACATACTAAATATAAACTGGAAACTAAAGACACTAAGTGTAAATATGGCTGAACAGAATGCACCATCTACAAGAACGATTAAAAAAAACCCAATGAGTCAACGACTAGTTTGAACAAAAACAAGAAACTGAAGACAAACAGTAACACCAATTC
>JACVVK020000002.1:0-10000 GCA_018292915.2 Batillaria attramentaria | reverse complement strand
TTGTTCAGAACTGTCCACGTTTCTTGTCGCCGAGTATTTTTGTTTTTTCCCTTCTCAATTTGAGGTATCACCTGTCTCGGCGCAGGTCTCGTCTAGCCGATTCCGGGTCAGTGCAGAAGGTAAGCGTAGTGAAGCCCGATGGTACAGAGTTGTGACAGTAGTGAACATGTCGGAAGTGCCTGACTGTGCGTGAACGCAAAAGTGGGCAGCAGTTTTGTTTCTTGTTTTCTGCGCTGTTTTCCAATTCAAACTTTTCTAGACTGAAGTGAAACACTGGATATATAAGTCCCATTTGTGTGGAATTTAAGAACGGCGCTTTGATTCGACAGTTTGGCTATTTGTGATATTGAGTTTGATTATGATTTATTACTTTAAAAAAAAAAAAAAAAAAAAACCCAGCTTTTTGGCTTGAGTTTACTTACATCCAAGCTCATCCTCTCCCCCTTCGCAATCAGCCGCGCCGTCACACATCCAGTATGAACTAATGCAGACTTTGTTTTCGCATTGAAATTCGTCGGCCCCACAATGCACAGCTTCTGCAACAAGAATAACAAATCATTACCAGCTGTGGTGTAGGGAACTTGGGGTGCGCGGTGGTCTAATAGGTAGCGCGTCGGATTTAGCCGCTGCGCTACTGAACGGCCGTCACCAATGTCATGGCGATGAAGCGTGGGTTGGAGCCCAGGTCGAGCTTATGATATGTGATGCCGGTTTTTCCTGGCTGCCGGGCTGCTCATCGGGGGTTTCTTTCCGAGTTATCCGGCTTTCCTCCCCCAGCAAAAATGTAAACAAAAATATATACATATAGGATACGTATTGGGTGACGCGCTTCCCCCGAGGGAATCAGCCCGTATTTCCCGAAAGGGATAATAAAGTAGTTAAAAAAATTCTGATATTAATGCTGGGCTTTATCATCTCACAAATTATGCAGGACATTTTCCACACGCGTGTAAAATGTGTCCAAGTAACAGTTTGGGGTTTTTTGTGGACTTGAATCATGGAGGTGAAACTGGTGAAAGAAATAACATGTTTTTCTTCCATTAGTTGTATTCCGTCCGTCATTAACGTCTTCAATTCCCTGAGGTAGGAAGAGGTGTGTGTGTGTGTGTGTGTGTGTGTGTGTGTGTGTGTGTGTGTGTGTGTGTGTGTGTGTGTGTGTGTGAGTGTGTGTGTGTGCTGGCTGTCCGCCATACCGTCGCATACTGTGATCAAATGGAGCGGGTGTGGTGGATGGCGTCTGTGATTTTGAATGGGATTAGTGTGTGATAAATTTGAACGGCTATTTCAGGTTATATGTACCTTAATACTAAGACTGAATTTATATCAATCTCTATAATAACTGTAGTGTTTATTATGTATAGTTGATGTGTATTTTTTATTTGATGTGTATTATTGTTTTGTTTATCCACCACACCGAAATTACGGGGAGCCGGGGTGGTCGAATGGTAGAGCGTTGGACTTCTAATACTCGGGTCGTGAGTTCGATCCCGGCTGGGGCCAAATATTTGTGCTGGCTTTTTCATCGCTGCCCCGTCTTTGATATCACCCTATGTGGTGGAAAAGGACGTTAAAACCCCCAAACACCCACCCACCCACCCACCCACACCGAAATTACCCTCTGGGATAATAAAGAAGTATTGATCGATTGATTGATTGGTTCCTGCTGGGAAATGAATACGTAGGGCACACCTCGTCTGTTTCGTCGGAGTCATCAAGGCAGTCATTGGCACCATCGCATATCCATCTCTCTGGCCTCTCGCATTGGTGACTAAGTCTTAACCACTAGACCACCGACCGCCCCTATTATTACCAATTATTATTTGGTTATTACAAATACCGGGACGTACTGAGATAGCAAACCGACTAGACACATGGCAAGGATTATTAAGTCGCAGAACATGGACAAATGAGGATACAGTTCAGCGAAAAAAGATGACTAAAGTCCCCCCCCCCAAAAAAAAAAAAAAAAAAATCGAAAATGAATTGCCGCTAAGGAAATTATTGAGTCACTACTTGAATGCTTTCCTACTTTGTCATCATTTGTGAAAGTACATCTCTAGTTTAGCATTGTACAATCTGTTTGAAATTGTTGTCTTCCATAATTTTCGGAGTTGAATTGTGTCACTTAAAAAAAATGTTTGGATACAGTTTTTCTTTCCATACCGGACAGTTAAAAAAAAAAAAAAAAAAAGAATCAATGAAGAAGGGTGGGGTGGGTGTTTGGGGGTTTAACGTCCTTTTCCGCCACATACGGGTGATATCAAAGACGGGGCAACGATGAAAAAGAAGCCAGCACAAATATTTGGCCCCAGCCGGGATACGAACTCACGATCCGAGCATCAGAAGTCCAACGCTCTACCATTCGGTCACCCCGGCTCCCCCAACGAAGAAGGGACGCTCAGCCCAGTAAAAAGAAAAAAGGAAAAGACAAAAGAGGAAACAAAGTTATCATTGTGGATTGAAGCGGACCTGCATGCAACTGATGTTAAAAAATGAACAAATTAAATTAAAAAAAAAAAAAAGTGGACCACGTGAAACAGGTCGGACAGAGCGCGTAAAACAAGAAGGCGTGGTTCAGAACCGACACTCACCGACAGCAGATTCCTCAGACTGTGCAAACGCAAGTGTCGTCAAGGAGATAACTAGGGAAACAGCTAAAAAGCTCCCTCTCCACGACAAATTCCACATCCTTCGGGGAATTGTCTTGACCACTCGTCACCGCAGAACAGTTCCAACTCAGACAGCTTTCACCCGGCGACTTGACGGAGCTCGGACCACTCTTCCAACGCCTACGCGTTGAATAGCAGGGTGGAGGTTTTGCACATAAAGTAGCGCTTAGCGGCAGCAGGCTTTCACTGCTTCGTCCTCCAGCCCTGCGGCGCCGTGAGCATTTCAGCAGAGATGGATATGTGCGCCGAGGAGAAGTCTACCATACCATACCATACCATACCATACGCGCGCAACACCGAATGTGAGGAGGGTGGCTGAAAGAAGAGCCGGCTGTTCTACCCAATCAGCATACAAGGCCACCGCAAAGTTGAGAGATGTACAGCAACTTCCGAGGAAGCCCAAACGGATGTCACCGCTCAACCTTGCTGGTGCCTTCTCAATGGCTAACTACCGGTTCAGTGTTTTCACTGACCGAGCCTCGTTCCAGCTCCTGGTTTAACCTTCACCGCTGGAATCGGATGTAAACTTGAACATCCAGGACTTTTTACGTTTTTGCTCATTACTCTCTCATTTATCAAACTTGCCTTTTGACACTTGAGATATTCCTCGACGAGAGTTAGACGTTCTGTGCAACCTTAACATGAAATCAGTACCTTGAGAAACAATGCAATAAACATCGTCCAAAATCGGGTAAATGTAATCATTCTTCTCTGAGCGCAATGGCTACGCATAGACGCTTACGAAAAAGGGTGGTCTGACTTTGAGTTTTGCTTAGTTCTGTGTTTATGAAAACATTTCAACTAACTTTTACGCTGCTCTTGAGTTCTTGGTTATCTACTTTTTCACTCTGCAAAGTATTTAGGTTCTATTGTAAAAAAGAAAGAAAAAAAAAAAAAAGACAAAGTACGTAATTTGTAGAAACAGGCACACAACTGGTTGGTAACTGTCAACGTGCCCATATGAAAGATATACTGACTGGGTACCTGGCGCCCAACGACGTACGAATCGAACGTTTCAGAACCTCGTACGGAAAAGGTTAATAAGCAGTCGAAACCGCTGAGCTTTGATCAAGTTTAGGATCCGCTGTTTCGTGTGTGTGTGTGTGTGTGTGTGTGTGTGTGTGTGTGTGTGTGTGTGTGAGTGTGTGTGTGTGCGTGCGCGCGCGCGCCCGCGCGTGTGTCCTGTTCCTATTCTTAATAATTTGGTCAAGCACTTTTCCCTATAGCCGGCACTTTGGAGCGCCACGGTGTTGTGCACACGCGTGACACAGTTGTGATTTCGGTGGTTTCCGCCGCTGTGCCGTCATCACAGCTACTGGGATTTCAAATAGCCCCAGCTGTGACTGTTGATTCCACAACCGATTCTCTGATTGGCTGTGCTACGTCATTTGGCGCGCAAACATGGCGGACAGTGCATCCTCAATTGCTTTGTCGCCTGGGGACGTCTCCGATAAGTACCACACAGACCGGACTGCTTGCCTCTGAGCTCTGCTTGCCATTGCGGACGCTATGGGCGTCGGATGGTATCGTATCGTGATCGTGTGATCATACGTCACTGTGCACAGCTGCCTTTGTTCTGTTTTGTAGTTAGTAGAGCTCAGTTGGTATAGTTCGCCCGTCAGGGGGGTGCAAATATATACCAGTCAATTCCGTCGATATTTCGCATAAAGTAAATTCGTAGAACGAAGTCAGCGGCCACGTGACCTCACCTCGCCAGACGCCGGAGTACATTTGCACCCTCTCCCGCGTTGCGGGGATACAGGCGCTCCCGTTAGTGGACGACTGCCAAAGTTTATGCCGAAATATCGGCGGCATTGACTGGTATACATTTGCACCCCCTAACGGGCGAACTCTACCAACTGAGCGTTAGTAGACAGACTCCCGAGGGCAACAACTGACTATGGTGTGGTGCATGTGTGTTTCGCGCGTTGTGGCCACTGAGTGAGTTAAAGGTCAAGTACTTTTCCCTAGCTCCGCTATCAGCAGTGTTTCGCACACAGTTAAGGAAAAGTCGCGGATGCTACAGAAGTGAAGCCCTACCTCACTCAGTTCAACACCAAGCCCCCGCGAAAAAGCACGTACTCTTTGGCGCGTGACACGGCGCAGGCCACCTCAGGTTTGAGTTGAATGTTTCGGGCTGATTTTTTAACTGCACTGACTGACTTCCGTGTCAGTGCGAGCTGCGCCCAAGCACCAAGCAGAACAGCTGAATGACGCAGTACCAAAGCCGGTGTAGACACGTGTGAGACCGATGTCACACTGGGAGTGCTGTTAGTTCGAACACACAGAAATCATGGTGTTTGTTTTCTTCGTGTTTCTCGTGTGACATGCGGCTACAACTACATGCCTTTGTCCTATTTTTTTCCTGGAGCGTGTTCAGCAGGGCCCGCATGTAAAACTCGAGGTTTATACAACCCACGGCTACGGGCCTAACCCAGACTAGGACTAAAGAAACACCAAAACAAAAGTAAATTTTAAAAAGGAAGCGAAGAAATCCTTCTCTAACGGTTTAGGCACCATGGTGGAATAGACCAGCTTCCTGGTTAAAAAAAAACAAAACAAAAAAAAAACCAAAAAAACCCAGAGCTAGTTTTGTCCGAGCTTAGACTTTAACGCGGGGATAAAATCCCTAACCTCGACTTTTACATGCGGGCCCTGAGCTGTTCTCCGTGTTTTTTTGTTTTTTTTTTGGGGGGGGGGGGAGGGGGGTGTTTGTTTGTTTTGTTTTGTTTTGTTTTCCGAACAAAACCGTCTCCCGCGTATCATGAGCCTAAAACTGTAAACGAATAATATGGTTTTCACTGTGCATCTTTTCAAAACCTCTGCCCCCTTCCAGCGCCAGTCCCACAACTCTCCTTAGACACTAAATGCCTGCGGTTCTCCAGAAGATAGATGTGGAACTATTGTTTTCAGCGGTGTCCTGTGTGTACGCCTGGGACTTTCCGTCACTAGACTCGCGCGCGCGCATGTGTGTGTGTGTGTGTGTGTGCGCGCGTGTCGGGTGTGCGTGCGTGCGTAGATGGGTCGGGTGTGCGTGCGTGCGTAGATGTGTGTGTGTGTGTGTGTGTGTGTGTGTGTGTGTGTGTGTGTGTGTGTGTGTGTGCGGTTGGGTGTGCGTGCGTGTGTACATGTGTGTGTGTGTGTGTGTGTGTGTGTGTGTGTGTGTGTGTGTAAATGTAAATTAGTTGTATGAAATGAACAGAATACTCTATCCCTCTCTCTCGTGAACACATATGTTGAATTTGTGGAAAACGTCATTGGTGTTCCTGTTCGTGCGTTTGCGTTTCTTTGACTTTGCTGTTCAGTTTGTTCAGTCTTTGTTCACCCTGATGACAGCCACCTACGGCCAGATAGGTGGAAGTCTCGTGGACGCACACACACACACACACACACACACACACACACACACACACACACACACACACACACAGCACAACAGTTGCTGACAAAATCACCCGGAAATGATGCTTCTATATTTTATTTGTTTCATGATTTCACACCTCGAAAACCTCCAACAGAATCACAGTCAATCATACTTTCAGCTGCATAAAGTCCGTAGGGACATTGCGTGGTCGTCAGGTTGTAGTCATTCACAGAGTCCATGGGGGAGGGGGAGAACGGGGGAGGGGGGAGTGGGCTGAGGGGGTGGGGGTGTGGGTGTTGATGGTTGGGGGAGATGGGGTTGAGGGGGTGGGTGGGGTGTTGAAGACAGCCTTCGTTCACTTCATCCGGGGATAGTAGCCGCGGTTTCTGATGGGCCGGGGTTCAGCACTTCGCATCCTCGTCCTGTCTGGCTTGTATGTCTGAAAATCAATTGATACAATTATGAATACAGCGAACTGACTAACTGACCATCTCACTCACTCACTCACTCACTCACTCACTCACTCACTCACTCACTCACTCACTCACTCACTCACTTCGAGTCTCAATCAGTCCCACTCACTCACTAGCTCTGATCTTAAGTACGAGCAAAACACAAACCATGGATTCAACAGTGACAAGTTGAACAACAACAACAACAACAACAAAAAACAACAACACGACTGAACCACACAAACGTGATAACAAACACCTCGTCATAACAAGAGAAAACGAAGTGATACGAAACAACAAGCGAGTAAACCAAAGTTCTAAACATTTCTATATCGCACCTGAAACTGGGACATAATGTCATCTTCGCTCTGGTTGGTGGCGTTGCTTCCCCACAAGCTGGCGAGTGCGTACTGGAAACAAGCAAAATTTTTTTTTTTTTTTTATAGATTCAGATGGTAAGGTGTAAAAGACTTTAAAAGGGTCTACATAAGTTTACCCAGCTCTGCTATGAAATTAACTTCGGCTTGCCGCATCACAAACTGGCCGAGTCTTTCAGCAGGCCTGCCTGTACCTAGATGCTGTCCACGTCCGTGACAATAATTAGTGCTTACACTTTTTCAACCTTACAGTGAACTCTCATTTATTGAGGTACTCCGAGTGCACACTTTCGGGTGAAAATATAAATAAAACAACAAACAAACAAGGAAACAAACAACCCCGAAACAACAACAACAGAAAGACAGAAAGACAGACAGAAAGAAAGAAAAGACAAAGACAAGACCAAACTAACGACCGTAACGTTTTTGAAACTAAAACCGGAACACGCAGTTTTATTTATTCATTCCTTTATTCATTTTTTTGTTTTCATAACCACATACCTTGGTGTAGAGGTCCACCACGGTTTCCTTGGTAGGCAGGTAGTCGTTCACGGCGTTTTGGGCCTCGTCGATGTAGGACTGGATGTCAGGCATCTGGCTCAGAGACTCGAAGGGCACTGGCAGCACGATCTCCACCTGGATCTCACCGCCTTCCGGGTCGTACACGGTTACCTTGCTCTTGCGCAGGAAGTCGACCTTCTCGGTGATGAACTCCAGCTCCTGCTCGATGAGCTTCTTGACGAGCCGCACGATGCTGGCCAGGCTCTCCTCCATGTTCTCCTCCATCTGCCAGTACTTGTAGGCCCACACGCCCTTCAAGAAGGGGAAAGAACGAGGTCAGTTACAAGTGTGAAGCTGCCATTGTTCGATAAAATTATTATGGGGCGCCTATCCCCGGGGAGCGAGCTTTAGGCGCCTTACAATCTAAAAACGAAGTTTTAAAAAAAAAAGTGCACTCAATGTACACTACGCAAGAACAACTAAAAAGAAAATAAAAGAGCACAGATTAAAGAACAGATCACACAAGTAAAAATGATGAAGGACAGGCAGAGACAATTAAAAACCAAGAACAAGTACCTGTGGTAAGACCCAAAACAAAAAGAATAGATTGGAATGAGCCAGTTAAACCTTAAAAGATAGCAGTGGTGAGGAGCTAAAAGTAAGACTGACACTAAAAGACTTGCATATGATGCCACCCTTGCGCATTTTGAGAACACAGCTCATAAGTTTGATCGTGCAGATCAGTCCAGATACTTTAAAAACAAGTGTGTCAAGATCTAAAAGGTAAGGTGGGGTGGGGGGTGGGTGGGTGCGAAAACAACTACTCTGCCCCCACATAAACAAAAAATCGACACCTGCCCTAAACCCCCCCCCCCCCCCCCCCCCCAAAAAAAAAAAAAAAAAAAAAAAAACGAAAAAAAAACAAAACAAAAAAAAACAAAACAAAAACACAGAAAACAAGCAGGAAAAACAGTTTGTCTCGTGTTTCGTGACTTTCCCTTTGGTGTCTGAAGTCTAACTCCACTGCTTCCTCAACACACATTACGATATGTACAGGGTTCGTCTCATAAAGCCCAGTACGCAAGACCGACATTTAACAAATAATACTATAATACAAAATAAAGGAATCAATAAATGTCGTGGACGTTTACCTGCTGGTACACCTCATTGGCGGCGGCCTGGAACTTCTGCACCTCCTGGCGCTCTAGCATGCCGGACAGACCGGAACTGATGGAGTCACGTGCGTTGTAGATGGCGTTAATGTACTCCTCGGGAATCTTCACTTGGCGCACGCGCTCTCCCAGATGACCCATCAGCCAGCGGTAGTCGTGACCCAGCAGGTCCTGGACGTTCTGTAGGTACAAAACGAATTTTGCTAGCGGTGTGGCGTGTAGTCTTGTTTTGGGTGAAGCGTTTGACCACCTAACTCCTCTGGTGTATACATGAGAAATATCTGGCGATATGAAATAGCTAAAAGAATGAAATAGCTAAAGTGTGTAAGGCTGAGAATGTCCATGTGTGCATTGTGTGATTGTAACATTATGAGTAAAGGTGTGTGAAAGCAACAACAGTAGACTGTCCATAGCCTACCCCTCCTCCCCATCTACACAAACACTAAGTCTTATCTGTAACTGATCTGTCGTAACTGTACACTGTACGTAACAGAAGTGCATACCATTGTCAACTATGTTTACAGCTACCGATGTATGATGACCAACCATGAGTTTGTATAAATTTATGTGTGCCCATAACTAAAAAACAAGACATAAAAAATTGGTGATTTTGTTTAATGTTTTACTCAGTTCATAATTATGTGAACTGCGTGAACTGTATTTCACGCCTGCAAAGGGATGATGTCAGGGGAGGAACTGAATGGAAGTACCTGCACGTGTGGGTGGTTCTTCACCTCTTCCCACCTCTCCTGCGCGCCGTCAACGAGCTTGTAGAGATAATCGTCGATCTGAGAGATGGCGTTAGTGATGGTGACCAGACCTTCCTCAATACTCTCCTGCAAAAACAAGTAAGCAATTAAATTACACGTTCACGTGCCCAAATATCCTTGTTATGTTCTAGTATAAATTAGGACTACTGGCAATGTTCTCTAATGCACGAAGGGGAGCCGGGATAGCCAAATGGTAGAGCACAGGATTTTTACTGCTCGGGTCGTGACTTCGAATCCCAGCGTGGGGCCAACTATTTATGCTGGTCTTTCTCTCGTTGCCCCGTCTTTGATACCCATTGGTGATATCTGCAGGACACAACCTTGTAAAATATGTGAACAGCGATGGCATTTACCCTCACAGAAGCGAAACGGCATCGAATTCACTGACCCAGCACGCACGCTTACGTGAATCACACGCATTCCCTCACACATTGGACGTGAACACATAACAATCACGTGGTGCAAAGGGTTAGCTCAGCTATTTAAGTTCCGGAATTTAGAATTGCATTTATTTTCAATTTTTGTGGGCTGAACATTTCCAAAGCAGAGGGGGAGGAAGCCGGAGTACCCGGAGAGAAGCCCCGACGATCGGTCCGAATGAACGGTGCCACGTACAAGAAGGAAAAATTCTTTGCCCCGAGTGGGACTCGAACCTTACCTCTCGCATTGGTGGCAAAGACTCTTAACCACTAGAC
>JACVVK020000001.1:5875000-5900000 GCA_018292915.2 Batillaria attramentaria | reverse complement strand
TTTCTGTCCAACGCCTCTCGCTGCAAATGGATTCGATCAGAGTGTTAATTGCAGGGAACAAATGGAACTATTAGCGGAGATCTTACGAGGGCACAGACACTTCGCTAGATCGTCTATGGGTTTGCTTTGGGTTTGGAAATACTTCGGGCGCGTATATGAAAAGCCGCAAAGGATTCCATTGACATTCCCGCTCAATTTGATCGTGGGCCGTTAAAGTAGAGTCTGACGTCAACGGAAACGGTTAATTCACGGTTTGAAAAAGTTACGCCTTCAGTTGTAAGAACCAATTCATGTTTTCCGCTAGGGCTGCGTGTACAAATAATGACATGAAAATCATTTCATCAATTCGGTTCAACATGACTTTTTTAATCTGATGAAAATCACATTTTTTGTTGTTGTTGTTTTATGGATCGGCGTACGTGTAGTTAAATTTCATATAACTTACATCATTGCTTTAAACTGCTATTTAGGGTTAAAAATTCAATAAATATGACTATGAACATTTCCAGCAGCCCCTAGTAGCTGCTGTGATGGCCGACTAGAGGTGCCGATTCCATTCAGTGTAGACTGCAGAAAGCTTGTTTTTGGATTGCATGTGATACAGACACAGATAACTTTATTGTCCTTAAAACAGGAAATTTGTCTTCGGCTTCACCGACACGTAAAGATCATGAAATCACACAAGGAGTTTGGCTTATAAAATCTCTCTCTCTCTCTCTCTCTCTCTCTCTCTCTCTCTCTCTCCGTGTCCCACTCTCTCTCTCTCTCTCTCTCTCTCTCTCTCCGTGTCCCACTCTCTCTCTCTCTCTCTCTCTCTCTCTCTCTCCGTGTCCCACTCTCTCTCTCTCTCTCTCTCTCTCTCTCTCCGTGTCCCACCTCTCTCTCTCTCTCTCTCTCTCTCTCTCTCTCATGCCTCTAGCTGCAGCAGCACCAGAGTTGATAACTTACATAAAAACGCCAGTAATAACAATAGTAAAATCAGACTATATGACTAAAACATTTGTAAAAGACTGCTCGTCAAAGGAATGACGTGGTTAAATAATTGTGCGAGCGATATGAGGGACCGGTTTCATTTTTTTGCTACGTTAAATATTATGGAGCCTTTGAACGTGAGCGACGTTTGACTTATTTTCTGATTGGCTAAAACTATCTGCTCTGGAGAGGTCTGCTTGTGAGCAGCGCCACCGTGCAGGATACACGGAGAGCAATGTTGAGAGACAACTAAAAACGAAGTCAGCATGACGTCACTTCCGAAAAGAGTGTGGTGGGACGTACGGAAACGAAGTCATAATGACGACAGTTCCTAAAAACAATGTTTTTCTTTCGTGTTTGCACACAATAATTTGACGTGATTGTCTTATCCTCTCTCCTCTCTCGGGGCTGTTTCCTTGTATACCGCCTGATGGCGCTCAGTCTGGCTTCATATTCAGTTTCGCGGAACAACGAGTTAGCGGTGTCTCAATCATTAAAGCGGCACTGTTGACGTACACTGGTTGACGTCAGTTTTTAGTCTGGGTTAATGCCAGCCAGCTAGGACGGGCTTTACGCAGAGCAAACGGAAACCATCGTCTACAAAACGGGAAAAGCTGGACGACAACTCCCAGTCGTTAACTTGATGCATTGCATTCCTTGCCCTCGATCGTCACGTGTCCGAGAGGTTCTCACGGCAGTACTTGGTCGTCTGTACGGCTTTTTGTGTGCGACGGGTGTACGGCAGAGCAAGGCGCCAATTAGCGACTCCACATCTTGCAATCAAAAGTGTCGAGTACCCTGAATTCAGCCAATCGCGTCCCGCGGTATGATGAGCGCAACACATGGCATGGTCTGGCAAACCTTTTGCCAGACGCTATGACGAGGGAAGCGCATATATAGTCCATTGACGTCTTTTTGAGGAAAAAGACCATTACGTCAAAACTTTAACCTTTTCCCGTACGTTGACGCCATGGACGTACTGTGTTTTGCCCTTGAATGGTCTGTGCATGATAAAAAACAAAACAAAAAAACAAGACAACTAAAATACGTACTGCCCCCCCCCCTACACACACACACACACACACACACACACACACACACACACACACACACACACACACAGCGCTTGGGACAGACTAATCAAACGCCTCCCTAAAGAGATGGGCTTTTAGACGCGACTTGAAGGAGAACAGAGTTGGGGAATGACGGATGGAGGCAGGCAAGGTGTTCCACACTGAGGGACCGAAGAAAGAGAAGGAACGTTCGCCGCGTGTTTTCGAGTTAGTGTGCGGGAGACGGAATTTGCCGCGTGTGTCAACAGACGAGCGAAAAGACCGGGAGGTGGGGGGTGGGGGGGGGTGTAGATAATGCCTCATCATCGTCATCATGAATCCACAAAGTACGCAGCAAGTAAAGGTGACATTGATGTATTAGCACGCTCCATCAAGCTCTTCATCTCCTTGAATAAGATCGACTTGACCCGGCCGCTTCGAGAATAACCGACCGTTTTTGGTCCTTGATCTGCCTGACAAAATATCACAATACAGAAACAGCCGCAAACACGCACATCGATTTTCGAAAAGACAAACACGATTAAGGTCTTCCTAGCTGGCACTTCTAAGTTAGGTCGATCAGCGCTTTTTCTTCTCTTTTTCAACACCCCCCCTCCTCCCCCCCCTCTCTCTCTCTCTCTCTCTCTCTCTCTCTCTCTCTAGTAGCAGACAATCCACATTAAATCCAGTTTTTGTCGATCACGGTAATGGAGTTTTCTTCTCTTACTTCCTCCCCACTTCACCCTAAGCTTTCCCGCTCCCACCTCACCCCTAGATCCCACCCCTACTTCTCTTCTCCCACCAAAACCTCCTCTCTCGTTCGCCAGACTCGCTACAAGTAACCAAAGCGTACGACGTAAAAGGAGTATAGTTCGCTTATACCTAACTAGTCCTCGCCCAGTGTAGACCGCACGAGTAGCTGTTAAAAGCGCTATTTCCTTTTTATTGGGCTTCGCATGTAGAAGAGCAAACCTACTCAGTTTTGGGGTCGGTGGTGCGATGCGAGAGGTCAGGTTCGAGTCCCAAAGCAGTTTTCCTTCTCGTACGTGACACCGTTAATTCGGGCCGATCATCGGGGGTTCTCTCCGGGTACTCCGGCTTCCTCCCCCTCTGCTCTGTGAAGGTTCGGCTTACCAAATTTGTAAATTAATGCAATTCTAAATTCCGAAACTTAAATAGCTGACCTGTTCTCACCACGTGAATGTAATGTGTTGATGTCCAGTGTGTGAGACATTGCGTGTGATTCACGAGAGCGTACTTGTTGGGGTCAGGCGCTTTACCCAATTTCTTGAATCGGCTCAACGTGCCGCGAACTGAACCCAACACGCACGCTCACGTGAATCACACGCATTCTCTCACACGTTGGACATGAACACATAGCAATCACGGGGTGCGAAGGGTCAGCTCAGCTATTTAAATTTCGGAAGTTAGAATTGCATTTATTGTCAAATTTTGTAGGCTGAACATTTCCAAAGCAGAGGGGAAGGAAGCCGGAGTACCCGTAGAGAATCCCCGACAATCGGTCCGAATGAACGGACGGAAATAGTCCATCTTAATGATGAGTAGAGCTCTGCACGCGATACATGGCCGTCTACAGGCTGTGCGAGCTGGTAAAAATTCATCGCCTCCTACTCAGCGGTTAGCCGCGCCGCAACACTAGCTGATAATCCCTGATATTAGCATGGCCTGAAGCCGTCTGTTGGCTCAGTGCCAGTCTGTGAGATGTTGTCACTGTGCAGGTGTCCAAGTGGTACGATGTAAGACACCACCAAAAGAACTTATACGATTTGTGAGCATAAAATTGATGGGAGATCGGCTTTCCTTACATATAAATATACTTTTACAGTGAAGGGTTGTAGTCCCGTCTTAATAGTGGGGTATTTAATGAGAGCATGGTAATAATTAGGAAGTGTGTGTGTGTGTGTGTGTGTGTGTGTGTGTGTGTGTGTGTGAAGCGCCTTATTAGCAAGGGGTGGGGGTGGGTGTTTGGGAGTTTAACGTCCTTTTCCACCACATAAGGGTGATATCAAAGACGGGGCAACGATGAAAAAGCCAGCAAATATTTCGCCCCAGTCGGGGTTCGAACTCACGACCCGAGCATTGGAAGTCCAACGCTCTACCATTCGGCCACCCCGGCTCTCCGCCTTATTAGCACACGGTAGTGTGGTACACGCATAATTAGAATTATGAACAAGAATGGTCGCATTGATAAAGTGTTTCTTCTCAATACGCATGGGCTAAATATTCCGTACTATTTTGTCACCCGTGAATGCGCATCTTTCGCGTTCCTTTTAACAGCGTGCCAGTGAAAAGCCTTTTGTGTGACGGGGGACACACACTCCAGCTACTTCTGCGGCGAACAACAACAACAACAACAAAAAAGGTGGCAAAGACGCGGTTTTATTAGGACAGATGTCCGGAATTCTGGCACCATATTAGCCCCTAGAGCGATGGGATGAAGACGAGTGCTCTACAAAAATAGACAGTGAGGGTAACATGACCCATCACTTGACCTGTTGGTAATTCATATCTTTTTTTTTATTTTCAAACTGATTAGTCTAGGTCTATATATGGTTTTGGTCGTATAGTATTGCAACATACGAAACGAAGGGAAACTCGCAGAAGACAAAACAAGTTGGAACAGGTCAGTAACAGGAACAGAAAATAAGAACAAATTCTAAAGCGGGCGGTGTATGTCTGTCGATTTATAGGCTACAGAGTAGGGCGTATGAAGAAGATCGCAAATTGGCCTCAGGTGCAGTAGGTTTAAAAGAGTCTTAACTTCAGGCATGAAGAGCACGGCTGTCATCAGGATTCCGGGAAAAAAATGGAACCCAGTCATACTCTTGTGATCTGTCTCCATCTGTGGCTGAAGATCACAAATGTTGAAATCGACAAATGCCTGCATAATAATTTATATTACTTATTAACTTCAGGCATCATAGTCACCCCCTAAAAATGTTTCATTCAAGAGACAAATTACTAGTCACAGACCATTTAGGGCCACGCACCTGACAGGACTTACTAGAGAAAACATCCACTGTCTCGTTTCCTGTCAGCCCAAAGCCGGAGTGATACAACTCTACTTTCAGTGTCTGTTGGAAAGCCTCTTAACTCACATGCACTTGCATGCCCCCCCCACCCCCCCCCCCTTTAGCTACCCTGTTTCAAAATAGTCCCAGCTTGACAGGCAGCTTGCCTACTTTTCCACCTCCCTGGCATTCACCTCGGCTTCACGAAAACAAAATCAGGAAACCACGTTTTTTCACACCAACAAAGCACTTGAAACAAGTTTAACCACGCCACGCAAAGGTGGTGAAAAAAGCCCTTGCCCAGACATTTCCCAATCCTAGCGGCTGTCCCACTCCCCTCTTTACCATTCCTTCTGTATGGGCGAAAGGAATAAACTCCTCATGCCTTATGCTGAGCCTAGTTACCTCCCGACGAGAAGCCCGGTAGGCAGGTATCACATACAGCTCGACCTTATGACCTGGGCTCTGACTCACGCTTCGAAGCCGTGACAGCCGTGACGGCCGTTCAGTAGCGAACCTGCTGGCCAAAGAACACAAATGCAGGAGGCCTCAACATGCCTATTCCCTATTAGCCTCAGGCATCACCCTTGGAAACAAAACTTGCCATGCACAGACCATGCAAGGGTACACACCTCAAAGGAGTTTAAAAAAAAAAACATTTGAATGTCTCCTTTCCGCACATTCCTCGCTGGGGTAATGCAAGTTTACTTTTTGTTCAGGTCAGAGCCGAGCCAGTTCACTTAAATCTTCTAACGTCACTTGTGCCCGATCTGTGCGCAAAAAGTCCCACCTTTCCTCTTGTTGTGCCCCCCTGGCGTGCACCTTGCCCTACAAACTACAAAAATCACGCTATTTCACGACAACAAAAATCACGCTATTTCACGACAACAAAAATCACGCTATTTCACGACAACAAAAATCACGCTATTTCACGACAACAAAAATCACTACATACTAGCACACTCGCCAAACAGGTTTCTTCAAATAAACACCAAACATGATCCCCCCACGGTCAGTTTGTGTCAATCCTTGAGTCCGCTAAGTCGGACGCGCTACATAGTAAACCACCGCTCCGCTCACCCCGTGCACTTGTAACCGACCCCTCAGAAGCGCGCTCAGCATCAACTGTAAGGCTTGTTGAGTGATATTCGTTTCTTTGTTGCTGTGTGAAAGCTTGTGAGGCTTTTGTCTGTCAGAGAAAACCTGTTGACCTACTTTCTGACTAGCTAAAAATACTCGCTGTGGAAAAGTCTGCACGCTAGTCCGGCATCTTGTGACACGAGAGCCTCGTCCCCAGAGAGAGAGAGAGGGGGGGGGGGGGGGGGGAGAGAGACTTTGACGTCGACTTCGACTGCTTCACTGCTATGTAGGTAATACGCGTGAGCAAGGGACTGAGCGCAAATCACACACATAAACATGATCATGTTGGCTAGCTTACAGGAAGGACTAGATCCGAAACACACTGAAACACAGATACATGTATATACAGAATTCAACCTTGTAAAGCCAATTGAAGACTTACTATGAAGACAGAGAGAGAGAGAGAGAGAGAGAGAGAGAGAGAGAATTTTCAAGAGAGACTAAGGGGAAAAAACCCTCAGAGTAAGAGAGAGAGAGGGAGAGAGAGAAAGAGAGAGAGACTGACTGACTGACTGACTGAAACTTTATTTTTCTAGGATGAGATAATAGAAGCACAGGTCTCTCTTAGTATCTGTCCTTACTACACCAATAAACAAACAAACTGCATCATCATCATCATTATCAGCACACACACACACACACACACACACACACACACACACACACACACACACACACACACACACACACACACACTACAGCGTAAATGCATATGCAAACAATGAAAAAGTTATCATTTCAAATACGACAACTACACTTAGAAAAGACTTAAAAACACACTAAGGGGAAAACAGAACAATTTCAATGGTTAGTGAGAAAAATAATGCCGCACTTGAACCTTGACAATTGAGAGAGGGAGAGAGAAAGAGAGAGGTGTTAAAAAGCAGAGATTTCGAACGAGGAGGGAGAGAGAGAGAAAGGGAGGGGGGGAGAGAGAGAGAGACTATGGGCTGTTTGTGAGAAGGGTTCCAAGCACGCAAGCACACGTTCGAGACAGGCATTCAAGATGCATTTGAAGAAAATAAAAAGCGCATTATCACTAAAAAGTGGCAGATTTACAATCGACGCCTTTTAGCTTGACGATGAACCCCGATATACTCGTGGAGAAACGAGAATCGCGCAATTTTGAAACCAAAAATGGATTTAAAAAAAAAAAAAAAAAGAGAGAGAGACGGGCTTTTTGATAATTTATGTCCAGATTTTTTATCTCTTTAGCGCCAGCAGCGGCGGGACAAAGAGAGCTGCAAAAATAGAAAGCGCTGGTAACATGACTCGTGCAAACGTCTTTTTCACAGAAATTACAACGCCGTCCGAGTGAAAGAGAGAGAGAGCGAGTGAGAGAGAGAGAGAGAGAGTAGGCGGGTAGTGTGTGTGGGGGGGGGGGGGAAGGAAGAGGCTATTAAGGTGGAGGGTACTGAGTATTTCTGTCTCACCCTCGTCCAGACTCACGTCAATAGTTGTGCAAGCGATGTCGACACCTAGGCTTTCACTTTCACAACTTCAAAGCAAAAATGGAAGCAGTTAGTTTTGTCTTTAGAAAGTTTGAACAGTGAAGGGTTTGTGTGTGTGTGTGTGTGTGTGTGTGTGTGTGTGTGTGTGTGTGTGTGTGTGTGTGTGTGTGTGTGTGTGTGTGTAGCGCTGTGAGTTGCTTTACTGCTATATTAAGCGCTCTATTATTTTTCTTATTATTAAAATTAAAACGTGTGGTTGGTCCCATGCATGTTTTGTTTAAGGTAATCGGGTTCAAATCATTCAAGTCGGGTTCACACACTCAGCGTTGAAATTGCCGTTCCAACTGCACCTCCCCTTTTGCACGCGCATTCCCCATCCTTAAACTTAGAGCGAGACACGCCGCTGAAATCTGTCTGTCAATTCACTGGTTAAAGCCTCTGGGTTTTTTTTTTTTTTTTTCTTTATTAAAAACTGAAACGCTTTCGACGGTTCCACTGTACCTTTTCGGCTCTTACCATTCGCCCACCTTCCGTTCACGCACGCTCAGAAGTGGCTGGTCTTTACCAAAGTCAAAGTCAAAGTCAACCATGTGTATTCCTGTAGCCCCTTCTGGGGTGTGGAGGAAATGCAGAATATCAGAGCGAACGTGAATACTCTGAATGTAGAAAACCACATCTGTACAAAGGATAAGATAAAAACACCTGGCCCTGTATGTAATAGTCGAGGTTAGGGCTTTTAGCTCTGGGTTAGACTCTAACCTCGAACTAAACTAGCTCTAGGGTTAAATTTTCTGTGTGTGTGTGTTTTTTTGTTGTTTTTTTTTTAATCAAGAAGCGGGTCCATTCCAGCAAGGTGCCTGAGCCGTTATAGAAGGATTTTATTCTTTCTTTCTTTGCTTCCTTTTTTATTTTGCTTTTGGGTTTCTTTTGTCCTAGGCTCGGTTAGGCCCGTAGCCGTGGGTTAAATTAACTTCGACTTTTACATACGGGCCCTGAAGTGTACAGTAACACAGGAAAAAAGTGCACAGATGCAGGCGTTAACAACACACTAGAGAGACAATGACTATTTGCGAAACATACAAGTCTTATTCCACTTTACTGTTTTTGATAAACCTGGCGAGCTTTAGCGTTGCTTTCTTTGACATTTCCATGGACATCAAACGGCAAAAGTTAATCAAATCCCGCATCGTGGCCAAATTTGCGAGCCACCCGGGGCCAGCAAATCGAGCTGATACTCAGGAGACGAACCGAAGGAAATCCCCTCGCTTGACAACAATGACACTAACTTCCCATTCGTCTAAACTCCGGAGCTGTGGAGATTTTGCTCAGTTTCCTGCATGAAGCACACCCTCTCTCCCGGAGCACGCGCTGAGATGCGCGCGCGCGCCGCATTACTTCCGGTCGGCTCGGCTGGTAGCCAGAAATGAGTAGAAGACTTCACAGTCTAGTGGTCAGATGAACGCCTTCTGTCCAGCTACAAGTTATTTGACGATTTATCAAGGGTGGAGGAAAACTTCCGGGCGCTCGTTATGAAGGATGTTTAGTGGAAATATATTGGATCTCCGTCTGATGTAATCCATTTATCGCGCTGTTCAGAGTCATCAGTTATTGGTGAAATGCTTAATGGGCCATTAACGGAGGGATACGTATAAGCATGAATGTCTGCTGATGAGGACATGGGGTTTGATTTTTCTTTTAATGCACTGGATATTCAAGTTCAAATTCAATTTATCTTTATTATCCGAAATGAGAAAATCGGTTATGGGTGACATAAAACGAACATCCAGACAACATATGCAATGTAAAATGACAAACACACAGACTGATATTTAACACACTTTAAAAGTAGATGAAGATTTCAATTAAGTATCACCTAAATTACTTATTAAAATTGATAATGTGCACCAATTTAAAATAGCTATTAAAATACATCAAATATAAGTTCATCACATTAATACACCATCACAGACTCTTGTCCATATAATCACAGAAAATTTTGAAATGAAAGCAAACACGCACACAGACACACACACACACACACACACACACACACATACACACACACACGCGCGCGCGCGCGCGCGCGCACTGGGTATTGGGTTGCTGTTATAGTAATTGCCCGTTCCATGCGGGAAGGAGCTGACAACGCCAGACGGAAAAGAGTGACCACTACCCACCTCTCCCCTTTGGGGGAAGCCGGGATAGCCGAATGGTAGAGCGTTGGACTCCCAATGCTCGGGTCGTGAGTTCGAATCCTGGCCGGGGCCAAATATTTTTGTGCTGGCCTTTCTCTCGTTGCCCCGTCTGTGATATCACCCTTACGTGGTGGGAAAGGACGTTAAACTCCCAAACAATCCAACCCAACCCTCTCCCCTTTGGGGCGCATGCCATGCAAGCGTCAGTCCGGTTATCTCGTTCAAACTCTTGCCTTTATCTACGTGCACATCTTCAAGGGAAGTCACTAACTCTCGCCTTCTTGTGTGACTTTTTGTTTAAAGTACAGATAAATATAAAATATTGGCTGAAAAAAATTACACTGTCTGTACAAATATTGAATCTGTCGGGATTTGAAACCACAGCCCACGATTATGAGCCACCTTTCAACCACCTACGCCTTCGTCACAACAAACAACTGAAGAATAATTGCATGAAAACTACGGCGCGCTCACTCGAAAAAAAAAATCGCTTTTTCTTTCTTTCTTTTCTTTTCTTTTCTTTCTTTCTTTCTTTCTCTCTTTCTTTTCAACCAGCACGTCCTTGTCCGCCATTACCTTTTGTATCCCCTCCGCGCATGCTCAGGGAATTTCCGTCAATTCCAGTTCGAGCTTTCGATCAAGGACCCGCGAGCATATAACAGTAACAGTCCGTTCGCTTCTCCGACCGAATTCACGGCATCTCGGATCTATCGCTTCGTGTGAATAGCCACGCCAATCGATCCGGTTCGCCACTCTACTCAATGTTCCTTCACTGAATCGCTTGTGCCTGGGCTGGCGTTCGCTGGGCTATTTGTGTGGTGCGCCGTGCGACACGAACTTGCTTTCAAAACCTTCGCGGCTCGCTTTCTTGTCCTCCCGCACCGAGGCGTTCAAGAGTGTCGTTGATTCGATTGAATTTATTGTGACACCCTGCTCCCCAGAATCCTCCTCCCCCCCCCCCCCCCCCCCGTTACCTCTCCCCCTAGATCTCACAGAGAGAGAGAGAGAGAGAGAGAAGAGAGAGAGAGAAGAGAGAGAGAGAACACACACACACACACACACACACACACACACACACATCCCATCTCCTGGAAGAGTAGCTGTTGTGGACGCACAGTTACAGGTTGCCCCATCCCCTCCTCCAGATCTCCATTCCTAAACACCCCCCCCCCCTCCCCCGTCCAGCCAGTCAGGTTGTTACAGGACTGGTCTCATTTTATTTTGAAGAATGCGGTCGACACCCACCCCCCTGCCCTCCCCTTCCTCCTCCTCCCCTTTCGCTTCCTATTTAGTTGCCATGTGAATTCAGTTATATGAGCCTTTGACGTCAGAAGCTTTTAAAAAATCGATCTGAATTTGTACGAATGCGCACTAACTGAGAGACAAAGAGAAAAAAAAATGTTTGTTGTGCATGCATGTGTGTGTGTGTGTGTGTGTGTGTGTGTGTGTGTGTGTGTGCGTGCGTGCGTGCGTGTGTGTGTGTGTGTGTGTGTGTGTGTGTGTGTGTGTGTGTGTGTGTGCGTGCGTGCGTGCGTGCGCGTGAGCGCGCGCGCAGTGTAGTGTAGTATAGTGTAGTGTGTGAAGGGGGGCTGGGGGAGGGAGAGAGAGACATGGGTCATGGCAATGATTCTGTATTTTCCAACGGTAGTAGTCGTTTATTCCAGCTTGCCATAGCCAAAGTAAAGAAATCACAGCCGCAGCCACAGACACAAACAGACTCATGGTCCATCACGATGCAGAGAACGAACTAAACATTACAACAAAAACCAGCAGAGACAGACACAAAGAGAAAGAGAGAGAGAGAGAGAGTATACAAATAACAAAATTAATAATGGACCCCACTAGGAGGGCTAGAGAGAAATCACCAAATAAATGAACCCAAGAAGGAAGGCCACGAGAGAACTGCAAGCAATTGTAAAGCTACATTAGAAATCTGCACATGATTCTCCGATGGGAAATGATGAAATCACGTTCTGCGTGTGCTTATTAATTTCATCTCGCAGGACGTGGCTTCGCGAGACGCGCGAAATGAGGCATGGGAGGCAGAAATTGACCACCGGCGTAAGGCAACACACTTGCAAGGCGTGTTGCAATCGGAAGCAAACACGTTATAGCTTTTGCAGGGGATAATTTTCCGCCCGATAATTTCGATCGTTAGCCTCTCTCTCTCTCTCTCTCTCTCTCTCTCTGCGCATGCGTGCGTGCGTGCGTGCGTGCGTGCGTGCGTGCGTGCGTGCGTGCGTGCGTGCGTACGCAGATAGACGCGCGTGTGTATGTGTGTGTGTGTGTGTGTGTGTGTGTGTCTCTCTCTCTCTCTCATTTTTATACCTTCGTCTATTATTATCAGCCCTTTTTGAGGATTGCTTTTTTAATGTTTTTTTTTTTCAGTTTATAACTCTATCTGTTCTATCTGTCTGCTTGTTGACAATGAGAGGGTTAATCTCCTTTTCAAATCGTGTATTTTGGCTACGCGTAGTAACCGTTTGCCGTGCGTGTAACCGTTTGCGTGTCGCTGTTGCAGATACCGGCTTATCCTACATCCGTTCAAGTCTCGTCTGCCGGCGGGGCTGTGCGTGATCGCCGTGTGGGTAACAGCCGTGTGCACCGTGCTGCCCTTCGCCATCTACATCAAGTACATCGACCTGGGCGCCACGCTGGGCGAGGAGTTCGAGGGTGTCGGCATCTGCTACGTAGCCATCGAGGAGCGGATCGAGGAGTACATCCGGGCCCTGTTCGTCACGCTGTACGTCATGCCGCTGGCCGTCATCGCCTTCCTGTTCGTGCGCATCTCGGCGGAGATCAAGTCCCGGGAGACGTCCACCATCTCCATCCACTTCGCCACGCAGAACACCCACTCCGGCACCACGGCCGCCACCGCCGCCCGCGAGCTCATCGACCACGCCTGCAAGGCCAGCAGCACGTGGAGTACGGCCCACGTCACCTCCGGCGCGCCCGCGTCACGTGGGGTGGAGGTCCCGCCGCCTGCCAGCATCGGGGACGACCTGCACCACCTGTCCGGCCACCATCACCACCACCACCACCACCACCACGGCCACCGCAACAGCCACGGAAGTGGAGGAGGAGGAGGGAGCGGTGGGGTCGGAGGAGAAAGGGGCAGCAGGGATAGTGGAAGCGGAGGAGGGGTGTCCGGGTCCGGCAGCGGACTCAGGGGGGTGTCCAACCCAGGGGCCGGGGGGTCTCCAGGGTCCGGCAGCCGAGACTCGGCCGTCAGGATCAAGTCTTTCGCCACCGCGGCCACCGAACGCTCCACGCAGGACTCTGACGACGACCTGGACCCCGGGAAGGAGAAGCGCACCCAGAACTACCTCATCACCATGACCACGGTGTTCGCCATGTGCTGGTGCCCTCTCAATATCCTCATCCTGGTCAACTACTTCGTGCATGAGAACGACACCAACGAGGAGTCGTATGACATCACCTACATCACGTTCACCTGGTTCGGTTTCCTGTCCACCTGCACCAACCCCGTGCTGTTCGCCTCCTGGCGCATGTCCAACGCCACCAAGGACCGACTCCGCGGCTACTTCAGGTTCAGCAACAGACGTCACAACACTGCACAAGTGAGCACGTTATTTTCATATTTATAACAAGGAGGAACGGCCCCGTCCTACAAAGTTGTTTCTCCAAACTTCATATTATTTTGTCTGTTTTGTTGTTATTGTTGCCGGTTCTCCCCTCTCCAAGTTCTACCAACGACACTAGATCAAAGACCGTAGATTGACTAGATCCTCTACGACCTCGACCGGTTAGCCACGTGACTGGGGGTGGGGCCGGGTGGGGGAAGAAGGGGGAGAGAGAGAGAGAGGCAGAGATATAGGGTGGGTGGATGGGTGTTTAGGAGTTTAACGTCCTTTTCCACCACAAAAGGGTGATATCAAGGACGGGGCAACGAGAAAAAGGCCAGCACAAATATTTGGCCCCAGCGGCCGGGATTCGAACTCTCGGCCCAAGCATTGAAAGTCCAACGCTCTACCATTCGGCCACCCTGGCTCCCCACAGAGAGAGAGAGAGAGAGAGAGAGGTCAGTTCCGTGAACTAAACATTTGCCGTCAGCCTCAGGCAGGTCGTCATACAGAGAGAGAGAGAGAGATGACGTCAATTCCGTGAACTAAACTTTTGACGTCAGCCTCTAGCACTGAGATCGTCTGAGGATGCTTGTTCATGTCTTGTAATTTCCCTGTTGGCTTTGTGACTTTTCCGACTGAATTATTTTTCACATGAAATCTGAAAGATCTAGAGGGCTGATGAAATGTCGGAAGCAGTGACAATACTTGCAGATTTTGTCTGTGAACCAAACATTTGACGTCAGCCTCAAGCTGCTCGTCTGTCAGGTGATACTTCTTCATATCTTGTGATTTCCTTGTTGTTTCTGTGACTTCCGTGACTGAATTAATTTTGATATAAAATCTGGAATATCTAGAGAGCTGATGAAACGTGGACTTAAGTGCCTCGGGTTGTACTTACGAAATTGCAAAATTGGAACTTTTTTGACCAGCGCTTCTCGCAGAAACGTGAAAAAAATGTGTTTATCCAAAAGCTCTGTTATTCTTAATACTAAAGCTATAATAGTGCAGTAGTTCATGTCATATGTGCAGTTGGCATAAGTGACAAAAATACCGGAATGATGAGTAATTTGAAAGAGTCTTTTCGTAGATATTTGGCCTTATATGCAAACAACCCCTACCTGGGAAATATTTTTTTTACACAAAACCAGTCAGAGCTACAGAGCTGTAGCACGAATCAAGGCAGTGTGATTGGGTGAACTTCCAAAGTCTAGAAAATGAAGGAATTTGAACAACTTTTTCGAAAAAAATTCGTAACATGACTGATTTTTTAAAATTGGCGATAACTCTTCTGAAAATGCGGCAGGCTAAAAATCGTGAAAGGTAGCTCTGGAGAAGGTGAATTCCCATTTTATCTCAAAGTAAAAAGGCCTCCAACGAGGTGGTTTAGGAGATAGTCATCATTACATCCGTCCACACACACACACACACACACACACACACACACACACACACACACACACACACACACGTCACTCCCGCCAAAAAGAACGCAGCAGCATAGTGTGCACGTAAGGTGTCTATGACGCAGATTTCGTTACGTCACTGTGTGCGTGAAAGTAAGTATTGTGTGGAGAAACGTCACAGTCTTGTTTTGTATCACTGAAACTTGCTGCTGCGCGTAGCAAAATCTGCCCCGTCTCATAAAGTTGTTTCTCTATAGAGAAACAACTTAAAAACACACACAGGGTAGCGACGCCTGCTAGTACTGGAGACGCACCAGATTATTCTGGGGCAGCCTCTTAGTGCTGGCTGGACGCTGCATCCCTCGTCGCATGCTCACCTGATGAGGGTCCCATTGACCCGAAATCATGGTCGTGAGCGGCTAAAATCACCAATTCATATGGCCTAGGTTGTACCGACCATTTTCCTCCCGGTGCGGGTGCGGGGGGGGGGGGGGGGGAGGGGGGGGAATGGGGGCCCTATGAATGGTGAGATACCCTTAGATCTGTTAGGCGTTTCAGCGGTAGGATAGTGGATCCCCCCTCCCCCTCCACTGTGGCTTGTAGCCAATATAGGGCATATATATACCCCCAAGCAGAGACAGTGGATAGTGAACACTGACAACCACGAGGAATCATCGCCTTGGCCTCGCTTCGCATGCTCTTACTTGATTAACCACTTCTTTCTTTTGTGTGTGTGTGTGTGTGTGTCCATTTTCTAATGGTTATTTATGATATTTAGTTTTACAGCTTTCATTCAAAGTGAAGTTCAGATTTACAGATTTGTAGTCATTTCCATCTAAAATTGCCTTTTTTTCCGAAAACGCTTCCGATTTTTGCATAGTTCTTTGATATGCTTGGTTTTTTGAGTTGTTTGATTTGATGTTGAACACTGCGCTCGCAGCGATGATCCCAAGGGAGAGAATACATGCGGTTTCCAGTTCCCGCTATCCACTGTCTTTGGTCCGGGGTTCTACAGACCCCAATTTTGCCCCATCTCTGATATCATTGTAACTTGATGGAAAATGGTGTTCCCAGTCCCCCTCCCCCCCCCCCCCCCACACACACACACTCAACACTCACACACACAGTCTTAGCTGTAGTAAGTGAAGTGGCAACAGAAACAGTTGTAGAGGAAATTTACATGTAGTTTCACTTAAGTGACTTACTCGGCGCAAAAGCACCAACAGTTGAGCCCAAATCTTCAACCACACGCATTCATTCACGCACCAGGAAAAAAATATAGGGCTTAAACTAAAATGTGATGTTAAAAGAACGATTCTTTTTCTGCGAAACTGCATCACTATGAGTTGGGGGTTTTGTTGTTGTTGTTGTTGTTTTTGTTTCTTTGAGGTTGTTTTTTTTTTTTTTTTTTTTGAATGAATGAATGTGTTTTCTCTACACCGTCTCTTTCTTCGTGTTCTTTAAAGGAAGTCCGCCGCGGTGAAGTCAGGTTACCTCTCTAGAAATAAATAGATTATTAAAACATCAAAGCTCACGGTAATGGAGATTTGGTTAGAAACCTCACGTTTAGAGCCACGCGCACTTTCTGGGGGGAGCATGAAACCAGAAACCACGGTCTTTTAATCAAGACGAAAAGATTGGAAGGCCTCTCTCTCTCTCTCTCTCTCTCTCTCTCTCTCTCTCTCTCTCTCTCTCTCTCTCTCTCTCATATAGGTAGAAATGTGTTATATGCATGTTTTCGAATGTTAGTGACGACTTTGAAGTTCTTACTTGGCATACAGCCAATATCATCGACAAATGCCACATATGTTTTGATTGTTTATCATGTCTACTTTTCTCTTCTTCGTTTCTCTTAGATAGTTAATACTTTTGTTTGTCCTCTTTTTTTTTCTTTTTTTTTGTTCTTTTTTTTTCCTCTCTTTTTCCCCCTTGCTTTAATGTTGTCTTTTTACCCTTTAACGTAGACTAGCAGGACAGCTTGTAAGACAGGCAGTAATGCCTAAACGCTCTATCCTGAATAAAAAACGTTTCATCATCATCATCATCTCTCTCTCTCTCTCTCTCTCTCTCTCTCTCACACACACACACACACACACACACACACACACACACACACACACACACACACACACACACACACACACGGCGCTTGGGACAGACTAATCAAACGCCTCCCTAAAGAGATGGGCTTTTAGACGCGACTTGAAGGAGAACAGAGTTGGGGAATGACGGATGGAGGCAGGCAAGGTGTTCCACACTGAGGGACAAAAGCAAGAGAAGGAACGTTCGCCGCGTGTTTTCGATTTAAACAGAGGTGTATCGACATATTTGTACAGGAATGACATTCGTCAGTTACTGACAGTGATGCGTTCTCATTATATCGGACGTTCAAAGTTGAGTTTGGGCTTGAAAAATATTTGGAATTTGTGTAGGTGAAGTGCTCCCGAAACTGTCTCGTGAAACTGCGTCTTGGTATACTACCCTTTCGAGGAAGTGCCTTTAAGAAAATAACGACGCCTTTTGCACTAAAATCGTGTTGTTATTGTGAGAACGCTGATGAGGATGAAAATCATGTTATTTTTGTTTGTAAATCATATGAAAACATTCGCCAGAAATACATTAGCCACTACGTCCGCGGCTACCATTCCCTGCAGTTCTCCTTACGTTGTAACAATGAAACCGCTGTGAAAATGCTAGGACCGTTTATATACCATACTGTGAAAACAAGAGAAGAGTACCTAGATGACTTATCTTTGAATGAAGGAGATGATTGCACATGAAAACTGTATAAATACTCATCCTGTGTTGAAGGGGCCGGTGGCCCACAACAATAACAGTTCCAGTTCGAGTTCTCTCTCTCTCTCTCTCTCTCTCTCTCTCTCTCTCTCTCTCCTCTCTCTCTCTCTCTCTCTCTCTCTCTCTCTCTCTCTCTCTCTCTCTCTCTCACTCTCTCTCTCTCGTTGATTGTCGATACCAGCGTTTCTCGACAATCGACAATCTCTTTCGGGTGGGATGGCAATCAGACTGGTTATGGGTCTGATTACTTGTGACCGTTTTCTGACCCCATCTTGATTGTGGGAGAATCTCCATGCTTTCCATTCCTGGGTTTATCCAGTATAAGCTATTAACTGCTATGAAGAACAATCGTCATTTAAATACATGACATTTGCACCTCAGCCGGCCGTGTCGTTTCTGTTCAGTTGTTCCACCCCACAGTCAATGAACTTCAGCCTTCAGACTAGATGGCCGCTTACACAAATATTGTTCTGAATATATTGACCTCCGTGTGTTCAGTTTTTAAAGTCCTGTAAGAAACTTCTCATTTAAAGCAGACAGATTTTTATTCTGTATTTACACCTTCTTTTACGGAATAGCCTTTTACCCGTTGAATAATAATAATAATAATAATAAGTATTGTATAGGCGCTTTACCCAATTTCGTGAATCGGCTCAAAGCGCCGCGAACTGAACCCAACACGCACGCTCACGTGAATCACACGCATTCTCTCACACTGGACATAAACACATTACAATCACGTGGTGCGAAGGGTCAGCTCAGCTATTTAAATTTCGGAAATCAGAATTGCATTTATTTCTCAAATTTGGTGGGCTGAACATTTCCAAAGCAGAGGGGGAGGAAGCCGGAGTACCCGGAGAGAACCCCCGACGATCGGCCCGAATGAACGGTGCCACGTACGAGAAGGAAAAATTCTTTGCCCCGAGTGGGACTCGAACCCTGACCTCTCGCATTGGTGACAAGTCTCTGAACCACTAGACCACCGACCACCCCGACCTAGCAGAGGAGGACTTTGCTTAGCCGCGAAATAGTCTTTGTTGCTTGCGCGGAGTTAAGCCCTAAAATAAATAACTGACTGAATTTTTGTCTTTCTTTTTTCCAGCGGCGTCGTTATCATCAGAAACACTACATGAACAGAAGCAGCTGCTGCAACATTTTCGAGGAACAGATGATAATGGACAGTCGCATGAGCAGCGAGGCTGACCACGTATGATGATGACGACGAGGTGTGGATGACGTCACACGGATGTGACGCCACAGATCAACTGACCAGTGCCAGAGAACTGACCCCAAAGTGTCTAACTTTTAGCATGTTACGTCACTGACAAACTGTACGCACGATTTGTAAAGCGTCCATGCCAGTATGATACAAACTCTGACCCCAAGGTGTCTAACTTTTGGCATGTTACGTCAACGTTACGTTGCGTTTGGCACTGACAAACTATACGCACGATTTGTAAAGCGTCCATGCCAGTATGATACAAACTCTGACCCCATGGTGTCTAACTTTTGGCATGTTACGTCAACGTTACGTTACGTTTGGCACTGACAAACTGTGCGCACGATTTGTAAAGCATCCATGCCAGTATGATACAAACTCTGACCCCATGGTGTCTAACTTTTGGCATGTTACGTCAACGTTACGTTACGTTTGGCACTGACAAACTGTGCGCACGATTTGTAAAGCATCCATGCCAGTATGATACAAACTCTGACCCCAAAGTGTCTAGCTTTTGGCATGTTACGTCAACGTTACGTTACGTTTCGTTTGGCACTGACAAACTGTGCGCACGATTTGTAAAGCGTCCATGCCAGTATGGTACAAACTCTGACCCCAAGGTGTCTAGCCTTTGGCATGTTACGTCAACGTTACGTTACGTTTGGCACTGACAAACTGTACGCACGATTTGTAATGCGTCCATGCCAGTATGATACAAATTCTGACCCCAAGGTGTCTAACTTTTGGCATGTTACGTCAACGTTGCGTTGCGTTTGGCACTTACAAACTATACGCACGATTTGTAAAGCGTCCATGCCAGTATGATACAAATTCTGACCCCATGGTGTCTAACTTTTGGCATGTTACGTCAACGTTACTTTACGTTTGGCACTGACAAACTGTACGCACGATTAATTTGTAAAGGGGCCATGCCAGTATGGTACAAACTCTGACCCCAAGGTGTCTAACTTTTGGCATGTTACGTCAACGTTACGTTACGTTTGGCACTGACAAACTGTACGCACGATTTGTAAAGCGTCCATGCCAGTATGGTACAAACTCTGACCCCAAGGTGTCTAACTTTTGGCATGTTACGTCAACGTTACGTTACGTTTGGCGCTGACAAACCGTACGCACAATTTGTAAAGCGTCCATGCCAGTATGGTACAAACTCTGACCCCAAGGTGTCTAACTTTTGGCATGTTACGTCAACGTTACGTTACGTTTGGCACTGACAAACTGTACGCACGATTTGTAAAGCGTCCATGCCAATATGGTACAAACTCTGATCCCAAGGTGTCTAACTTTTGGCATGTTACGTCAACGTTACGTTACGTTTGGCACTGACAAACTGTACGCACGATTTGTAAAGCGTCCATGCCAATATGGTACAAACTCTGATCCCAAGGTGTCTAACTTTTGGCATGTTACGTCAACGTTGCGTTACGTTTGGCACTGACAAACTGTGCGCATGATTTGTAAAGCGTCCATGCCAGTATGATACAAACTCTGACCCCAAGGTGTCTAACTTTTGGCATGTTACGTCAAAGGGAAAATGTACGCACCATCTGTAAAAGTGGCCGAACCAGTGTGACACTGGCAATAGGCAGTCTTCACTACAGAATCGTGGGGATGCGAAAAATGTCGAACACCTTCGTCAGACGTGTATATTTTGCAGAGCATTATGATGTCACAATTTCTGCCAGTAATACAGTTATACATGGCTTGGTGGCGACGTATGGTCAACTGTATGATACGGCAAAGCTCGTGATCTTTTGTGTACGTAGTTTTTTGTGCGTTGGCAAGGGCATTGGCCACGGTATAAGTCTGCGGGGTTTTGTGTGTGTATGTGTGATTTTGCATTGCCTTGTATAATCGTTACGGACTGCTGCAATAGACTAATCTTATATTACGCCAAAATCACATAACCTCACCAAAGAACGGAGGACCGCAGTCACAGAAGGACTGAACCCCAAGACTGCGTCACGTATTGTCAGTGAATGATGTCCTAGTTTTCTGACGTGTATTAAAATCAAAACCTAGCTGGCCCTCGGGAGTAATATCAAAGATCTTGGAAACATAAATTTCTGATTCCAAGGTCTTTGGTAATATCATTTGTTATGACGTCTTACGCCTTTCCTTCCCGTTTGGTACACTTGCCACTCTCATTCTCTTCAACAGACACCATTAACTACACTGAAGACTGTTCTGACGATACGGCACTACAACGATTCAGTATTTCATTAGAGCTTGCCAGGGGAGAAAAATCTGCTGCGTGAAGGCGTGCTGCAGACGTCCGATTTTTCGATTGTTTTTGTTGTTGTTGTTGTTTTTGAGTGGGGGTGGGAGGGGGGTGGGGGGTGGGGGTGTTGTTGTTGTTGTTGTTGCGGTGGTGTGTGTGTGTGTGTGTGTGTGTGTGTGTGTGTGTGTGTGTGTGTGTGTGTGTGTGTGTGTGTGTGTGTGTGTGTGTGTGTGTGTGTTGAGTTAGTTTTCTCTCAGTTTTTGTGTATTTTGTTTGTTTAATTGCTTTGGTTTGGGTTGGGGGAGGGGTGTTTGTTTGTTTGTTTGTTTGTTTGTTTGTTTGTTTGTTTGTTTGTTTGTTTGTTTGTTTGTTTGTTTGTGTGTTTGTTTGTTTGTGTAAGTAGTTCTTTGTTTGTTTAGTTTTGGTATCTTTTGTTTCAGATTTTGGTCCCAGTAAGAACGTATTATTAGGTGCGTACCCACTAAGTTCGATAAAAAAAAAGTACAGCCTTGGTAGTTATGTTTGTTCTCCTGTCATGTCCGCACAATCAGCCTCCCCCCTCCACCCCCCCCCCCATCCCCCCCCCCAAAAAAAACTGTAACCCAAGCACCTGGGAGCGTTTAATCTCTTTATTCACCGACAACATTTCCTTTGGGGGGGGGGGGGGGTAGCCTCTCCAAGATACAGACTCAGAAGATCGCTGTGCTTTGCTGGCCCGTCTCGGATTTCTCATAACCATTATTGATTCGGGTGCTTCTGGACCATCAAGTAAGTGACTCAGCTGTCATGATCCAAAAGATCGAGATAGCAATCTTGGCTTAGCTTACTCGGTCTGACCTGTGCCGCTGACATCGTTCCAGACTGCGGCGGTACACGCCGAGGGCAGACTCAGTTGTTGTTGTTGTTGTTGTTGTGAGTTCGAAGCTCCCTCAAAATATCCCCAATATTTACTGTTGGGTGTTATTGGGATTTTTTTGTTGTGTTGTTTTTGTTGTTGTTGTCGTTGTTGTCATCGTCGTTGTGTGGGGTTTTTGGGGGGTGTTTTTTTTTTTTTTTTTTGGTCGAGTTTTTGTGTTTGTTTGTTTGTTTCTTTGTTTGTTTGTTTGTTTGTTTCTTTGTTTTGTGGGCCGTCTTCAGTAAATGAAAATTGTGGAAATTAATCATGGAAGGACTACCTATTCTATTTTGCTGTTGATTTTGTTCTTTTGGGGTTGTGTGTGTGTGTGTGTGTGTGTGTGTGTGTGTGTGTGTGTGTGTGTGTGTGTGTGTGTGTGTGTGTGTGTGTTTTCGAAATAGTCACCCAGTTTTTACATACGCCCCACATTTTTGTAAAAACACACTGACCACTGTGGTGGTCAGTCATCAAGTTACAGTTTTCTAGTTTTTCATAACGGTAAATGTTTATCTGTTACGGGTCAGACGAAGCAATTTTATTCACGGTTTCTCGTTCTTTTTTTTTTTTCTTTTTTTTTTAATTGTTAAGTTTTTGTGTGAGGGTTTTCTTAATGTAAGCTTCAATCTGTCTGGGGAACCGAGAAAGCCGAGCGGTAGAGCGGTGGACTTTCAGTGCTCTGGTCGTGAGTTCCAATCCCGGCTGGGACCAAGTATTTGTGCTGGCTTTCTTCTCGTTGCCCCATTTTTGATACCACACGTATTTGGAGTAGTAGATGTTAAACTCTCAAACAACCAACCGACAGATTTTTATCTGTCTGGCTCATTTTGTTGTTATTATTGTTTCGGGGTTTGTTTTTTGTTTTTTTTTTTTTTTTTTTGTTTGTTGTTTTTTTTTGTTGTTTTTTTTTGTTTGTTTTTTTTTTTTTGGGGGGGGGGGGGTTGTGTGTGTGTGTTCAGGGTTTTTTTTCTGCTGTATGTCGATTTGCATTTTGTTTGATGGCATAAAATATTATCGCTGAAACACAGTGATCCAAGTTTTCAACAAAGAACAGTAAGGCAAATCCGGACCGATGTGTGGATTTTTTGTATGGTGATTGTTGTTGTTGTTGTTGTTGTTGTTGTTGTTGTTGTTGTTTCCTTATATAATTTTCCACCTCAAAACTGTTGCCTGAAATGTCCACTAAAACTGACAAAACGCTTTCTGGTCGTTTAATGATGAATACTCCAGTGACACAGCAGATTTTTAAAGAAAGCTTTGAGAAGAGGTGTGTGGCGGGGGGGGGGGGGAGGTGGATCGGGTGTTACATATCTGCCACCATTGTGAAATCTGGCTGTTCGTGCTCAAGGAAATGTCCACCAAAGTAAGGGGTCTACTCATAGATCACAGAAGAGGTACATATTTATTGGGTGGTTTTTCTGTGTGCAGACTAGACGATGCCGAATTTTGTCGTTGTTTGGTTTCTGTTGTTGATTTTTGTTAGCCTGTTTTGTTTTGTTGTTGTTGTTTTTGTTGTTGTTTTGGATATGTAACACTCAAGTTTTGTGCGTTTTAAATAACCTAATGTAAAGACCTGCTTACATAAACATTATATACATTTGTAACTTACTGGTACTCCTTCACTTGGGCTTTTTCCTCATTGCCGTGTATTTGATATCACCCGTATGCGGTGGGGGAAAAAACCCAAAGCACTTACTCGCTCCTTTGAGATCCTAGAGAATGTTTTCTGGGTTTCATCTAGTTAGTTAGTTAGTCTTTTTTTTACATTTTTACATATTTTTATTGATTGATTGAATGATTTTTTTTTTTTTTTGGTCAACTACATGTTTGTTCTCAGTCCTCTTACAGTGCTGTTACATCACCTCTTTTGCGAAATCGATGGTTCATTTAAAAAATTTTCCTTTTAAAAAATGTAGCTTATGCGCTTGCTGTTGCATAGCATCCATGTCACACTGACAAAACCTTGTCAGCAGAAGACCTCTCAGCCACCCACCTCCGTTAGTCCAGATGCGAACAGTTTTGTGTTTTGCGAATACAAAAAACCAGCAAACAACATATCAGCTTTGTCCTACTGCAACAACAGACATCAGATTTTTGCCATATAAGCCAGTCATCGGGCGTGCCTGATCGCACAAGCAGTACATTCTTTGTGTGTGTTGTCCCAACGCTTAAACATATTGAAAATTTCGCTAAATACAGTTTGTTTCCAAAGTGGTTCCTCCCTTTTTTCCAAGTGTTTTCCTGTGCCGTTTTGACAGAATTAACGTAATGGATGAATGGAGTTAGGCTGTGAAGGGCCTTTTTTAGGTTGCGGCTATAAGCGAGAGATGAAAATTCGAACTCTGTCAGTGTACATATCTCTGTATTATTATAACTGTGTGAATTGACATTTCGAGTAATAAGTTTTATTCGGATGGACTGTATTGGTGAGGTTTTTATGTTGGCTTGTTGTTGTTGTTGTTGTTGTTGTTGTTGTTGTTCTTGTTCTTGTTCTTCTTGTTGTTGTTGTTAATGTGTTTTGTGCCTTGTATTTGGTTTTGTTGTTGTTGTTGTTTTGGGTTTGTTTCTTTGTTTGTTTTTTGTTGCTGTTGTTGTTGTTTTGGGTGGCGTCGGGGTTTGCTATTGCTCTTATTGTTTTGTTGTCGATTGTTTGTTTGACTACCCACGAACAACGTTTTCTTTGTGATTTCTTCCTTGTCTTTTTTCCGTCTTGTTTATATGAACATAAAACGTCTAGTTTACATATCCACTTTCAAAGGATCGTGTAAATGGCAATGGAAGAGTGCGAAACTAGCAGTCAGCCTTGAAATATCACTGCAGATTCTTAGTTTTAAAGACTTTTTTGGTAAAGTAACTCAAAACGGAGACGGACCAAATAGTCTTCAACCTTCAGTCAGACCGAACCGACCAAAGAATTTCTTTTCACAAAATCAGCTTTTAGATGATTCATTTAACATGTTGAGATTATATCTTTACATGCAGATAAGACCAATCGGAGATAAAACGGGATAATTATTAA
>JACVVK020000001.1:5860000-5870000 GCA_018292915.2 Batillaria attramentaria | reverse complement strand
ACGAACTGTGATCAACATTGTGTGTCGATATCTTGCGGCGGAGCTGAGTGGCGAGCCTTGTCGCCGTGTGTGAGCCGGTGCATGTGAATCCTTTCATGTCGAGTTATGTTGAGAACACAGTGTCGTGTCTTCTCGAAGTACTCAGAGGTGTTACATCCTGTCCTATTACACCTTAGTTTGTCCAGTCACATCGCGTCGATGATATTCAAAGTCGTAATGATCTGTGGGGGATATGAGCTTGCAACTGCCTTCCTGGTGGTCGACTGTACAAATTTGATCTTGTTTAAACCTCGAACTCCAATCTACCCCCCCCCCTTCCTCCCCCCTCCCCCCCCCCCCCCCCCCCCCCCCCCCCCGCCACCACAAAGGCTACAACTAGTACAAGCAAATGCACGGATACGCGGATAGCTGCGTTAGGTACAGGTGCTTGTAAAGTTACAAATTGTCTTCCAGAATTTTTTTTTAAAAAAGAGGAAACACATCAAAGACGAGATGAAACACCACTTCAAATCCCTCTTTCTAAAATAACATTTCATAACGCTGTTGAAACGTGAGTTTCACATGCGCTCTCTCTCTCTCTCTCTGCGTGTTATGTTTCTGTCCACCCAATTCATCAGTTCAGTTCTTCCCGTCTATTACGTCTCTAGATGCGTTTTGCCGGCGCTTCATTAGATCGGCCATTACCTCTAATGTCGGGCTTCTCGGCCATCGATTTGGGCAGCAACTGATTGCTCAGAACTCAACCTTATCACGCGTCTAGCTCCCACCCCTTTCCCCTCCTCCCCACCCCTTCTTGCTTCTCGTTCCTACCACCATCACACACACACACACACACTCACGTCACCCTACTGCCTTCTCAAAACTGTTCTTCGTGTGTGAGGCTTTGCCTTCTCATTTTCAAAACGTGTTCTGTGTGCGTGTAAAGAGCAAGTATATCTGGTTCATCGACTCTGTGTGTGTGTGTGTGTGTGTGTGTGTGTGTGTGTGTGTGTGTGTGGTTTCAACATCGCTGTAAACCACAGTTTATACAGACGCTTTCACAAAAAAACTACGATAATGCACGCGTACGTTCGGCTTCTTGATCTTTAATAATAATAATAGGGCGCCTATCCCCGGGAGGCGAGCTCTAGGCGCCTTACATTCTAAAACCTAAAAAAAAAAAAAATCACTCAGTGTACACTACGTAAGAACAACTAAAACGTAAAAGAGCACACACACACACACACACACACACACACACACACACACACACACACACACACACACACACACACACACACACACACACAGCACGACTGAGTAGAAATGATAAAGGATAGACAGAGACAATTAACAATTACTTGTTTATTACGCAGCCTTGGGATTTCTTCTAATAATAAACACCAACAGTCAGAAAGTAGCCATAGCTTTACGACTACAAAAGTAATGATATGTCTTCAGGGGATATTTGAAATCCGTGGAAATCTGGGCGGATCGAGCACAAAGTACACGGTGCAAAAGTACATTTTGTATCAATGTTGAGACATATAAATATCTAGAAAGAGGATAAAATGCTCTTTAATTTGATGTAAGAATGGCGTTTGTACTCCTAGGCCCGCATGTAAAAGTCGGGGTTGGGGAGTTTAGCCCCGGGTTAGAGTCTAACCTCGAACTAAATTATCACTAGGGTTAAATTTTCCGTTGTTTTTTGTTTTAAATCAGGAAGCGGGTCCATTCCAGCAAGGTGCCTATGCCGTTATAGAACGATTTTTTGTCTTTCTTTCTTCGCTTCCTTTTTTATTTATTTAATTTTTTTTTTTTTTTTTTTTTGGGGGGGGGGGGGTCCTAGTCTGGGTTAGGCCCGTAGGCGTGGGTTAAGTTAACCTCGAGTTCTACATACGGGCCCTGAAATTGTGAATACAGCGGTCAACTGAAATTGATAATGGTACCGGCGGTAGAGAGTGGTCCCCAGCACTGTGCCGGCACTGAGTGGGCCCCAGCACTGTGCCGGTGTAGCATCCGGTCCGGTCCCCCCTCTGAAGTAGTCCCCCGGGGGACCAATTCGTGGCAAAAACTGCTCTATAATGGTCCCCCCTTAGACAATACTGAACATTAAATATTACTAGAATTTCAAACAATAAATAAATAAGTCAATCAATACTCTCTCTCTCTCTCTCTCTCTCTCTCTCTCTCTCTCTCTCTCTCTCTCTCTCTCTCTCTCTCCCCCTCACTCTCTATCTCTCTCTCTCTAGCAAAACCTGAAATAGACATTTACGTTCTTTGACAAGAAAAACTATTTCAAAAGCAAACTTGATTTTTCCATTTCCACATTGGACTCTCATGAGGATTATTTGGTATGTCCAGTCAAACTGTGGATGTCTAAGGGGGGACCATTATAGAGCAGTTTTTGCCACGAATTGGTCCCTACTTCAGAGGGGGGACCGGACCGGATCCTACACCGGCACAGAGTGGTCCCCAGCACTGTGCCGGTACAGAGTGGTCCCCAGCACTGTGTCGGTACAGAGTGGTCCCCAGCACTGTGCCGGTACAGAGTGGTCCCCAGCACTGTGCCGGTGCAGAGTGGTCCCCAGCACTGTGCCGGTACAGAGTGGTCCCCAGCACTGTGCCGGTACAGAGTGGGCCCCAGCACTGTGCCGGCACAGAGTGGATCCCGGCACTGTGCCGGCACAGAGTGGATCCCAGCACTGTGCCGGTACAGAGTGGTCCCCAGCACTGTGTTGTGTAGTGTGTGGAACATGCCATGGCCGATTTACGTACTTTTCCGACAGAACGGATCACAAATGTCCAGGGTGATGGAAAAAGTCTAGGACATTAGTCTGGAATCATGACGACTGTGGCACAGGGATGATAGGAAAAGGACGGCGTTAAAAACACTGATAATACAGGGGAGCGTGGGTGGGTGTTTGGGAGTTTAACGTCCTTTTCCACCACATAAGGGTGATATCAAAGACGGGGCAACGAGAAAAAAAGGCTAGCACAAATATTTGGCCCCAGCCGGCGGGATTCGAACTCACAACCCGAGCATTGAGAGTCCATCGCTCTACCATTCGGCCACCCCGGCTTACAGGGAAAGTGATTAGAGACAAAGTCATTATAGCAAAGAACGAATACATCAAACATATTTAGGAATACAAACAAACCAATAAATGTTGTGTTTGGGTTTTTAAAAAAATGACAGGATATATGTCTGCTTTGCTTAGAAAGTAGTTGGACATTTCAAAATTGAGTCGGTCTATGACCGATGTCTGACGGGGTAATGAAACCCTGGAAACGTATGCTTTCTCTTACAAAGGAGATATTTTAAATCCGGAAAAGGTTGAATATGCTCCGTTCAAGGACGATCCTATATCAATTTGCACGTGAACAGTCTCCCCTTGGTTGAGATGGAGAGTGACGAGGCCGGAGCCATTGGCATATGTGCTGCAGCAGGCATATGCACGCAGAGCTAGGGATCCTCCTTTGAAGATGTTAAGCTGCACTGTGGGGTCATTCGCATGCCGCATCACCTTAAACATTTGAAACGTGGATGTTGTATGCATTTTTCTGGAGGTGTGTGAAAGAGAGGGCACAGGTAAAGCTGGCACATTGTGTAACCGGAATTTCTTCATAATTATATATGAATAGGCTATCTGGTCATGAGTGTGTGTGTGTGTGGGGGGGGGGGGGGGCTCTGTCATTACAGTTCAGCTTTGTAAGAGAAAAGAATAGGTCTTCTGAACACTGTGTGTGTGTGTGTGTGTGTGTGTGTGTGTGTGTGTGTGTGTGTGTGTGTGTGTGCGCAACAACTGGATCTCACTGACGTTTACGAAGAAAACGTATGTTCCTGACGATGGCGCTGTGAATAGCCCGGATGTTGGATTGTAGCCAGACCCAGCGTTGAAAATGACTTCTGTAAACTTGACAATCTGATGTTGACCAAGTCCTGTCTGGCTGTTGCTATATGCTGTGAAGGCTACAGTAAGCTCTGAGGCAGCTAATCACACACACACACACACACACACACACACACACACACACACACACACACACACACACACACACACACACACACACACACACACTCAGAGTACTGACTAGTTAATACAATACAAAAGAACTGTAACGCATACTAAAGCAGATTCGCGAGAATGCTGCTTTCTACATTGTAACCTGTATTTCTACAAAAGCCACCTAAAACAGGTAAAACTACAAAGTAATGTATCGATCGGTTTTCTTTGGAACTGCTAAGACAAGAGGGTGACAAATGGAAGGAGGTTTAACGCCTTTAGTCAATACAAAGGTTTTTGTGTGACACTAGGAAAAAGGGCTTAGACAAATTTTGCTCGCGTAGGGATTTGAACCCAAGAGGTCACTTCATATCTCAGGCCCAACACTCAGTCAGTGTAGCCTCGATTCCATTCTTACCTAAAATACGTAATCAGGCACAGAAAGCTTCACACAACTTTAAAGAGGTTTTCCCTTTTTCAGAACTGGATGAAAAATCTTGCAAAACTCCAATGACCACGAAACTATATAACGTATAATTATACTTGTCAATATGATACGCCACGTACGATCTTTGTCGAAAATGCTTGACAACTCGATACGCCACATACGATCTTTGTCGAATATACTTGATAATTTGATACGCCACGTTCGATCTTTGTCGTGTATACTTGACAATTTGATACGCCACGTTCGATCTTTGTCGTGTATACTTGACAATTTGACACGCCACGTTCGATCTTTGTCGTGTATACTTGACAATTTGATACGCCACGTTCGATCTTTGTCGCATATTATACTTGACAATTGATACGCCACATACGATCTTTGCCACATATACTTGACAATTTGATACGACAAGTTCGATCTTTGTCGTGTATACTTGACAATTTGATACGCCACGTTCGATCTTTGCCATATATACTTGACAATTTGATACGACACGTTCGATCTTTGTCGTGTATACTTGACAATTGATACGCCACATACGATCTTTGCCACATATACTTGACAATTTGATACGACACGTACGATCTTTGTCGAATATACTTGACAATTTGATACGCCACCTACGATCTTTGCTCGTTGGGAAGAAAATGGCGGAAATTGCAGAAATGCCTTACAGTGCTGCGGACAGAGCATCCTTCGACTCTTGCTCCTCTTTAAAAGAAGAATTATTGCAAGTTGTTACTGTCGTAAGTATATGAGTAGTGTCTGGGCTTCCAGATCTTTCGATGACATTCACGTTCAGTAATAAAAGTGACCTGCAGTGGCTCACGGCCAGTGCTGCAGTTTGATTCAATGGTATGGCAGAGACGTGTACATACGGTGTGCGTGCGTTTTCAACGAGAAAGGTGAATTATGACCACTACAAATCTCAATCTCATTTCGTTTTGTTTTGTTTTGTTTTTTGTTCTAACGTACCTGAACTTTAAAAAAAAAAGCGATCAATTATTTCGTTTGAA
Organism: Batillaria attramentaria; assembly: GCA_018292915.2. Lineage (NCBI taxonomy): Eukaryota > Metazoa > Mollusca > Gastropoda > Batillariidae > Batillaria > Batillaria attramentaria. Next base: position 5,864,550 of record JACVVK020000001.1, on the reverse strand, counting down.
GAGAAAAGGGCGTATTTTTCAGTTTCAAATGCCTTTCTCGCCTACCACTTTAATCAAGTGATTGATTTTTGGCAGTCAGTGGACATCGGAACCTCAGCTTACCAGCACGAGTTTTCAGCGCCGCCACTTCTGCGGTCAAGAGATTCACTTTCTGAGACATGTCGCTGACCACGGCTTCCAGGGGGTTGATGTCGTCAGACCTTCTATCCCGGCTGCTACCTGAAGTCACGTGACCCATCCAAACAAGGATGAGCAGAGTCACGGACAAAGACTTGAACGTTCTGGTGTCCATAGTGCTTTATAAAGGTTGGATCAAACAGCACACACACACACACACACACACACACACACACACACACACACACACACACACACACACACACACACACTGATTAGTTTATTACAATTATTCGCCTTCATCATTTTGTTCTCCTTAAAATGCGCAGAGCTGAACCGATCGGTAGGATGCTTCTACTTCATAATAATTATCATTATTATGACGGTAGTCATTTATGCATATGTGAAAAATCAGCATTAAAATTTGTTACAATTTCAGATTTTACTTGCATAAATTGAATAAAATAGAGAGACACTGAGACACAGAGAGAGTATAACAGTGCAGGAAACACTCACGTTTAAACGGCGTTATGGAGTGTGACAAACTGTCCACCCTCACTGTCTTTATATCAGTCACTCATCATCCAGTCCAAAGTGGAGTCTCCCAATATCTGCACGTGGCGGAAACTGAAGATAATTGAAGATTTAAGTGGAGTTTGAAGAGGCGTAGAAATGATTAGAACAGATTAGAATAAACATGAACGCCAACCTCATAAATCCGCTTAGTTTGCATTCACAATAAAATACACGGGGCTGTAAAACTGTTGAGCTAATCAGCTAAATTTCCGGCTTTTCTCGTCTGATGTCATCTCCGACTGAGCAAAAATCATTAATCGACATGATCTTTGTTGCATAGGTTTGGCAGCGTTCAGGGGTGGGTGGGTGTTTGGGGGTGTAACTTCCTTTTTCACCACATACTTACTTACTTACTTACTTAATCCTCTTCGCTCCGGCCGGAGCATAAGGCGCCAACAAATCTCCTCCAGGCATCACGGTCTTGGGCAAGCCAGCTGAGCTCGTTCCGCGTCTTCCCTGCTGTCTTCATCTCTTCCTCCACTGTTCTCCGCCAGGTGCCCATCGGCCTCCCCCTCTTCCTTCTCCCTGGTGGTGCCCATCGGCCTCCCCCTCTTCCTTCTCCCTGGTGGTGCCCATCGGCCTCCCCCTCTTCCTTCTCCCTGGTGGTGCCCATCGGCCTCCCCCTCTTCCTTCTCCCTGGTGGTGCCCATCGGCCTCTCCCTCTTCCTTCTCCCTGGTGGTGCCCATCTCAGTGCAGCGTGCGGGTGTCTGGTCTTGTTCATGCGGAGAGCGTGGCCCAGCCAGCTTCAACGTCTCCTCTTCACTTCGTCACTTCCACCACATACGGGTGACATCAAAGACGGGGCAACGATGAAACAGCCAGCACACAATTATTTGGCCCCAGACGGGACACGAACTCACGACCTGAGCATTAGAAGTCCAACGCTCTAGCATTCGGCCACCCCGGCTCCCCTTGGCAGCGCACATGTATTTAGTACTCACAGCAGAGACATAATTCTAAGGACAGATATAGGAAGCAGGTGCTTGCAGCTGCTTACTCCCTACGCATACGAACCAGGTCGCCATGTGAATTTCGAATATAATCTGACATAACACTCAGACCTTCAACTGACCCCAGCAGACCCAAAAGATTTTTTACTTACGGCATCCAAAAATGTGAAAGAGGTGTTTTGCCCCAAACTAAATTTTTAAATAGGAGACAGACCCCCCAAAGATCTGATGCCAAATTTCAATATTCAGCATTTCTGTCCGAGTCTTCGAATCTTTTCTCTCTATGTTTCTGCTCACAGATTTTAGGAATCCGACTTTTCACGCCAGGCCTTGTAGAAATGATACAAGATATTTATTCCTGTAGCCCCATTAGAAGTGTGGGTGATGTTATTTATTAAAACCTCTTCCTTTTCCCACCTGTAACGGCAAAGCAAAGTGAAGGGAGGGATTAATATGATAATCGTTCTGGGTCCCACACCGGCCACTCGCCAGTCTGATAACATCACAGAAAGTTTAAAACTTAATCTTGAACTCATGGATCGTGCTGTTGAAGAGGCTGTTCCTTTTCGAAAACAGTCAAGACCAGAGACACTTGTCCTATCAGTTTTGTATGAGAATATATCTTGAGATTTCCGGCTCTAGAGGGTTCTCGAAAGTACTTCGTGGATCTTTAACCATTACTTTAGCCCTCTGGCTCAAGCAGAGGGCTGAGATTAGATAAGTGGGTCAGTTGAACGGTTAGGGGTTTTCTTGTTGTTTTGTTTCGTTTCATGTGCGTGCGTGAGTGCGCGTGCACGCGCGCGCGCGCCTGTGTGTGTGTGTGTGTGTGTGTGTGTGTGTGTGTGTGTGTGTGTGTGTGTGTGTACCGATATTTGAGTAGTACTATGCAGTTTGTTGGTCAGTCATGCAGGTGGTTGGACCTCAAGGCCAGTATAGTACTGCCTACGCTGCTCTTGCCATTTCCGGATGGAAAGAAATATTTGACATTGTCTCTTTGGGTGTCCTGCTAATGCAAAAGGCATTTCGTTGAACTCCTCTTCGCCTGAATAGAGGGGGGGGGGGGGCAGAGACAGACACTGAGAGACCGAGACAGAGACAGACAGATAGACAAAGCGACAGAGAGAGAGAGAGAGAGAGAGAGTTATGGCTTAACGCCGCGCAAGAGAGAGAGAGAGAGAGAGAGTTAGGCGGCTTAACGCCACAAGAGAGAGAGAGAGAAAGAGAGAGAGAGAGAGAGAGAGAGTGTTAGTTAGTTAGTTAGTTAGTTAGTTAGTTAGACCGTTAGTTAGTTAGTTAGGGCTTAACGCCGTGCAAGTGAGAGAGAGAGAAGAAGAAGAAGAAGAAGAAAAATAGTTACGTACATGCATTCACGCAGATAAATGGTTACATACGCGTGGACCATTGAAATTTTATTGCTCATGACTTTGCCAGGATATAGCACACAGCTTGGATTGCGGCTATACGCCCTTACCCACACCTTATATCAACATCATTGCCAGCTGGGAATTTCATCTACCTGATAAAAGTATACAATGAAGAGTGGCGTGGGTCGTGGTCTACAACTGGCCTCTACAAAGGCGACAACCTAAAGCCAGAGAAGGATGTATGAACTCCCCATAACATGGTGCCAGCGTCAATCTGCACATGGACTGTCTCCCCCTTATTCAGATGCACCGTGGCGAGGTTGGAGCCGGAATTGTAGGTACTGCAGCAGCCGTACGCCACCACGAGACGAGTGGATCCTTTGTACAGATCCAGTTGTACAGTCTCGCCATCTCCATGTCGCATCACCTAGTACGAGAAGAATTAACGGAGGTCCAGGTTAACACTCTTTCATGAATGCGGGGTGGGTGGGTGGGTGGGGGTTTGGGGGTTTAACGTTTTTGTTTTTTTTTTCGCCACACATAGGGTGATATCAAAGACGGGGCAACGATGAAAAAGCCAGCACAAATATTTGGCCCCAGCCGGGATCGAACTCATGACCCGAGCATTAAAGTCCAACTTTCATGAATGCACGGACGCCTCTGGGGCATATTTCTGCGTACCAACGTGACACGAGGCACAGTGTGTTAGTCAAAAGTCATTGCGTACTGCGTGTCACGTAGTGTGCAAAAAGAGAGAGAGAGAGAGAGAGAGTTAGGGCTTTACGCCGCACAAGCTACGAAGACTATTTCGCGGCTGAGAGAGAGAGAGAGAGAGAGAGAGAGGGGGGGGGGGGGTTGCTCACATGCACAAAGAAGACGTAAGTGCCCGCATATGGGGCTGTGAAGATTCCAGACGTATGATTGTAACCAGACCCGACGTTGTAGAGGACCTTGTCGAACTTGACCGTCTGGTGACTGCCTAGCCCATGAATATCAGTAGTGGAGTGGGTGACCGTGAAAGCTACAGGTTGGTCTGATGCACCTGCAGCGCGCGGGCGCGCACACACACACACACACACACACACACACACACACACACACACACACACACTTATGAAGATGAACTTTACATGATAGCAACTTAATGTGTCACCATCTATTCGGAATTGGTTTGCATCAAAGTAATGCGTAAGGATAAAAACAGGAAAAATAATACAAAAGTAAACGTAAAGAAGCAAACGGTGAAACAAGTGTCTGAATGAAAACCTCTTCGATCCGAAAACATGGGTTTAATTTAACGTCCCAGTTTCCATCATATACGCAATGCACGATATGAAAGACTTTGCAACGAAGAAAAAGCCAGCATAGACGTTTGACTCACAGCCGGCACTGTCCGAGAAAGCCGGAAAGCCCAAGGAAATTATGTCGTGATCAGTAACGTGACCGTATGCTCACCAACACGGGTGTCCAAAGCGCTGATCTGAGCTCCCTGAGCCTGAAGCTGAGCGGTCAGTTGACTCACAGTCTGAGACAGTCCGCTCA
>JACVVK020000001.1:5682500-5855000 GCA_018292915.2 Batillaria attramentaria | reverse complement strand
ACAATTCTAATATTTTATTTTAAAGACAGTATAAAAATAATAATAATAAAAAGAATAACATATAACCTTGAAATATCATCAGAAACTGTAAAACACAATAAAAAGTGAAAAATTTGTAAACTACAGTCACATAAAATTTGACCATTTTTTGTACATTAGTGAACGCTTGCATTACAGATAGTGTGTGTGTGTGTGTGTGTGTGTGTGTGTGTGTGTGTGTGTGTGTGTGTGTGTGTGTGTGTGTGTGCATTCATGCAAGCTGATGTGTGCTTATTACTGGTAGGTTTTGTTGTTTTTCTGCAAAAAAAAAAAAAAGGGAAGTATTTTAGGTACGGCAACAAATACTTAACAATCAATCTGATTTTTGTTTTGTTCGGAAGCAGTTTATCAGTCTACAAACAAACCATCTACACACATAAAACATTCCAATTAGCAACAACCCTGTGATCAAGAACAAAGCAGCAAAAACGTCCAAAGCAGCGTACTGCAAAAAACCCAGCTCCCACGAGGACGGGCGCAGATGCTCGCCGCCATATTTGCTCACGTGCTCCAGGGCGGTTGCCGCCCTTTGGGCAGGGGTTTCCGGTCTGTCATGGAACAACGTGGCGGCCTTTTTCATCCGCTGGTGCACGTCATTGTCGTCTATCAGGCTGCTGACGATGTGCGCGATTTCGTCAGCTGAGGACGTCAGCAGGTCGACGGATCCACCCACACCAAACGCCTGTACCCGGACACCCGTGCCATACGCGTCTCCGTTGAACGGAATGCAGAGAATAGGAACACCGTGGTACAGTCCCTGGAACGGTTAGAGTAAAGAAACCTGATGAGAAAGTTCATGGGCTGTTTATAGGTAAATTTGTAGAATTGTAGTCAGAAACCACTCAGATAAATACACTGATCCCGCACAGAGTACAAACTGAAATTAACCAAAATATGTAAGTAGGGACAGAAAGATATTACTGTACAGATTGGTATGTTTGGTTGCTTGGGTGGTTGGTCCGGTGGGTGTTTGCTTGGTTACTTGGTTGGTTGGAGTGTAACGTCATTTTCTACCCCGAAAAGGTGATACATGTATCTAAGACGGGACGAGGAGGATAAAATCAGCAAAAACGTTGGGCTCCCAGTCGGGAATTAAACTCAAGACCCGTGCAAGGGCTGGGTAAAAGGGCTGGAAAAACAAGTACACCATGCGTGCAGGAAATAAAGATTTTTTTTCCAATGGGTCGCGCTGTACGTAATTTTAAGCGAGTCAATTGCTTGTATAGATAGGACCAGCCCGGATTTCCCTGACAAAATTAATGTAGTAGGTGAGTGCATGAGTGTTTTGGGGTTTAACGTCCTTTTCCACCACGTATGAGTGACATCAAAGACGGGCGACGAGAAAAACGTCTGCACAAAATTTGGCCCCAGCCGGGATTCGAACTCACGACCTGGGTATTGAAAGTCCAACGCTTTACCATTCGGATAATCCGGCTTCCCTAAGGTATTAGGTGTGTGTGGGGTAGGGGGGGGGGTGTTTGGGGGTTTAACGTCCTTTTCCACCACATATGGGTGACATCAAAGACGGGGCAACGATGAAAAAGCCAGCACAAATATTTGGCCCCAGCCGGGATACGAACTCACGACCCGAGCATTAGAAGCTCAACGCTCTACCATTCGGCCACCCCGGCTCCAAGGTATTAGGTAAAAATGTATGCCAATAAAATAAAATAAAAAGCACAAACAGCAAAGTCACCTCAAAGAATCCGTTCTTGCCACAGTGCGAGACAAATAATCTGGTATTCGGGTGACCGAGCGCATCGTTCTGTGGGAACCAGTCAACTGTCATCACGTGATCCGGGACCTTCACCTTGGCATTCTGTACGTTCAATCTCATCACGACTTTAGCCTTGACCTGTAAGAAGGACATACTGGCTGAAATGTCTTGCACAACCATCAGGGCACTCTTTGTAATAAGATAATCTTTCGAATTTGCCTCTCTCCTTATTTATATGGAAGCTATTGGTGAAATCAGGTGACTCTCTCAAGTTAATGAAACTGATTAAATTAAACCAAGTCTTCAGTTACTGACAGTTATAAGGCAGTAACAAAGCATACATTGCTGAAGGCACAAATGACTAACAGTTCCATTAGGATATTGAGGTATTATGTTTTACGCTAGCACTCGCCATGGCAGTATTACTGATCCAGATTATGACTGACGAACGGATCTGGACCATTGATCAGGCTTGAAGGCAAAACATATCAAAGTTTTTTGTTGTTGTCAGGTTGGTTCACATGGCAACAGGATATGGCTGGGCAGCAAACTAGCTGGTGGACTCCCTCTTGTCTGCGCATATTTTGCTTTAAACCACTCTCTCCAAGAGTTAACGGCCGTCAAACCTTGGCCATGGCGGAAATCAGTTTGTCCGCCATCTCCGCCGATATGTTGTACAGCGAAGAACCAAGGGAGACGACCACCACTCCGTCATCAAACGCTCCATCGAACCATGTTTTTAGCTCCCCTGGCAAAGGCTTGGCCGGGCCGGCAGTCAGACCTCCGACCTGAATAAAGCGTTTGCAATTTTGTGTGAAAGTGACAGTTTAAACCCCTTTTCCTCACACATACAGTTGAACGAATCAATCAGCACACAGGCCATATATAAACATGTGTTGCTTCCCGCTACTTGATACACTGACTGCTACACCGCACTTGCTACACTGCTACATCCCACTTCCTACACTGCTATATTGAATGTAACACCCCCCCCCCCCCCACTCCCCAGTCTCACCACCACCAACAATACCACCAGAAAAAGAAATGAAGAAATAAAAACACCTCACTGTTGCCGGTCCCGTTTTGGATAAGCAGTCTTCTTGCACTGAGTCACTGACCGCTCCGAGAATCGAGACACTTCCGTCTTGAACTACAACTGCACACAAACCCCCCAGTTTCAAATCTACGTATAATACTGGACTGTGACCTACCTGCACAAAGTTAGGATACACGGCTTTGGGATAATCCAGTACGTTGTCCGAGTTCTCCAGATACAAGACAGCGTTCTTCATGGCGGCTCCGTAGTCAAACTGAGCCAGCTCCGCCCCGAAATCGTCGCCCTGCTGGTACAAAGTCTCCAGCAGCAAGACCAGCGGCCTCACCATGGAGTACATGACAGCGTTGGCAAACCGCTGCCCAAAGGACATCTTGCCCGGGAGGGTGGAGATGATGTGCGGGTAGGAGGTGATTGGCCACGGCATGGCGCTGTCTGAAGGGTCGATTAAGCTGGCTACCAGGGCGAAGGGTTTGTTGAGGTACGCTGGGATCAGGGTCAGACACCTGCATTTCATCAAGAGGAAAACACGTAATACAGTCTACATAAAAGGCAGTAACAGTTGCTCTCTCTCTCTCTCTCTCTCTCTCTCTCTCTCTCTCTCTCTCTCTCTGTCAAACACCAACCAGCTTCTCTCTCTCTCTCTCTCTCTCTCTCTCTCTCTAAAATGCTCGGGTCGTTTGTTCGTATCCCGGCTGGGGCCAACTATTTGTGCTGGCTTTTTCACCGTTGCCCCGTCTTTGATATCAATCATATGTGGTGGAAAAGGACGTTAAATTCCCAAACATCCATTCATCCATATCTCTCTCGCTCTCTCTATCTTCTGCCAGATGAGCAGCGTGAGGCTGACGTCAAATGTTTAGTTCACAGACAAAATCTGCAAATATCGTCGCTGCCACCGACATTTCACAAGCCCTCCACGTCTTCCATAAAAATTATTTCATGTAAACATTAATTCAGTCGGGGAAGTCAGAACACCAACAGAGAAATCACATGAACAAACATCTTCCGTCAGACGACCTGCGTGAGGCTGACGTCAAATTTTTAGTTCACGGACATTGACGTCATCTCTCTCTCTCTCTCTCTCTCTCTCTCTCTCTCTCTCTCTCTCTCTCTCTGTATGACGACCTGCGTGAGGCTGAAGTCAAATGTTTAGTTCACGGAATTGACGTTTTCTCTCTCTCGCCTAAGATTTGAATCCGCTATGGTGTAGCATATCTAGTGTCTTCGGTAGGTTTTACAGATTTGACAGGGGAAAAAAAAAAAAAAAAAGCACCGGCAACAATAACAACAAAACAGCACGAAATTGGGAGAAACAACTTTATGGGATGGGGCCATTCATCCTTGTTTTATATATTGTCTCTCTCTCTCTCTCTCTCTCTCTCTCTCTCTCTCTCTCTCTCTCTCTCTCTGTTGTAGAGATCGCGAAAAGTCACTGCATTTCGATGGAAATTTCTAGACCATCCCAGAACATGCGAGTGCAGTAACGTCAGCAGATTACGTAACCTCAGAAAGATTCCGTACTTGCCAGTATGTTACAGAATGTTCTAGATCTGACCTGTTAGTATATAAGCAGCACTGCACAGCGTTCTGGGTTCTTCCTCTTTCATGAGTTTGTTCTTGCGCATCTTCTGTTAATAAAGTATTGGAGTTCTAGCCTGTTGTATCCCGTGTCTTCTCTGCGAGTGCACCGAGAGAGCGACATAGCAGGAGAAAAATACAACAGAAATATTTGGCGTCGCCGACAGGATTCGACATTGATCTACCTACGAAGGGACAGTACTCTCCAGTACTCAAGAAACTCCAACTACAGAAGTTGCACCCCTTCAACTGTTGCAGCAGCGAAAATTGACGACTGACCATGGCAGAGACAGCGGAGCTGATAAAATTGCTTAGAGAGCAATTGGAACAGCAGAAGGAACAGATGAAGATTCAAATGGAACAGCAGAAGGAACAGATGAAGATTCAAATGGAACAGCAGAAGGAACAGATGAAGATTCATAAGGAACAAATGGAACAGCAGAAGGAACAAATGGAACAGCAGAAGGAACAAATGGAACAGCAGAATGAACAGCAGAAGGAACAGATGAAGGAACAGATGAGGATTCAAGCAAAGCAGCATGAAGAAGAATTAGCAGTCCAAAGAGAGCAGATGGGTGCGTTGATGAAGATGATTCAAGTTCAGACACCGACTGGGGATTCCAGCGCAAGTACCCGTCCTCACACTTCTACTGTTTCGACCGCCGCTATTCCACCTTTCGCTGCCTTTGATTCCACTTCAGAACTGTGGCCTGACTACTGGTCAAGATTCTGCACATTTCTTGTCGCCAACGCCGTTCCTGACGACCGCAAGGCTCAAGTCTTCCTCACTAATCAGACTCCGGCTGTCTACAAGCAACTGGCAAATCTGGCTGCTCAACAAAATCCAAGAATGAACATCAACGATCTGACGATGGACCAAATCGTCGAGTTCATGAAAGAACAATTTGACCCAAAACTGTTCATAGTGCGAGAACGTTTCAAGTTCTGGAGCAACATGGAACGGAAGCCAGGCGAAACACTCCAGGAGCTGGCAGCCCGTATACGTCAAGACGCGGCTACCTGTGACTTTCCTTCGATCCAAGATCCACAAGATGAAGCTCTTAGGCAGAGATTCATATGTTCTGTCAACAACGAAGCTGTCTTGAAGGCTCTTTTCAAGGTCAAGGATACCGAGTTGGATTTTGCCAAGGCTGTCAAGATCGCCATAGAGACTGAAGACGCGGCAAAGGTGGCCAAGGAAACTGTCTACGGTTCCAAGCCCAGACCGGTCAACAAAGTCAAGATGAACAACAAAGGGGGTCGACCAAAGAACCACCAGCAGTCTAACTCCACGACCAGCGATTCAGCAAAGTGCTACAGGTGTGGAAAGGCTCATAAAGCAACAGACTGCTACTACAAAGACTCCAAATGCAACTACTGTCAGAAGACAGGACATTTGGAGGCTGTTTGCAGGAAAAAACTGCATCAACAGCAACAAGGGGGACGACAATCTGCAAAATCTTCAGTGAAAAGTATCACAAAAGCAGAGCTCGTCAAAGCCATCCTCGGCGAAGTTCCCCAAGACACTCCTAGGTTGGACGTTCCAGTCACAATCCAGGATCAACAGTTCACGATGGAGCTGGACACCGCAACCACAGGAAATTTTGTTTCTGTGCCAGTCTGGAAACAACTGGGAAAACCGAAGCTGGATGACGTCACACATCGGTACGAGTCTGCCAGCAAGCACGACCTACCCGTGTTGGGCACCTTCATGGGCCAGACTAAGGACCCAGTGACTGGTAAACAGAGCTCCATTCCCTACATCGTCACCAAGATCCCTGATCTCAACCTACTTGGACGAAACGCGATCCAGGCTCTGGGAATTTCAGTGGACAATGCCCTTGGACTGAAGAGCATAGAGAGTCAAGTCAAGAGCGAGGGTGCAAAAGAATCGCATCCGAAGACCTCCAGCACAACTTATGCTTCTCTTCAAAAGGATTGCCACACTCTCTGCGACAAGTTCCCAGATCTCTTCAAGGAAGAATTGGGATGTCTGAAGGATTTTGAGCTGGAAATCAAGTTCAAGTCTGACGCGAAGCCGGTTTTTCACAAGGCAAGGCCGGTTCCTTTCGCTCTTCGTGATGACCTGACCAAAGGCTACGAAGAAGGCATCGCCAAAGGAGTCTGGAAGCCAGTCCAGTTCAACGACTATGGAACACCAGTTGTTCCAATTCGTAAGACAAACAGTGCAGGCGCCCTGAAGCCAAAACTGCGGATCTGTGGTGACTACTCAGTTGGGATCAACGATCAACTTGCTGATCACCGTCACCCAATGCCTCTCCCAGAGGAACTGATGCAAAAGCTGGGAGGAGGATTCGGTTACACAAAGATCGACCTCGCTGATGCCTACAACCAGATCAAGCTGGCACCAGAAAGTCAGCGCAGACTAGCCCTCAGCACTCACCGTGGGGTACTTCTGCAACAACGACTACCTTTCGGAATCAAGTCAGCACCTGGTTATTTTCAGGAGATCATGGAAAATCTGACCAGTGATCTGCCTGGAGTTGCCGTCTTCCAAGACGACATACTCACCAGCGGGAAGGATGCCAAAGATCATCTGAGCAACCTGGAACGACTACTCACGCGTCTGAACGACAAAGGACTCAGATGCCGCCGTGAAAAATGCCTGTTTGCTCAACCCAGTGTGGAATACCTTGGACACACTCTATCGGCTGAAGGAATCTCCAAAGGATCCAAAGTCGAGGCAGTCTTGAAGATGCCACCACCTACGGATGTCTCAAGCTTGAAGTCTTTTCTGGGCTCAGTACAATTCTACGGGAAATTCATCCCAAACCTGGCTACTATGGCAGAGCCGCTCTACCGCCTGACAAAGAAGGCAAGTCCCTGGAAGTGGGGAGAAGAGGAACAAGCAGCTTTTGAACAGCTGAAGCAGGTGCTTTCCTCTGATCAAGTCCTTGTACACTTCGACCCAGAAAAGCCTGTGGGGCTGGCTTGTGACGCATCCAACGTTGGAATTGGAGCAGTACTGTTTCATCGCTATCCGGACGGAAGCGAGCGCCCAATTGCCAATGTGTCCAAGACTCTTACAGCTGCAGAAAGAAACTACAGCCAAATCCACAAAGAAGCCCTAGCCATCATCTATGGTTTGCGGAAATTCTATCAGTATCTGTACGGACGACAGTTCATACTGGTGACTGATCACAAGCCCCTGACAGCGCTGTTCGGACCAAAGAAAGGGACACCACTTCTTGCAGCTAACAGACTAGCTCGGTGGGCCCTATGGCTGAACCAGTTCGACTACACGATCGAGTACCGGAAAACTGCAGATCACGGCAATGCAGATGCCCTCAGTCGCTTGCCTTCTGGAGACGACATCGACTTTGACAGGGAGGAGAGTGGGGAAGACACGGACATGGTGTGCGCCATCCGAGTTCTCAGTCTTCAAGTCAAACCTTTCGACGCCAACATCCTTTGTCAAGAGTCAGGCAAAGATCCAGTGATAGCTACAGTGATGCGCTACGTGCGCGAAGGGTGGCCGCTGAAGCACGCTGAGATCAACGAAGAAGTCAGAAAGTTCCAGAAGTTGTCTGATTCTCTCAGTATCTGCCATGGATGCCTCATCTATGGTACAAGAGTTGTGATTCCACAAAGCCTGCAGCCCAAGATCCTTGATCTTCTGCACATCGGACACTTCGGCATGGAACGCATGAAGCAGTTGGCAAGAACTGCAGTATACTGGCCTGGTATCGACGCTGCAATAGAGATGACGAGTCGACGATGTGACTCATGCGGCGAACATCAAAACAAGCCATCCAAACCACCAGTTCATCCCTGGATGTTACCAGAGAAGCCATGGAGCCGAGTTCACGTGGACCACGCCATCAACTTCATGGGCACCAACTGGCTGGTGATCACGGATGCTTACTCAAAGTACCCATGCATCCACCCAACGTCATCCACGTCCACTAGAGCTACTCTAGACCTGCTGGAAGAAGACTTCGCTCACTTCGGATACCCACACACGTTGGTCTCCGACAATGCAACCACCTTTGTTTCTGAAGAGTTCCAGAGCTGGTGCAAGGAACGTGGGATCACGCACCTGACAGGAGCGCCCTATCATCCTGCTACCAATGGAGCTGCAGAACGGCTGGTGCAGACATTCAAGCAAGCTCTCAGGAAGTCTTCTCTGCCCCCGAAGCGAGCACTTCAAGAGTTTCTTATGCAGTACCGGAGAATGCCGACATCCTGCGGATTCTCTCCGAGTGAACTCTTGATGTCCAGGCAGATTCGGACAAGGATCGACACTTTGCTTCCCTCGCCAGCACACATAGCTCAGGGCAAGCAATCCAAGGAGGCATCTAAAACTCAGGTGACTCCGGACCCTGGAGGTGTCGCCAAGGTGACCAGGCAATACAAGGCTGGAGATCCAGTATACGCACTGTACTATGGACCTCACCATGCCAAGCAGCCCAGATGGGTACCAGCAGTGGTCAAGAAGTCTACGGGTACTCGCTGCTTCAACGTCAAGGTAGTTCCTCGTGGCCCAGTTTGGAGACGACACTGGGAACAGTTGCGCCCACGTTACGCTTCTGAAGAGGACAACGAACCTGGTGATTCAGCAGATGCCTCTGAGCTCCCGATCGACCATCCGATGGAGATTCTGGAGAATGTGCCACCGACACAGAACCAGAGCAGACCACGACTGCCCAGGACCAAGCCACCTGTTCCTGAGTATGGTCCAGACAACCCCAGACGATCCAAAAGAACACCAAAACCCAGAGACAGACTTTGTTGTTGAAGTTTGTTGTGAAACAACAATTTTGGTAGGGAGGTGTTGTAGAGATCGCGAAAAGTCACTGCATTTCGATGGAAATTTCTAGACCATCCCAGAACATGCGAGTGCAGTAACGTCAGCAGATTACGTAACCTCAGAAAGATTCCGTACTTGCCAGTATGTTACAGAATGTTCTAGATCTGACCTGTTAGTATATAAGCAGCACTGCACAGCGTTCTGGGTGCTTCCTCTTTCATGAGTTTGTTCTCCACGCATCTTCTGTTAATAAAGTATTGGAGTTCTAGCCTGTTGTATCCCGTGTCTTCTCTGCGAGTGCACCGAGAGAGCGACATAGCAGGAGAAAAATACAACACTCTCTCTCTCTCCCATTGACCCGAAACCATGGTCGGGAGCGGCTAAAATCACCAATTCATATGGCCTTGGTTGTACCGACCATTTTCCTCCCGGTGGGAGGGGAATGGGGGCCCTATGAATGGTGAGATACCCTTAGATCTGTTACACGTTTCAGCGGTAGGATGGTAGATTCCCTCCCCCCCCCCCCCCCTCCACTGTGGCTTGTAGCCAATATAGGGCAAGGCGGACTTGTCCACTGGCATACAAAGCACACATCTCCTAGATCTAGGGAGCGCTCTCAGCTTTACTTACTTCCCCTAGTGCAGGAACGGAGTAGAGCGTACATTGATTTGTGCGTACAGTAACGCGACCGGATAACCGGCCCCCGTAGTGTAGTGGTTAACACTTCGGACTATGGACCGGGAGACCCGGGTTCGAGTCCCAGCCGAGGCAAGCGGGATTTTTCCTACCTAGGTCGGCTCCTACCCAGAGCGGGTGTGCTATGGGCCCAATGGGGAGGCTGTTGCCACACAGCCGACCTTCACCCACTTCACGGGTGCGACTTCGGGGGTGCTTCCCTTGGTATGTCTTATGATGTGGATGATTCCCGGGCCTGGATAATGCCGGGATATTTATGACAGGAAGCGTGGAATGCGGCCCTGTCACGCAGTCCCAAACCACACGGACCTCCATAGCATCATCTCACCATCATCCTCATCCTCATCTCCATCATCATGCATAATTTTAAAAAAATTGCCCGAGTTCCGAGCCCTTCGTCGATCCAGGGACTTACATAGTGTGTGTATGTAAGTCCCTGGTCGATCCCACCCATTACCTTGGAGGAACACCACTGGAGCCGGCAAAGAGTTGTGGCAGCACAAAAAAAGTAATGCGACCGCATTTGTGTGTGTGTGTGTGTGTGTGTGTGTTTTCACCATTTAGTTTTAAAGGTTGGGGTTTTTTTTTTTTTTAATAAAGCCCCACTGAAGAAAGCACTTATAACTTGTCACTGTTTTGATCTTATTCATTTACACACACACACACACACACACACACACACACACACACACACACACACACCACGCACAGAGAGAGAGAGAGAGTTTTGTCTGTGTTACTAGTCTCAGGAATCAATAAGCTCGACCCGTGTCTCTCTCAGACCGTTGCCATTTGCATATACATATAGTATACATTTGCCCATAGAAAAGCAGCATACACGTCTAGAAACTTTCGCAAAATTATCAGTTCGATGTTTCAGTTGCAAAGGGAAGCAAAGATATTCTCTTTAAAAAAATAAAAAAATAAAAACTTTTTACAAACATTCCAAGTGATTTTACAACTTATCCTGAAAAAAACTCGGTTAAGCCGAACTGCAGGGTGATTTCTCGGGAAAGGTTTGGCTTATCCGAACTCGGATATGCAGAAACTCGGATAAGCGAAACGATTTTCCATTCCCCGGGCGAGTTCGGCTTAAGCGTGTTTGACTGTATACATTTGCCGATAGAAAAGCAGCATACACGTCTACAAACTTTCGCAAAATTATCAATTCGATGTTTCAGTTGGATAGGAGAGCAAAGATATTCTCTTTAAAAACAAAACAAAAACAAAAAAACCTTTTTACAAACATTCCAAGTGATTTTACAACTTATCCTGAAAAAAACTCGGTTAAGCCGAACTGCAGGGTGATTTCTCGGAAAAGGTTTGGCTTATCCAAACTCGGATATGCAGAAACTCGGATAAGCGAAACGATTTTCCATTCCCCGGGCGAGTTCGGCTTAAGCGTGTTTGACTATATATATATATAAAGAGAGAGAGAGAGAGAGGTAATTTACAACAATCAAAAAAATCATGGTATTTGTGCCAAGACATTTACCGTTGGAAAATGAAGACTCGTAGTCAGACATGATCATTATCATACTCCCATAACTTATGAGATTTGGCAAAGGCACCGATTTTGTCTCGAATGCAAAAGAGTGAAACTCTGAAAGACGAATTCCTGCATACCTTGCCACAGCAAGCCCGTCAATGAGAACGATGTCAACGTTTGCCCGACTACCATGAGCTGACTTGTTGGCTGTTGAAGACCTGGAGGTCCTCGTCCCTTCTGTCTCTGAAGACTTGCTGGTGCTACCGTCACCTTTGAATCTGTCTAGCACTGGGAGGGCCTGTGACATGAGGCCAGTCGGACATGCAGTGGTCACTCTGTGTGTGTGTGTGTGTGTGTGTGTGTGTGTGTGTGTGTGTGTGTGTGTGTGTGTGTGTGTGTGTGTGTGAGAGAGATAGAGAGAGAGAGAGAGAGAGAGAGAGAGAACGAAATCGTATTGCACGAGGTGTCTACATAGCTCTTGGAAACAGTTTACAAGGCATCTGTCTTCAACCTTTGTGGATTTACATTCTCTTACTCGAATGTGTGCAGGCGTATGCGTTTTTTTCCGGTCACCCCATACCTAATAGAAAAGAATGGACAATCCTGAACAACCATCCAAGTCGAGTCAAGGTGGGCCTGCGGTGGGTGTGACGTATTGCGAGGATAAGTTCAAATAAATAAATAGGTAATTAAATGGTAAACATAAAATAAAGAAGACTCAGGAAAAACAAAGGGGGATGGGGGGGGGGGGAGGGGCGCTGGGGACTTTTTTTTTAAGAGAAAGAAAGAACTTGCCTGTGAGAAGCCGCGGCAGATAGCAGGTATCAGTGTGGTGAAAGTGTTCACGAGATGCAAGGCGCCTCCCTCGTCAGTACCCATCTTGCCCGTGGCCTTCGCTATATTTGACACCAAGAATTCGGCCGCCTCCGAATCCATTTTAAACTTCTGGATCTGTCACGGAGATATTGATCATCTCAATCCTTATCGGTCTCTCTATCCAGCGTTATCCGGGAAAGGTGCCTAACCCCTAAGGATTTGTTACAAGCTTGGGCCTTCTTCTTTCAGATAATTATTGTCGCACGACCGCGGGTTATTGTTGTTGTTTAGTATTATCAGTCATACTGACGTATACTGACACTGTGCCGGCAGTTTGGATGTAAAATTTCTACTCACTTTAATGCCCTCGGCATCTCCTTTCACACACTTTTCGGCAGGAAAGAAGTCTGGAGCAAGGAGGTGAACGTCGTGACCTCTGGAGTGCAGTTCCCTGCCTATAGCGGCCATTTCCAGACAGTGGCTCATAAACGGAAGTGGCACGAGCATGTAGGAGTACGCATGCGCTGTTTGCACGTGGAAAAGGTAAAATCCCGCCACAAGGAAAAGGAAGGGTGAATGTGTGAAGGGCTGAAACAGAACAGCTCAGTGGAGAATTTACTGAAATAACTTCAAAATCACCATCACTGAGTCAAGTTATGCTCTGACACTGACCACCAAGTCAGAACACAAAGGTTGTCATCACTTCCGTTTTCTTATTCAGTCACTGACGCGGTCCTACTAAACTATGCCCGGCCATGCCCGGGTATGCCTGGTTATGCCTGAACCTTTGCCCGGTTATGCCCGGGACTGCCAGATCGCTTGTAGCCGAACGATTAGAAGATCTCATGAATGATTCTGTGTATTCTCTGTTCTTGTGTCTGATGTTTGATGGTTTACTCGCTGTGTTGTGAACTGTGTGCCCGCTGTTTTTGCTGTAAGACTGATGTACTTGAGGGTTTCAGTTTTGTACAGGTGTGTGTGTGTGTGTGTGTGTGTGTGTGTGTGTGTGTGTGTGTGTGTGTGTGTGTGTGTGTCTGTGTGTGTGTGTGTGTGTGTGTGTGTGTGAGTGTGAGAGAGAGAGAGATGATGATGATGAAACGTTTTTTATTCAGGATAGAGCATTTAGGCATTGCTGCCTATCTTACGTGCTGTCCTGCTATTCATAATTCTACATTAAAGGGTATTGAGAAGACAGAGAGAGAGAGAGCATTAAGTTTTATGTATGAGTGTGCAAGTGTTTCATATATTTAATTATGTTTGTGAGTTTTATTTTTTTATGGGCATGAGTGCTTTGGACTCTGTGTGTGTGTGTGTGTGTGTGTGTGTGTGTGTGTGTGTGTGTGTGTGTGTGTGTGTGTGTGTGTGTGTGTGTGCTTGATTTATTTGTGTGTGTGTGTGTGTGTGTGTGTGTGTGTGTGTGTGTGTGTGTGTGTGTGTGTGTGTGTGTGTGTGTGTGTGTGAGAGAGAGAGAGAGAGAGAGTGGCTTTTTTTTTTTTTTTTTTGGGGGGGGGGGGGGAAAGGCGCAAGTTTTATTTGCTGAGTTTCAATATGGTGAGTCATGAAGTTTGATGGATCATCATCAGATATGCTGTTGAATGGTTTTACTTTAGTTTCTTTTTTAGTTTTGTTTTTCTTGTTGTTGAGTCAGTATTCAGATTCAGTTGTTAGTCAACCGCCATCTCTTCAAGTTTAACATCTGCGTGTATCATGTACTTGTGGGTATGCAAACTGAGAATATTCAGGTTAACATTGGCATTTTTTTGGGAAGTACAAAAACCAGATGCACCAAATCTTATAAGATGATAGACAACCACAAGACCTATCCAGGGATTTCAATTTCAGTGACCTCTGCTGGAGATCAAGGTCACAGGAATAGAATGCAAAATTTTGATCTATTTAAATTTTCTCTGATGTAAGAAAGGTCAGGGTCACAAAATCTGGCAGGCTGCTAGGCAGTGGTAAGGGCTTTCGAAACATACCCTTTTGAGTGACCTTGTCCAGAGGTTAGGTTTATAGGGGTCACAATGACAATTTCAGGTCCTAAACCTTAAACATTGGCATTTTCTCCGGAACAACAAACACCAGAGGTACCAAATCTCACAAGATGATTGACAGCCACAAGCCCTATCCAGGAATATCCTTTTCAATGACCTCTGCTGGAGGTCAAGGTCACAGGAATAGAATGCAAAATTTTAATCTATTTGCATTTTCTCTGATACATGTATAACAAACCCCAGGGTCACGAAATCTGGCATCATGAGAGGTAGTGGTAATGGGTTTCCAAAAATACCCATTCGAGTGACCTTGCCCAAAGGTTAAGTTCATGGGGTCACAATGACCATTTCAGATCTAAAATCTTAACATTGGTATTTTCTCACGAACTACAAATGCCAGAGGCACCAAATGTAAGAAGATGTTAGACAACCACAAGACTTATCCAGGGATTTCTTTTTCAATGACCTCTGCTGGAGGTTATGGTCACAGGAATAGAATGCAAAATTTTAATCTATTTGCATTTTCTCTTATGTAACAAAGGTCAGGGTCACGAAACCTGGCATGATGATAGGCAGTGGTACCAGTGTCATTCACACATGAGCCTTGATGGCTTTGCCTCTTGTTTGCATTATGCTCATAATGTTTATGTTCATTATGTTTATGTTGAACAGAATGCAGATTATTTTTGCTTCATGAAGTACTTTCCTAACTTTTATCGGGGAGCCAGGGTGGCTGAATGGTAGAGCGTTGGTCTTCCAATGCTCGGGTGTGAGTTTGATCCCCGGCTGGGGTCAAATATTTGTGCTGGCCTTTTCATCGTTGCCCCGTCTTTGATATCACCGCCATGTGGTGGAAAAGGACGTTAAACTCCCAAACACCCACCCGCCCACATCCTAACTTTTATGGATTTGGAGAGATTTTGAATGAAATCGTCGTAGATTATTCCGTAAATATACATGTACATACATACATACTGATGTTCATACGTTCGTACATACATACATACCTACCTACCTTCGTAGTTTTGTTTCCCTTATTGAGTCAGTATTCAGATTGAGTTGTTATTCGACCGCCATTATCTCTTCAAGTTTTTGATGTACCTGCATGTATCATGTACTTGTGGGTATTCGTGTGTGTGTGTGTGTGTGTGTGTGTGTGTGTGTGTGTGTGTGTGTGTGTGTGTGTGTGTGTGTGTGTGTGTGTGTGTGTGTGTGTGTGTGTGATGGTGTGAGTGAGAAAACAAATGTGGAACAAATGCACATTATTTTCCAACGGAAAAGATTTGATTTTTGCGTTGCTACTGGGTCAACAAAACAAAAAAAGAGACCAGCTACAACAGGCAAATAATGTGGGGAGAAAAAGAGAAAAAGAAAAAAGTCAGTATATCATGATAGAACAAAACACACACACACACACACACACACACACACACACACACACACACACACACAGAGAGAATCATTCATTCAGGCAGATTCATGAACACACTTTAGATCTCAAAATCGCTCCTACTATACATAGATAATGAGCCTGGGGTGCCATAAAAAATATACAAAAAAAATTAGAAAAATTCACTGCAGCCGTTATCGACAGTTGACTCGAAAATGTGTACTCACAGCACATTTCCTCTGCAAGCCACACGCCTCACAAAAAAATCGAAGAAGAGACGCACGCGCACTGACGTAAAGTAAGTGCGTCATGTTTGATTGACGTGATGCTGTTTTTTCTTGGGGGTGTCTCGCCACTTTCTTTCCGAATTCCTCTGTTTGGAGACGTGGTGTATTTTACTTCTACTATGTCGCCATCTTCGTGCAATCGCAGAGAAGACACGGGATACAACAGAATACAACTCCAATACATGTACTTTATGAACAGAATATGCACGGAGAACAAATTCATGAAAGAAGAAGAACCCAGAACGCTGTGCAGGGCTGCTTACGTACTGAACAGGTCAGATCTAGAACATTCCTCAACTTACTGGAAGGTTCGATATCTTTCCAAGGTGACGTAATCTACTGACGTTACTGCACCAGCATGTTCTGGGGTGGTCTCGAAATTATTTTGCATCGAAATGCAGTATCTTTTCGCGATCTCTACAACTTGACATGTGGAAAGCGGGAATTTCAGTGGGTTTCGTTTTTGCCACTGACTCACACTCAAAAGCATAATATGTGTGTGTGGGGGGGGGGGGGTGCGTGCGTGCGCGCGCAAGCGCGCGTCTAAGGCGAGAGAGAGAGAGAGGGTCTCTTCTCCGATACATGTACCAGTAATAAACAATCGTCTGTCAGTCAGGTCTGCGGGAAGTAACTCTGTCAAAGGGGAACGACTTTATTACAAGAATTCATTCACCCATGTAGAACCTCGCATACGCCAAAACGTTTGTGACGTCAACCAGCTAGGCGAGCTCACACGACCTCATGTGTTTGGGTTTTTGCAAGTGCATAGAGGCACGATAAGGGTTTTCAGTACTTTCTTTATGTCAGCATGCTTGATGTCAGAGAGCTTGCGTTCCGGCGTGTGCGCGCGGGCTGCATACATGACAAAACGACTACGACTGTGACTACAGCAGGTCATTGAATGGAAACAACATATTGGGCTGGTGGCCATCTTGTTATTTCGTTGTAGAGCACAAAGCTCAAGGGCGGTATACTTGACAACAATATCAGCATAATAGAGATAATAAGATCGGATGCAAAATCGCCGTTCCTGTTTTTTTGGGGTTTTTTTTAAACTCATCGTCGTATGCGTTCAGAATGCGTGGTGCCCTGCATCGTGCGCAACTGAAGCGCCCGTCGGTCACGTACGTACCACTCGACTCGCAGTAGTACTTAGGCCTATCAAGTACTCAGGCAAAATATTCGAAGCGGGGCGAGTGCTACCTCCAACGAAGCCTGAATTCGAACAAACTAGTGTTCTTTAATCCGACACTTGAGTCAACAGACGGTCTCGTAGGAATTCAAAACTTCTACTACTTTACCGTCATTTCAGTCTCCGCTGTACAGGTACCACAAAAGTAAGTCACCAACGCAGTGGTACTGCACTCACGACTGCAACTAGGCTGACTTCCCCCTGCGGTGAAGGCGAACTGGGAGAGTATGTAATTTTAGCTGCAAACAGCTCGCTCGGGTCACTTTTGTATCCGGCACAGAAAACTGTAGAGCACAGGCCCCTAATGCAGTGGTGGTCTCCGGGAATTTTTTCCTCCGTCCGCGTCACTGTTGAAAACGACCGTTTATCTTGGCATTTTTACTATATGAGCCCTATCAATGGACTTTTTAGCGCATGTACACAGTATGCGTGTTTGCGGGTACAGCAATGTGCAGAACTCCGTCACGCTCTAAATACTGCTGCTACAGACACATAATTATACCACGCCCGCCGTACGATTGTTGAACCCTGCGGGACTGAGTGTGCAGTTGGGGACGCCGCAACATTTATTCATTTCTGATACTTTGGGGGTCACATATCGTAGGGGGTTCGTGCGTTGATTCTTTGAACTTGCCTGTGCATACTCCGTGAGGCGGCAGTGAGGCGGCCACATAGCCTTTGGAGTAAGGCCACACGGTATCGAGAGGCAACCGCACGGAAGCCGTGTGTGTGTGTGTGTGTCTGTGTGTGTCTGTGTGTGAGCTGTTGCAGAGGTCTCATAGATGACTGCGCTTCCTTGTGTATAGTTTATGTGTATATTATACATAAATCTTCGGTCGTACCGTTCTGTGTATAATTATGTGGTCTTGGTTTGTTTGATTTTTTATTTATATCCCCCGTGCCCCAAAAGGGGAAAAAGGAAAATAAAATCTTGAATCTTGATTGTTTAAAACTCTCACGTCTTCCTTGCTTCTCCCTCAAGGCTTCCGTCAGACGCCAAAGAAAGCGTATGGGTGTTATTGTTGTTGTTGTTGTTGTCTTGATAATATTACAGATGGGAAACAGGTCACAAGCATAAGTGGCAGTTCTTACATTTTATTTGAAATGCAGTATGATTAAGAATATAACATATAGCCTTGAAATATCATCGGAAACAGTTAGATACAATAAAACCTTTAAAAGATTTTTAAACTACAGTCACATAAAATTTGACCATGTTCGTACCTTAGTTAACGCTTGCATTAGAGCTTTTTTTTTTTTTTGCATTCATGCGAGTTCATGTGTGCTTACTACTGGTAGGTTTTTGTTGTTGTTTTTCGGCAAAAAAAATGGAAGTATTTTAGGTACATGTACAATCTTCAATCTGATTTATGTTTTGTTCGGAAGCTGTTTATCAGCCTACAAACTAACTGTTGTATTTTTCTCCTGCTATGTCGCTCTCTCGGTGCACTCGCAGAGAAGACACGGGATACAACAGAGTAGAACTCCAATGCTTTATTAACAGAAGATGCGCAAGAACAAACTCATGAAAGAGGAAGAACCCAGAACGCTGTGCAGTGCTGCTTATATACTAACAGGTCAGATCTAGAACATTCTGTAACATACTGGCAAGTACGGAATCTTTCTGAGGTTACGTAATCTGCTGACGTTACTGCACTCGCATGTTCTGGGATGGTCTAGAAATTTCCATCGAAATGCAGTGACTTTTCGCGATCTCTACAACACCTCCCTACCAAAATTGTTGTTTCACAACAAACTTCAACAACAAAGTCTGTCTCTGGGTTTTGGTGTTCTTTTGGATCGTCTGGGGTTGTCTGGACCATACTCAGGAACAGGTGGCTTGGTCCTGGGCAGTCGTGGTCTGCTCTGGTTCTGTGTCGGTGGCACATTCTCCAGAATCTCCAACGGATGGTCGATCGGGAGCTCAGAGACATCTGCTGAATCACCAGGTTCGTTGTCCTCTTCAGAAGCGTAACGTGGGCGCAACTGTTCCCAGTGTCGTCTCCAAACTGGGCCACGAGGAACTACCTTGACGTTGAAGCAGCGAGTACCCGTAGACTTCTTGACCACTGCTGGTACCCATCTGGGCTGCTTGGCATGGTGAGGTCCATAGTACAGTGCATATACTGGATCTCCAGCCTTGTACTGTCTGGTCACCTTGGCGACACCTCCAGAGTCTGGAGTCACCTGAGTTTTAGATGCCTCCTTGGATTGCTTGCCCTGAGCTATGTGTGCTGGCGAGGGAAGCAAAGTGTCGATCCTTGTCCGAATCTGCCTGGACATCAAGAGTTCACTCGGAGAGAATCCGCAGGATGTCGGCATTCTCCGGTACTGCATCAGAAACTCTTGAAGTGCTCGCTTCGGGGGCAGAGAAGACTTCCTGAGAGCTTGCTTGAAAGTCTGCACCAGCCGTTCTGCAGCTCCATTGGTAGCAGGATGATAGGGCGCTCCTGTCAGGTGCGTGATCCCACGTTCCTTGCACCAGCTCTGGAACTCTTCAGAAACAAAGGTGGTTGCATTGTCGGAGACCAACGTGTGTGGGTATCCGAAGTGAGCGAAGTCTTCTTCCAGCAGGTCTAGAGTAGCTCTAGTGGACGTGGATGACGTTGGGTGGATGCATGGATACTTTGAGTAAGCATCCGTGATCACCAGCCAGTTGGTGCCCATGAAGTTGATGGCGTGGTCCACGTGAACTCGGCTCCATGGCTTCTCTGGTAACATCCAGGGATGAACTGGCGGTTTGGATGGCTTGTTTTGATGTTCGCCGCATGAGTCACATCGTCGACTCGTCATCTCTATTGCAGCGTCGATACCGGGCCAGTATACTGCAGTTCTTGCCAACTGCTTCATGCGTTCCATGCCGAAGTGTCCGATGTGCAGAAGATCAAGGATCTTGGGCTGCAGGCTTTGTGGAATCACAACTCTTGTACCATAGATGAGGCATCCGTGGCAGGTACTGAGAGAATCAGACAACTTCTGGAACTTTCTGACTTCTTCGTTGATCTCAGCGTGCTTCAGCGGCCACCCTTCGCGCACGTAGCGCATCACTGTAGCTATCACTGGATCTTTGCCTGACTCTTGACGAAGGATGTTGGCGTCGAAAGGTTTGACTTGAAGACTGAGAACTCGGATGGCGCACACCATGTCCGTGTCGTCCCCACTCTCCTCCCTGTCAAAGTCGATGTCGTCTCCAGAAGGCAAGCGACTGAGGGCATCTGCATTGCCGTGATCTGCAGTTTTCCGGTACTCGATCGTGTAGTCGAACTGGTTCAGCCATAGGGCCCACCGAGCTAGTCTGTTAGCTGCAAGAAGTGGTGTCCCTTTCATTGGTCCGAACAGCGCCGTCAGGGGCTTGTGATCAGTCACCAGTATGAACTGTCGTCCGTACAGATACTGGTAGAATTTCCGCAAACCATAGATGATGGCTAGGGCTTCTTTGTGGATTTGGCTGTAGTTTCTTTCTGCAGCTGTGAGAGTCTTGGACACATTGGCAATTGGGCGCTCGCTTCCATCCGGATAGCGATGAAACAGTACTGCTCCAATTCCAACGTTGGATGCGTCACAAGCCAGCCCCACAGGCTTTTCTGGGTCGAAGTGTACAAGGACTTGATCAGAGGAAAGCACATTCTTCAGCTGTTCAAAAGCTGCTTGTTCCTCTTCTCCCCACTTCCAGGGATTTGCCTTCTTTGTCAGGCGGTACAGCGGCTCTGCCATAGTAGCCAGGTTTGGGATGAATTTCCCGTAGAATTGTACTGAGCCCAGAAAAGACTTCAAGCTTGAGACATCCGTAGGTGGCGGCATCTTCAAGACTGCCTCGACTTTGGATCCTTTGGAGATTCCTTCAGCCGATAGAGTGTGTCCAAGGTATTCCACACTGGGTTGAGCAAACAGGCATTTTTCACGACGGCATCTGAGTCCTTTGTCGTTCAGACGCGTGAGTAGTCGTTCCAGGTTGCTCAGATGATCTTTGGCATCCTTCCCGCTGGTGAGTATGTCATCTTGGAAGACGGCAACTCCAGGCAGATCACTGGTCAGATTTTCCATGATCTCCTGAAAATAACCAGGTGCTGACTTGATTCCGAAAGGTAGTCGTTGTTGCAGAAGTACCCCGCGGTGAGTGCTGAGGGCTAGTCTGCGCTGACTTTCTGGTGCCAGCTTGATCTGGTTGTAGGCATCAGCGAGGTCGATCTTTGTGTAACCGAATCCTCCTCCCAGCTTTTGCATCAGTTCCTCTGGGAGAGGCATTGGGTGACGGTGATCAGCAAGTTGATCGTTGATCCCGACTGAGTAGTCACCACAGATCCGCAGTTTTGGCTTCAGGGCGCCTGTACTGTTTGTCTTACGAATTGGAACCACTGGTGTTCCATAGTCGTTGAACTGGACTGGCTTCCAGACTCCTTTGGCGATGCCTTCTTCGTAGCCTTTCGTCAGGTCATCACGAAGAGCGAAAGGAACCGGCCTTGCCTTGTGAAAAACCGGCTTCGCGTCGGACTTGAACTTTACTTCCAGCTCAAAATCCTTCAGACATCCCAATTCTTCCTTGAAGAGATCTGGGAACTTGTCGCAGAGAGTGTGGCAATCCTTTTGAAGAGAAGCATAAGTTGTGCTGGAGGTCTTCGGATGCGATTCTTTTGCACCCTCGCTCTTGACTTGACTCTCTATGCTCTTCAGTCCAAGGGCATTGTCCACTGAAATTCCCAGAGTCTGGGTCGCGTTTCGTCCAAGTAGGTTGAGATCAGGGATCTTGGTGACGATGTAGGGAATGGAGCTCTGTTTACCAGTCACTGGGTCCTTAGTCTGGCCCATGAAGGTGCCCAACACTGGTAGGTCGTGCTTGCTGGCAGACTCGTACCGATGTGTGACGTCATCCAGCTTCGGTTTTCCCAGTTGTTTCCAGACTGGCACAGAAACAAAATTTCCCGTGGTTGCAGTGTCCAGCTCCATCGTGAACTGTTGATCCTGGATTGTGACTGGAACGTCCAACCTAGGAGTATCTTGGGGAACTTCGCCGAGGATGGCTTTGACAAGCTCTGCTTTTGTGATACTTTTCACTGAAGATTTCGCAGAATGTCGTCCCCCTTGTTGCTGTTGATGCAGTTTTTTTCTGCAGACAGCCTCCAAATGTCCTATCTTCTGACAGAAGTTGCATTTGGATTCTTTGTAGAAGCAGTCTGTTGCTTTATGAGCCTTTCCACACCTGTAGCACTTTGCTGAATCGCTGGTCGTGGAGTTAGACTGCTGGTGGCTCTTTGGTCGACCCCCTTTGTTGTTCATCTTGACTTTGTTGACCGGTCTGGGCTTGGAACCGTAGACAGTTTCCTTGGCCACCTTTGCCGCGTCTTCAGTCTCTATGGCGATCTTGACAGCCTTGGCAAAATCCAACTCGGTATCCTTGACCTTGAAAAGAGCCTTCAAGACAGCTTCGTTGTTGACAGAACATACGAATCTCTGCCTAAGAGCTTCATCTTGTGGATCTTGGATCGAAGGAAAGTCACAGGTAGCCGCGTCTTGACGTATACGGGCTGCCAGCTCCTGGAGTGTGTCGCCTGGCTT
The DNA here is from genome assembly GCA_018292915.2 of Batillaria attramentaria. Lineage (NCBI taxonomy): Eukaryota > Metazoa > Mollusca > Gastropoda > Batillariidae > Batillaria > Batillaria attramentaria. The sequence continues at coordinate 5,832,421 of JACVVK020000001.1, read as the reverse complement.
CCGTTCCATGTTGCTCCAGAACTTGAAACGTTCTCGCACTATGAACAGTTTTGGGTCAAATTGTTCTTTCATGAACTCGACGATTTGGTCCATCGTCAGATCGTTGATATTCATTCTTGGATTTTGTTGAGCAGCCAGATTTGCCAGTTGCTTGTAGACAGCCGGAGTCTGATTAGTGAGGAAGACTTGAGCCTTGCGGTCGTCAGGAACGGCGTTGGCGACAAGAAATGTGCAGAACCTTGACCAGTAGTCAGGCCACAGTTCTGAAGTGGAATCAAAGGCAGCGAAAGGTGGAATAGCGGCGGTCGAAACAGTAGAAGTGTGAGGACGGGTACTTGCGCTGGAATCCCCAGTCGGTGTCTGAACTTGAATCATCTTCATCAACGCACCCATCTGCTCTCTTTGGACTGCTAATTCTTCTTCATGCTGCTTTGCTTGAATCCTCATCTGTTCCTTCATCTGTTCCTTCTGCTGTTCATTCTGCTGTTCCATTTGTTCCTTCTGCTGTTCCATTTGTTCCTTCTGAATCTTCATCTGTTCCTTCTGCTGTTCCATTTGAATCTTCATCTGTTCCTTCTGCTGTTCCAATTGCTCTCTAAGCAATTTTATCAGCTCCGCTGTCTCTGCCATGGTCAGTCGTCAATTTTCGCTGCTGCAACAGTTGAAGGGGTGCAACTTCTGTAGTTGGAGTTTCTTGAGTACTGGAGAGTACTGTCCCTTCGTAGGTAGATCAATGTCGAATCCTGTCGGCGACGCCAAATATTTCTGTTGTATTTTTCTCCTGCTATGTCGCTCTCTCGGTGCACTCGCAGAGAAGACACGGGATACAACAGAGTAGAACTCCAATGCTTTATTAACAGAAGATGCGCAAGAACAAACTCATGAAAGAGGAAGAACCCAGAACGCTGTGCAGTGCTGCTTATATACTAACAGGTCAGATCTAGAACATTCTGTAACATACTGGCAAGTACGGAATCTTTCTGAGGTTACGTAATCTGCTGACGTTACTGCACTCGCATGTTCTGGGATGGTCTAGAAATTTCCATCGAAATGCAGTGACTTTTCGCGATCTCTACAACACTAACCATCTACACACAAAAAACATTCCAATCAGCAACAACCCTGTGATCAAGAACAAAGCAGCAAGAACGTCCAAAGCAGCGTATTGCAAAAAAACCAGCTCCCACGAGGACGGGCGCAGATGCTCGCCGCCATATTTGCTCACGTGCTCCAGGGCGGTTGCCGCTCTTTGGGCAGGGGTTTCCGGTCTGTCATGGAACAACGTGGCGGCCGTTTTCATCCGCTGGTGCACGTCACTGTCGTCTATCAGGCTGTTGACGATGTGCGCGATGTCGTCAGCTGAGGACGTCAGCACGTCGACGGATCCACCCACACCAAACGCCTGTACCCGCACACCCGTGCCATACGCGTCTCCGTTGAAGGGAATGCAGAGAATAGGAACACCGTGGTACAGTCCCTGGAACCGGCGGTTAGAGTAAAGAAGCTTTACAGGGAACAAAAACCTGATGAGAAAGTTCATGGGCTGTTTATAGGTAAATTTGTAGAATTGTAGTCAGAAACCACTCAGATAACACTGATCCCGCACAGAGTACAAACTGAAATTAACCAAAATATGTAAGTAGGGACAGAAAGATATTACTGTACAGATTGGTATGTTTGGTTGCTTGGGTGGTTGGTCCGGTGGGTGTTTGCTTGGTTACTTGGTTGGTTGGAGTGTAACGTCATTTTCTACCCCGAAAAGGTGATACATGTATCTAAGACGGGACGAGGAGGATAAAATCAGCAAAAACGTTGGGCTCCCAGTCGGGAATTAACCTCAAGACCCGTGCAAGGGCCGGGTAAAAGGGCTGGAAAAACAAGTACACCATGCGTGCAGGAAATAAAGATTTTGTTTTTTTCAAATGGGTCGCGCTGTACGTAATTTTAAGCGAGTTGCTTGTACAGATAGGACCAGCCCGGATTTCCCTGACAAATGTAGTAAGTGACTGAGTGAGTGAGTGAGTGTTTGGGGGTTTAACGTCCTTTTCCACCACGTATGAGTGACATCAAATACGGGGCGACGAGAAAAACGTATGCACAAAATTTGGCCCCAGCCAGGAATCGAACTCACGACCCGGGCATTGAAAGTGCAACGCTTTACCATTCGGATAATCCGGTTTCCCTAAGGTATTAGGTGGGGGTGGGTGTTTGGGGGTTTAACGTCCTTTTCCACCACATATGGGTGACATCAAAGACGGGGCAACGATGAAAAAGCCAGCACAAATATTTGGCCCCAGCCGGGATACGAACTCACGACCCGAGCATTAGAAGTTCAACGCTCTTCCATTCGGCTAACCTGGCTTCCCTAAGGTATTACGTAAAATGTGTGCCAATAAAAAAAAAAAGTACAAACAGCAAAGTCACCTCAAAGAATCCGTTCTTGCCACAGTGTGAGACAAATAATCTGGTATTCGGGTGACCGAGCGCATCGTTCTGTGGGAACCAGTCAACTGTCATCACGTGATCCGGGACCTTCACCTTGGCATTCTGTACGTTCAATCTCATCACGACTTTGGCCTTGACCTGTAAGAAGGACATACTGGCTGAAATGTCTTGCACAACCATCAGGGCACTCTTTGTAATAAGATATTTTTTCGAATTTGCCTCTTTCGTGGAAGCTATTCATGAAATCAGATGAATCTCTCAAGTTAATGAAACTGAGTTGACTAATGATTAAATTAAACCAAGTGTTCTTCAGTTACTGGCAGTTATAAGGCAGTAACAAAGCATACATTGCTGAAGGCACAAATGACTAACAGTTCCATTAGGATATTGAGGTATTATGTTTTACGCTAGCACTCGCCATGGCAGTATTACTGATCCAGATTATGACTGACGAACGGATCTGGACCATTGCTCAGGCTTGAAGGCAAAATATTTTTGTTGTTGTTGGTTCACATGGCTACAGAATATGGCTAGGCAGCAAATTAGCTGGTGGACTCCCTCTTGTCTGCGCATATTTTGCTTTAAACCACTCTCTCCAAGAGTTAACGGCCGTCAAACCTTGAATATGTTGTACAGCTGAGAACCAAGGGAGACGACCACCACTCCGTCATCAAACGCTCCATCGAACCATGTTTTTAGCTCCCCTGGCAAAGGCTTGGCCGGGCCGGTAGTCAGACCCCTGACCTGAATAAAGCGTTTGCAATTTTGTGTGAAAGTGACAGTTTAAACCCCTTTTCCTCAGACACACAGTTGAAGGAATCAATCAGCACACAGGCCATATATAAACATGTGTTGCTTCCCGCTACTTGATACACTGACTGTTACACCGCACTTGCTACACTGCTACATCCCACTTCCTACACTGCTATATTGAATGTACCCCCCCCCCCCAGCCTCACCACCACCACCAATACCACCAGAAAAAAAACAAGGAGGAACGGCCCCGTCCTACAAAGTTGTTTCTCCAAACTTCATTTTATTTTGTCTGTTTTGTTGTTATTGTTGCCGGTTCTCCCCTCTCCAAGTTCTACCGATGACACTAGATCCTCTACGACCTCGACCGATTAGCCACGTGACTGGGGGTGGGGCCGGGTGTGGGAAGAAGGGAGAGAGAGAGGCAGAGGGAGAGGGTGGGACGGTGGGTGTTTAGGAGTTTAACGCTTTTTTCCACCACATAAGGGTGATATCAAAGACGGGGTAACGAGAAAAAGGCCAGCACAAATATTTGGCCCCAGCGGCCTGGATTCAAACTCTCGGCCCAAGCATTGAAAGTCCAACGCGCTACCAATCAGAAAGAACAGAAAGAACTTAGACAACAAATCAGGAAGGCGAAATCTGAATATAAAGATAAGATTGAACTGCTGTTTCGTGGTGGATATATGCACGACGCATGGCAAGGTCTGAAAAGCATGGCTGGTCAGAAGAAGATACAAGCTAGAGACACTGTTTTAGATGTTACTGAACAAGTTGAATTTGCTGAGAGACTAAATGATTTTTATTGTCGTTTTGACAAATATGATTTTACAGAAGAACTAAATGCAACACTCAACTGTGTGAGAGAAACTCCATCGGCAGGCGATGATGCTGACACTGAATCAGAAATTTCTCCAGAGTGTGTACAGAGTATTCTAAAAAAGATTAATGTAAGGAAAGCCTCAGGACCTGATGGTCTTGGTGGAAGGGTTTTGCGAGAGTGCTGTAGCCAGCTGGCACCTGTCTTTGCCAAAATATTTAATATGTCTGTCAAGCTCAACAAAATTCCAACACTGTGGAAACAATCAAAAATCTGTCCTGTCCCCAAAAAATCTAATCCAGCTGAATTAAATGATTATCGACCAGTGGCGCTTACTCCCATTATCATGAAATGTTTTGAGAAGATTATGCTCCAGCGCCTGCTGAATCAAACTCAGCACAAACTTGACCCCCTTCAGTTTGCATACAAGAGAAATAGAGGGGTTGAAGATGCCACCATGACAGTTTTACATGACACATACACTCACCTAGAGCAACCCAGATCTCATGTGAGAATATTATACATTGATTTTTCATCGGCCTTTAATACAATACAGCCATTCCTGATGGCAAAAAAACTGGTTGACATGCAGGTTAGACCAAATCTTCTTCTCTGGCTTATCGATTTTCTGGTTAACAGAACACAGCTTGTGAAATTCCAAAATTCTACTTCTAGTTCCAAAACTACACACACCGGGACCCCTCAGGGAACGGTCCTCTCGCCGGTTCTTTTCACAATCTATACGGATGATTTCCGGAGCAGTAGCCCTCTTAGTAAACTATACAAATACTCAGATGATTCAGCACTGACAGACTTTTCACAGTCAGACACTCACTTTGAACAGCAGGTGTCTGAACTATGTATCTGGTGCAGGAATAATTATCTGGAACTGAATGTGAAGAAAACAAAAGAAATGGTGATTTGCTCTGGAAGGGAGGATGTGAGTGTGAATGACTTGGTGATTGGAAGCGAGACTGTGGAGCGTGTGAGTGAATATAAATACCTGGGAACCATCATTGATGATAAATTGAATTTTGAGTCAAACACTACAGCTATTGTTAAGAAATGTAACCAACCACTGTTTTGTATGTACAGACTACGCTCTTTTCATAGTTAGCTCTGAAACTCTGCAGATCTTTTATCGCAGTTTTATTGAATCTGTTCTGACTTTCTCTTTTCTGTGCTGGTTTGGCACTCTGACTGTAAAAAACAAAAGTAAGCTGAACTGCATTGTCAATAGAGGCAGCAAGGTTGTGGGTGAAAGGCAAGCAAGTCTGAGTATGTTGTATGAGAAAAGAATGGTGAGAAAAGGTTTTAGTATTATGAATGATTCTGGCCACATTTTATCTCAGTATTATCAGAAATTACCATCAGGCCGACGGCTTAGAGCCTTTACTGCCAAGAAACTCAAAACAATGAATAGCTTTGTACCAATGTCTATTAGGCTAATGAATAAGCAGATGTAGGGTTGTGTGGTAGGCTTGTTGATGCTGATGTGATATTTCTTACATTCTAATTAGACGTGTTGTTTCTTGCTGGGTGTCAGCTGGCGTTGACTGTGATAGAGTTATGTGCACCTCTGCTGTTGTGCTGCTGATGTGAAATGATGTGGGTGTAGTGTTGTAATTTATTCATAGTACTGCAACATTGTGATAGATTTTTAGGTACGAGTGTATGAACATGTAAATAGGTGGAATGAGTGTGCATGGCCGTATGAGTGAGTGTTTGGCATATTTTATGTTTTTATGAGAGACCACAAAACAATGTTCCTCTTTTGGAAATTTAATAAATGTCTTATGTCTTATGTCTTATTCGGCCACCCTGGCTCCCCAGAGAGAGAGAGAGAGAGAGAGAGAGAGACGTCAGTTCCGTGAACTAAACATTTGACATCAGCCTCAAGCAGGTCGTCATACAGAGAGAGAGAGATGACGTCAATTTCGTGAATTAAACTTTTGGCGTCAGCCTCTAGCACTGAGATCGTCTGAGGATGCTTGTTTATGTCCTGTGATTTCCCTATTGGCTTTGTGACTTCTCCGACTGAATTATTTTTCACATGAAATCTGGAAGATGTAGAGGGCTGATGAAATGTCGGAAGCAGTGACGATACTTGCAGATTTTGTCTGTGAACCAAACATTTGCCGTCAGCCTCACGCTGCTCGTCTGACAGATGATACTTCTTCATATCTTGTGATTTCCTTGTTGCTTTTGTGACTTCCGGGACTGAATTAATTTTGACATAAAATCTGGAAGATCTAGAGAGCTGATGAAACGTGGACTTAAAGTGCCTTGGATTGTACTTACGAAATTGCAAAATTGGAACTTTTTTGACCGGCGCTTCTCGAAGAAACGTGAAAAAATGTGTTTATCTAAAAGCTCTGTTATTCTTAATACTAAAGCTATAATAGTGCAATAGTTCATGTCATATGTGCAGTTGTCACAAGTGACAAAAATACCGGAATGATGAGTAATTTGAAGGAGTCTTTTCATAGATATTTGGCCTTATATGCAAACCACCCATACCTCGGAAATATTTTTCTTACACAAAACCTGTCAGAGCTACAGAGCTGTGCTACGAAAACAGGCAGTATAATTGGATGATCTTCCCAATTTCAGAAAATGAAGACATTTGAACATTTTTTTCGAAAAAATTCGTGACATGACCGATTTTTTCAAATCGGCAATAACTGTTCTCAAAATGCGGCAGGATAAAAATCGTGAAAAATAGCTCTGGAGAATATGACTGCCCATTTTATCTCAAAGTAAAAGGCCACCCGGCGAGGTGGTTTAGCAGATAGCCATCATTACATCCGTCCACACACACACACACACACACACACACACACACACACACGTCATTCCCGCCAAAAAGAACGCAGCAGCAAAGTGTGCACGTAAGGTGTCTATGACGCAGATTTCGTTACGTCACTGTGTGCGTGAAAGTAAGTATTGTGTGGAGAAACGTCACAGTCTTGTTTTGTATCACTGAAACTTGCTGCTGCGCGTAGCAAAATCTGCCCCGTCTCATAAAGTTGTTTCTCTATAGATGACGAATGAAGAAATCAAAACACCCGGTCCCGTTTTGGATAAGCAGTCTTCTTGCACTGAGTCACTGACCGCTCCGAGAATCGAGAAACTTCCGTCTTGAACTACAACTGCACACAAACCCCCCAGTTTCAAATCTACGTATAATACTGGACTGTGACCTACCTGCACAAAGTTAGGATACACGGCTTTGGGATAATCCAGTACGTTGTCCGAGTTATCCAGATACAAGACAGCGTTCTTCATGGCGGCTCCGTAGTCAAACTGAGCCAGCTCCGCCCCGAAATCGTCGCCCTGCTGGTACAAAGTCTCCAGCAGCAAGACCAGCGGCCTCACCATGGAGTACATGACAGCGTTGGCAAACCGCTGCCCAAAGGACATCTTGCCCGGGAGGGTGGAGATGATGTGCGGGTACGAGGTGATTGGCCACGGCATGGCGCTGTCTGAGGGGTCGATGAAGCTGGCTACCAGGGCGAAGGGTTTGTTGAGGTACGCTGGGATCAGGGTCAGACACCTGCATTTCATCAAGAGGAAAACACGTAATACAGTCTACATAAAAGGCAGTAACAGTTGCTCTCCCTCTCTCTCTCTCTCTTAAACACCAACCAGCCTCTCTCTCTCTCTCTCTCTAATGCTCGGGTCATGAGTTCGCATCCCGGCTGGGGCCAACTATGTGTGCTGGCTTTTTCATCGTTGCCCCGTCTTTAATATCACCCATATGTGGTGGAAAGGGACGGTAAATTCCCAAACATCCATCCATCCATCTCTCTCTCTCTTCTGCCAGATGAGCAGCGTGAGGCTGACGTCAAATGTTTAGTTCACAGACAAAATCTGCAAATATCGTCGCTGCCACCGACATTTCACCAGCCCTCTACATCTTCCATATTTCATGTAAAAACTAATTCAGTCGGGGAAGTCAGAACACCAACACAGAAATCACAAGACATGAACAAACATCTTCCGTCAGACGACCTGCGTGAGGCTGACGTCAAATGTTTAGTTCACGGGATTGACGTTGGAGTTGAAGATGCGAAGTTTGGTTCTTATGCTGACAACTTTGGATGCCTAGACGTTCTTCAGCATGACCATTGCTGCCCTTGCCTTGCCGATTCTGGCTGTGACGTCTCGGTCTGTGCCTCCCTGTCCATCAACCACACTCCCCAGGTAGACAAAGGACTCTACCTCCCTGATGGGCTCTCCACCGACTGTGACTGGTGTGTTGGCAGTGGTGTTGATCTTTATCAGCTCGGTTTTCTTCCTGTTGATCTTGAGCCCTGTTCCGGCTGATGTGGCTTCCAGGCACGTAGTCTTGTCCTGCATCTGGCTGTGGCTGTGAGACAGGAGCGCCAGGTCGTCCGCGAAGTCGAGGTCATCCAGCTGCATCCAGAGTGTCCACTGTATCCCGTTTTTCCTGCCTGCTGTAGTGGTCTTCATGATCCAGTCGATGACCAGGAGGAAGAGAAACGGGGACAAAGGCATCCCTGGCGGACTCCGGTCTTCACCTCGAAGCTTTCTGACAACTGGCCGGCATGGGCAATCCTGCAGCTCATGTCTTGGTAGGTGCACTGGATCAGGGAGATGATCTTCCCGGGAACTCCATAGTGCCTTAGCAGCTTCCACAGCGCCTCTCTGTCTACACTGTCGAAGGCCTTCTCATAGTCTATGAAGTTGATGTAGAGGGGGGAGTTCCACTCCAGTGACTGCTCCACAATGATGCGTAGGCTGGCAATCTGGTCAGCGCAAGACCTGTTCCTGCGAAAGCCTGCCTGCTGGTCTCGGAGCATGGGGTCGACTGCCTCTCTCATCCTCTCCAGTAGAATTCTGTTGAGAACCTTGCCTGGCACTGACAGGAGCATGATCCCTCGGTAGTTGCTGCAGTCCCTGAGGTCCCCTTTCTTTGGCAGCTTGATGACGATCCCTTCTTTCCACTGGGCTGGCACCTCTTCCTTCTCCCAGATCTTGCTGAACAGGCTGTGCAGCATGTTGACGGCTGTCTCTGTGTCTGCTTTAATGGCTTCTGCTGGTATCTCGTCCGGCCCTGCAGCTTTCCCATTTCTCAGTGTCATGATGGCTTTCCTGATCTCCGCCTTAGAGGGCTTGTCGCAGTTGATGGGTAGTTCTGTCTCAGCTGGTGGGATGTCTGGTGGTGTTTCAGGGATGGGGCGATTTAACAGCTCCCTGAAGTGTTCTGCCCATCGCTTCAGCTGTTCCTCAGTTGTTGTCAGTGGGTGCCCGTTCTTGTCCTTCACTGGTTTGTCTGTCTGCTGAAATTTGCCCGCGAGCTTCTTGGTCACCTGGTACAGGTCTTTTAGATTCCCTTGTCGGGCTGCTTCCTCTGCTTGACTGGCCAGGTTGTCGATGTAGTCCCTCTTGTCCTTCCTGGTGCTCCTCTTCACTTCTCTGTCAGCTGCTGTGTATTCCTCTTGTGCCTTTGCCTTAGCTCTTCTTGTTCGGCTCGTGTTCAGTGCAGTTTTCTTCTCTTTCCTAACTTCCAGCTTCTGGATGGTATCAGCAGAGATCCATTCCTTATGTTGGGTCTTTCTCTTGCCAAGGACCTCTTCGCATGTGTCGTGCCAGAGTTTCTTGCTGTGTTCCCACTGTGTCTCGATGTCCATTTCACTGTCTTCTATCAGGTCTTGCAGTGGCTGGAACCTGTTGGAAAGGCTGATCCGGAATGCTGCTTGTGTGTCTGTGTTCCTGAGAAGTCCAACGTTGTACCTGGTCCGTGTGCTGTTGGCGTTGGTGTGCCTCTTAAGCCGAAGTCTCAATGTTGTTGCAAGAAGGTGGTGGTCTGATGATACATCGGCACCCCTCATCACGCGCACATCCCGCCACGATCTCCTGAACTTCCGGCTGATGCAGATGTGATCAATCTGGTTCTCCCTGACATGGTCCGGCGATCTCCATGTGGCCTTGTGGATGCGCTTGTGTGGGAAGATGCTGCCTCCTATCACTAGCTGGTTCAGGGCACAAAAGTCTGCAAAGCGCTCGCCATTTTCGTTCATCTGTCCCAGTCCGTGTGTTCCCATGGTGTCCTCATAGCCTGTGTTGTCTGATCCAATCTTGGCGTTGAAGTCTCCCATCAGTATGGTCATGTCCTTGGCTCCTCCTCTATCTATCACTGTCTGCAGCTGTTGGTAGAAGTCATCTTTTTTCTCCTCTTCCGCATCATTGGTGGGAGCGTAGCACTGGATGATGTTCAGCTTGATGTCTTTTTTCTTGGTGATGAATTTGGCTGTGATGATGCGGGAGTTGACAGGTTCCCAGCCGATGAGTGCCCGCTGTGCCTCCGGTGCCAGCATCAGGGCCACGCCCTCAGTGTGGGGGGCTCCATCCTCTGTGTGTCCAGAGTACAGCAATTGCTCTCCCGACGAAAATCTCAGCTGTCCTGTCTGTAGCCACCTTGTCTCACTCAGTCCCAGTACTCCTATCTTGTAGTTCTTCATCTCTCTTGCTACTTGTATGGTCCTTCCTACTTCATACATTGTCCTGATGTTCCATGTGGCTACTCTCGTTGTTGTCCTGGGTGTTAGAAGGGGGGTCGGCCTTGCAGCTTCCTTTCGGCTTTCACTGCAATGCGTCATAGGTCTCCGGGATGGAGACCCTTCCTCGCCCAGGTGAATGTCTCGGTTTGTTGCTGTCGATGCTTCAGTAACTTAGTGTTTTTTTACAGGTAGGGCTGTTAACCCTACGCAAACCCGTTTAGCCTCTTGGAGAGGTGGTCCACATTCGTCTGACCTCTACCCTTCGACCTGTCCAGCTTGGGTGACCCTGCCAGGAGCATGTGCTCCTGCTGGCATAGTTCTCTGGGTCATTGAGGTACACAAGCCACTACCCCACGACAAGGGTTGGACCATGTAGGGAGGAAATAATCTCTAAACAGGCTGAAAATGTACTGTGCTGGTGAGTGCGACAGTTTTCACCGCTTCTGTGCACACTGAAATAACACGGGAACCTCAAAGTTGTTCGCAACTGTCCACATTCCTTGTCATCGAGTACTTTTGTTTTTGTTTTTTCCTTCTTAGGTATCGCAGCTCGGCTTGGTCTCGGTTAGCCCGATTTGGGCGTCGTCGCAGGGACCAAGAGAAGCGCGGACCAGGCACAGCGATGAGCTTCGGGTAGTTTCGGTGTGACGTCACACTTCGGCTCTCTCCAGCAAGCGGGCGCACTTCCGGGGACAAGCAATTAATTATACTCAACACGCTCGGGTAAACTGGCATGTCAATGAATCTCTGTAGCTATTTCGTTATTTTGTTACAGGGTGGTCGGCGGTCTAGTGGTTAAATGTTAGGGGTCAGGTTTGAGTCCCACTTAGGGCAAAGAATTTTCTCACTCTCGTATGTGGTACCGTTCATTTTGGCCGATCGTCGGGGTTTCTCCCCGGGTACTCAAACTGCATAAAGGGCCGGCGCAATACAGATTTATTATTAGTGTTATCATTACTATTATTAAGCCGCTTTTCCATGACCGACGTACGTCGCCCGACAGTCGGCCAACTTCGCGTCTCAGCTGAAAATCGTCCATGGAAAAGGAGTTGGCAGACATCGGCCGACGCGTCGGTGAGAGTAGAGCGGCGCTCTACTCTGGGCGAGTCGGTGACCTTGTCGGCGGAAATCCAAGCAATCTGATTGGCCGCTAGCATAGGAATGCGGCCTTGATCCGGAAACCGGAAACCTTGAAGATGGCGGCTAGCAGTGTTCAGCCTCAACTTTCGGCGACTAAAGTCATCGAAATAATCGATTTGATTTACGACCGGCCATACCTGTGCGAAGTACGAAAAGGGAGTCGGCGAGCGCGCGTTTCCATGGCAGATTTTAGTTGCCCGACAATCGGCCGATGTCTGTCGACGTACGTCGATCATGGAAAAGGGGCTTTAGTGTATTGAATTTGGCTTAGCAAACGGATGGAGTTAGCCCGTTTAAGCCAAACTTCGGTTGTGTCAAACTTGCTGCTGCGCACAGCGAAATCTGCCTTAGGCCTATCCCACAAAGTTGTTTCTCTATTAAAAAACAAGTAAAGACTGATGGTAAAGCAAATTCAACGACTCTGAAATCTTTTCATTTTCTTATCCTTAAACAACGTAGACAACTCCATTGAAAGTTTCAAGGCTGATTGTAGCTTATAAACATGTTAAGAACGAGCTTATGGGACAAAATTAATAATTATGCTGGCAGTACCGGCATGATTCTCGTGTCACGCTTTACCGGCCATTTTCTCAAAATGGAAGCGAGTTTTCAACTGCGAGTTTTCAACAATCTCGGGCCTACACCACCCTACAGAAATGATGTTCACATAAAAAAGAGCTTATTTTCTGCGCGTTTTGATGATACTAATAACTCGATATGCCGGCCCCAAAGCCCGCTTTGTCTCCCTTTTTGTGGGAGCCCACCACAGATTTCGGTGTCACCGTATGGTACAGTATTCCTAGCACCGTGTTATCAAAGGGTGGGGTGGGTGGGTGTTTGGGGGTTTAACGTCCTTTTCCACCTCATAGGGTGATATCAAAGACGGGGCAACGATGAAAAAGCCAGCACAAATCAGTATTTGGCCCCAGCCGGGATCGAACTGTGTTATCAAAGCTGTCCCATGTCAACACATGAAACCATTCATGAAAGACTGCACTTCTTTGTTCATAATAAAACGTGACAACTAAATTGTTTCGTGTTTGTTTGTTTGTTTGTTTTTTGTATCCGGCTCTCATTGACATAGTGTGAATTAAAACTGTTATCAGGTAAACACATCAGTAAAACATTCCCTGCATATTTGCAGTACGTCATTGTGGTAACTTATTTGCATCATGTTGTTTTACGTCTGTCTCATTAGTTTTATCGTAATAGTGTTACAATAAACAACAAGCAGAATATGTGATGAGCTCCCTCAAAAAGGGGGCAACAGCTGATCTGGGGGCGTATGGAGTTAGTAGCATCACTAAATTACGCAGAGAATAAGCTCAACTAAATCTTGGTTTCTCCAGAACGGTGACTGTGTGCTACCCTAGCGAGATGAACTATCTTGTGAGACGTGAGACGCGTGACGGCGAGCTGAGCCCATACTCAGACTGAACTGGAACTGAGCTCAAAATGATTTACTATTAAAGTCAGTAACTACAGAGACTGATCTGGTAAAATGTCAGTTTCAGTATATAAGCGTGTTGGGTATAATTTACACTAGCAGGGGAATTGTACTGACTTTCTGGAAGAGGAGGGGGGGGGGTAGTTTGTTAAACAGACGGAGTCTCGGCGGATGTATTAATCGCCTGAATAACAGTTTCTCTGGAATGGTCTACACTGAAAAGTGGCTCAATAAAGTTATCGCCGAAAATCTTCGGCGACTGAGATACCCGGCAAACGCCGGCACTACAATCGAAAGTGGCTCCATAAAAAGTTGGCGGCTGCAACTCAACTCGCACTATACATCTATATATATACAGTACATGTATAATAATCTTTTATGTTGGTTCTTATGTTTGAATATCAATTGTGCAGTTCCTGATCAACTGAGTACTTTATGCAGTATGGTTGTGCCTTGTTTCTCCTGAAGCGTATTTGGAATGAAATATGGTACCTCCAACATACTTGACTTCTAGCCGCCGAGACTCCATCTGTGATTAAAAAACAAAACAAAAAACGCACTAAACACTTCGCTGGTTCATTCTTTCTGAGGTTTCTTCGACCGACCACTGTGATAACACGAGCAAGAAAACGTTGCTGTTTAGAGTGTTTTTCCCTTGTGTGTTTTCTTGCCATTCTAATTTATCAAACAGACGTAGCCTATCTAACTGCTAGAATTTGTTGTTCATTTCTGTTATTTTGGTTTGCCTGCTTTTTCTTTTTTTCAGTGTTGTGTGGATGTGCTTTGTAGGAGGGGTGGCGGGGAGAGGGAGTGTTTTTTTTTTCTTTGTTGTTTTTTGTTTTTTTTAAAAAAAATACTTCAGCAGCATCCCAGTACACCTCTGCTCAACCACCACTAACCTATGGCAAATCTACGAGAAAACAAATTCGAGAAGACTGCTGATGAGTAAAACTAACAGTGAGAGATAGACAAACTCACACAAACGCCGAGAAAACTTCAATTAAAGTACTTTTTTTTTATTATTATCAAAACGCACAGCCTCTGATTAGTGTAAACAATAGCAGCTGTTACAGCTGGAAGCTGTTCAAATGCATGATCATCTAAATCAAAACTCACTGAATGAAATCACAGAAGACAAACTGTAATTTCAACACAAACACAGAGGTACACACAATCAGTTCTATCTGAATAAGTGAACTATTCAACCCTGGTCTTGCCGAGGCCGGAATATTCCAGACTACCTCTACACATGACCAGGGTTTTTAAAAAAAAAAAGCCTCTGCCGAGTGCAACTGACAATTACTACTTTAAAAGTCTCAAGCAAATATCCACTCAAAACAAAACAAACACGATAACACTGGCAAAATACAGATGTGTAATGATGTACTGGTCAGTAAAACCAAGTACTTTGATCCTGACAAATAAACAAAACAAACAAAAAGAACAGAGAAACAGAGTGAGAAGTAGTAGCAGCAAAACACAACACACATACACACACACAAAAAAAACACACGCGCACACACATAAAGACTGCACACCACTGTAAGAAATGCCTTTAGAACAATTTACCATAGAAGCACACGAACTGTTCCACAGAATATGAGTGGTGTAGTAAATTACAGCCATACATTTGTGAATGACATTAATGTACCACCAACTGTACAGTTAGATGGAGTTTCCAGAGTTTGACTAAAAATTAACAGCTTTGTGTACCAACTCACACCACCATGCTCGCTTAAAACAGCAAGCTGAAGAAACCTACTAGTTACTGGTCTTTTGGATGAGACCACGACGACTTAGGTTAGGACCAGTTATGCAGTACGCTTCACATCCTATGCCACATGTACATGTGTATACATTATATCTATTAACGACTCAATTTGACATTCTACACTATTGTGCTCTCTAAACCCAAAGGATGTACGGAAAACCTCAAAAAGGACTGAACCATGAATGCATTGACCGGCATTTTCTTTTACAAAAAGGCCATAATGCAGATATTTGAGACCTTTTGTTACACACACACACACACACGCACGCACACACACACACATTGTGCAGATAGTCAAAAACATACATTACATTCTGTCTCTGACTACACGAAAGTGAGTCACTGTGCCCGTTTTTTGTAAAACATTTTACTGGGCTTAATGTTGTCTTCTCAATGTTGTTGCAAGAAGGTGGTGGTCTGATGATACCAGTGGCCAAGCAGATCCTGCGGAGGAAGTGGGGCTGGATTGGACACACCCTCAGGAAGCCAGCATCCAGCACCACACGCCAAGCCCTGACATGGAACCCGCAGGGGAAAAGGAAGAGAGGCCGGCCTCGCAACAGCTGGAGGCGGGACACTGAGGCAGAGCTATGTAAGCAGGGTACCAACTGGACTGGAGTGGCAAGACTAGCCCAGAACAGAGTGCGATGGCGAAGGGTTGTCGATGGCCTATGCTCCACGTGGAGCCAAGGGCCTAAGTAAGTAAGTAATGTTGTCTTCAAAAGTGGTGATAAACCAACAATCATCACCAGCTGCAGGCCAGGGCTCACCAAAGAATTTGTAGATATCGTACTAGCTTTTGGTGGAAACCAAGCTCTACGGCACCCTGGAGGAGCTGTGACGGACGGCAGCCTTCATCGAGAACACCGGGCTGCTCATCTAACGAGAAGTGAACAACGAAGAAGAAGAAGTACTAGCTTTGCAAGTTAGTCCATTGCCGCAGCTGAGTCTTCCTCAAAACATCTACTGCATTTGGTTGCTAATGCCATGTAAGCACTAAGAAAAGGCTGCCGGAACAAATACCAAGTGAAACCCGCATAAATGTACAAACAGCAAAGAGTACATGAAATTCAATTATGCCACACACAATTAGTGAAATGAAGAATGCTTCTTTTATTAGTCAATCACAGTGTTCCTGTGACAATGACACCCCCCCCTCCCTCCCCCACCCCATCAAAAGTGAGGACAAACAGAGAGACAGACAAAGAGAAGTCACGATCTTCCATGTGTACAAAATGCCACCAACACAGTCGGAGAGAATGCAACGCAAAGTTTTATTTGTGCTGGTCCCAAAGGCCTTTAAAAAAAACAAAAACAAAAAAAAACTGGGACAAGGGAGGATAGATATAGAAAAATGACATGCTGTTATATATCATCAATAATCCGCAACGCCAGCTGATATGGTTGCTCTGATTAGTCAGCATCGCCCCTTTCCACTAAACAAAAGTGAGGTCAAAAATATGTTTTTGTAAGAAAAACGTTTCAAACGAATTGCTCACAACACTGTCTCTTTTCAGCTTTTTTCCCCCCACCCTGCCCCCTAAACAGTGGTGATGGTGATGCGAGTGGTGAGGAGGGATTGGATTTTTTGGGGGGTGGGGGGAGAGGGAAGAAGTAGGGGGGTGGAGGATAGGGAAGGAGACAGAGCGAGAGGAATAAGGCAAGGACAGAACTCTGGATGTGGATCAGTCCTGAAAAGAAAAAAAGGAATAGGAAACAAAAACGTGGATAAGGTTAATACAAATGTGGAAGGCCCACAAGAAAACTGCAAAAGATGCTCATGACTGACGGCCAGCTCAGAGGTACGTTTGAATGGGAGAAATGACGGTGTTGGGACCTGTCTGTGGCTGCTGCTGTTGCTGCTGCTGCTGTTGCTGCGGCTGCGGCAATTCGTTGCTGTAAGTGTGCAGGTTGGGGTGGTAGCCCTGCAGCATACGTTCTTGCATCAGCTTGGATGCCGTGTGCAACCTCTCCACAAACTCAGGCACACCTGAAAGGAGAAGGAAACACCTGGGTCACAGACTGTCCTGAAACATCGGATGTAACCGCTACATCAACCTACAAGGTACAAAGCATCACATGAATAATGTCACATGTACATGTATATGTTACAGTTAATCTGTGAAACCAGGGAATACGTGTATTAACTGAACTACTGTATTTCAGGTAATGCATGAATTAACTGTGGCCACTAGTCAATACATGCATTACCTGGAAATTTCAGTTAATACATGAATTAACTAAAAGTAAACAAACAGGTGCAAATGCTACAAGAACAAAGTCCTCTGTAACAGCAGATGCCATGGCAGTTTAGTCTGCAAAAACAAACACTAGGCAAACATTTCTTAATGCATGGTTAGATGGCGTGAAAACCAAAACACACGTACGTCTTTTCCACCACCACATCATTTTATGTATTCGTCTAAGATTTAATTTCATACTCTTTTGATGTTTTAAAACTATACCCATACCCTTATGTAGCAAATCCACCAATTATTTCACACTGAAAGCCTAAGTGCGTTCATCAGTTCTTTTACAAAGCCGTCTTCATCAATTTCAAATGTACTTTTTGTTTATCCAAAATAATCGAGCATAGTTCAGGGCACCTCATGTGCTATCATCATACATGTACTGACAAAATCAAAAAGCTTCCATTCAAGGTTTTCGGATACTGAGAAAGAAATGGGCATTTGAATACAGATCCAATACAAGAGTGGGTAAGTTTTCACCCACTATGTATGGTGAAGGTTAAATCAGCCAGTCAGCTGCCTGAGTGATGCCAAACTCAGAAATTGCTGCAGATAAATGCAGCCGGCGGATCCAATTACCCATCTGTTTGCAAAGAGGAATAATGTCATTTAGCCAGAGCTACAAAGCAAGAGTCAAAATCCACAGAAGTATTGACACTAACGCGCAGCATTCCGTGACAATACTTGCTGATATGGAGGACTTTCTTGCTTCGTAAGTATATATGTTTACTTTACTACCATCTTAATACTGCCCAGTCATAACATCAATCCACAAGGTGAATCAGTTACTCTGTGAATAGCATCAGTCGCAAGCGAAACTGAAGGTAGTGAAGCTTTGAAGGTAGCAACATAATTCTCATCTCGTAAGGCTGTAATACTGCTAGACATAATCCAACCAAAACCAATTTGTGGAATCTGACTGATACTCATTAGAGGATTTCCAAGATGCTGCAATAATACAGACAGACTGATCAAAGGAGGTCAACATGATTAAAACGTAACAGAATCCACAAAAGACTGACCTGTACTGGCCAGCCAGTTGTAACACACACTTGGCAGCTGCGTCTGGGGATCGTCAAAGTAGGTCAGGTAGTAGTCGAACCCATTCTGTCAAAAAAAAAGAAAAAAAAAGACCACACACTGCATGAGAAAAGTAGTATGGATAGCAAACTGTAATGATAATCACCTTCACATGATACCAGAAGCACATAAACACCTTCTGCCATCAGTGTGTCCTATGGCTATACATGTCCAACATCCAGAATTTCAGGGGGTCCTTTTGCAATTTCTGAAAGTGCCTTAGTAATACACATGTACTGTTTTTTGTTTTCTTTTCTGACCCCTCCGACGTGCACTGCTGCTGTGCCTGACAATTGGTTCATTTCTTCCGTCACAGTTTGACTTGCCAGCCTCTCCATCTGGCCGGTTGTTGAACTTCAAGTCAATTCATCACTACTCATGGAACTATTCTGTTGTCAGCTCTAACCAAAGATCGTTTAAATGGGCAGGGCGTTACCCTAAAAAGGTGTGCATCCCTGACAATGACATGCAGCGACTTCAATTTTTGGATTCCTGTGCATTTTTTTACACACTGCCAGTAATGCGTAATCGGAAACACTGGCCATGTCAAAAGGCTTTAAGGCTAGCTTAAAGTTACCGATCAAGTAATGCCTTTTATACTTTTAAATGAAGAAATGTGTGTGTGCATATGTGCCTGTGTGTGTAAGTATATATGTGACCCGTTCTCACAAAAGGGACCATAAGTCAAAAATTACAAATTTTGAGATATGTGCATCACTGCAATATACTGGTTATGCAGTTTAATTCAATATAAGAGTGAAAGCTGTACTACTAAAATTGACAGAGATACCAGCAGTTGAAGTTGCCTACTCAAAAGGTGGCCATACTGACCCCCGGCACTCTTTTCGACTGTAGCGGCGTTTGGCCTAGCGCGACTTACGGTCCCTTTCATGAGAACGGGTCACATATATATTTATGAACGTGCTCTGGCTGTAACTTAGGCAACTGCATGTGCACGCGCACACACACACACACACACACACACACACACACACACACACACACACACACACACACTTTACATTTACAGCTGATCCCTACCTCATCAAATGTGGTGTGGGGCTCTATGACCATCTGCGACTGGTACTCAGTGACGCGTACAAACTTGGTGACTGTAGGACACCTTGGGTGCTCCACTGCCCGGGCCATGATCAACATCTGTCTTGACTGTGGGTCCACCTGCGGTAATCACCACACCATTGTTTCATTCATGTATAAGGTGAGCTGTCGGTATCAGTCAAGTGAATTTCTTCTGACAAAATTAACACAAAAGCTGTGCTACAGTGAAGCTAAATACTAACAGCCTCCTTGGCCAGGAGAAAACTGCTTATGCAGATCTTCCTGGTATCTTAATTTATGTTAGGTCTGAGTCTTATTTAGCAACTGCAGAGAGACTGCTGGTAGGCAAGAAGGCTGTATTGGTATAGTTCACCCCCTTGTGTCATTTGCACCTGCTGTAAATGCAGTGCGACCAGCTTAACATAATAACAACATAGCGATTGCACCATTACCACAAGGTAACCCCAACCCTAAATATAAACCTAACCCTAACCAAGCAGGCGAACTCTACTAAATGAGCGTGGCTGTGTTGGTATAGTTCGCCCAATACGGTCCAAGGGTGCGAACTATACTGAGAGGTAAGGAGGTGTTTAGGAACAAGGGTAAGGAAGACAGGGGCGGGGGGAGGGAGGAGAAGAAGATGAAATAAGAAACATACCCTGTACCTGCGCACATAGCAGTAGTCCCTGGGGTACATTGGATACTGATTAGAAAAAAAAAGAAAAGAAGAAAGTAGACAAAAATAATGAAACAGATTTGAAGGCACGCTACATGTTCTCAGCATCAGTGAGCATTTTCAGAACAAGAATTTAACACAGTAAAAACTAAAATAGCCAAAGCATTCATGTCAATGACTGCAACATATGGGGAAACAAATATAACAGATAATGGTGTGTAGCATAGTGAAAATTATGTCAGTTGCGATTCACCGTTAGCCGACAAACCTGTTATTCAACTTTTCAGGTTGAAGTTTTACTGTGTCTGTCTCTTACTGACTGTGTGAGCTTTTTTCAGCATGATTCCATTCAATCCACAATGCACAAGACAGTCACATGAATGTGTATCTTGGTGTCCTGACAAACAGTACAGACTACACAACTCACCGGGAACTTGTAAACCCAGTGGATGACCTCGCTGCTGCTTTTCGCTTCATGGTCGACAACGGTGATTTCCATGGTTTGCTTGTCCCATGCAGACCAGAACTCCAGGTCCATCTGTATAAAATGGTCTTGCTTCATTAAGACTGACAGCAAGTGTGCATATGTGTGTGCGAACCCATGCGCGTGCTTTCACATGCGAAGGGAAGCAATTACATGCCAATGTATAGATAATGCCCAGTGGTTGCATCCCTTAGGATGTCATTCACAAACTGTCATTTGTCACAATGCATACTTGTTTGTCACTCTAAACTACTTGTGGATAAGGTCAAAACCAATAAAGGAGTGCAATACAGGTTTGTTTGTATTTTCTGATGATGTTTGTTTTGTTTGTTTTTTCAGAGTATTACAATACCTGTGTGTTATAAAATGCTGTGGCAGAAATATCACTGAATGTCCCGTACACTGCAAGACAGAAAACAAAATGCACACACACACACGCACACACACACAAAACGCACGCACGCAAACACACACATTAATAGTGAAGTCAATGCTTGGTTGGTAGGTTAATTTGATTTTCAGTACATGACACTATACATTATCAGGTGAATTGTACCTAAATGTAAAAAACAAAAATGCCAATTAAAGTATTTAAACCATCCCCAAGACCTGCACTCCCTCCTCATCCAGCACAAAATAAAACAGGTATATATGTGCTACTGCTAATCAACTATAACACATACACACACACACACCAGTACATGGCTGAATGTATTCGCTGTACCTCTGTACTCATACAGCTTATGTTGACCCATATGTCGGCGCCAGACCTTGAGATGTGCTCGATCGATGACAGGCTCCCAGCCATCAGGAGCGGGGGCCTTGTGGGCTCCTGAACTTTTAGCATGGGCCACCAGTCGATCCATTGCTTCCATTTCTGTTTTGGCTCTGCAGCATTTATTTTACACAATTCATAGGTTTCATACTTGGCAATAAAAGGACAGTTAACATTTAAGTGATGATCTTGCAGATCTAATCCAGTGACAGATGAAGTAATAATGTACTTTGACACATCCTTTTTAGTTTTGGTCATGTTAAATAAAAGAGGCACAGGAAAGCTTTAACGTAAAATATTATCTTAATTTTCATACACACACACACACTCTCCGTCTCTCAATCATACATGAGCAAATGTTCTGTTTCACAGACAATGTTAAACGAAGCTGACCTGGTCATGTCTTCATCACTCACTCCGTCACGTTCCCAGTGAAACACACCAGCTGCAGAGAGCAACATGTACAGTTTGCGATTCTTGCAGTGACGTAATAAATTAGCACGTAAAGTTTGTAACAGAAGTTTTTCGCCATACAACTGTCTATACAGAGTTGCAATTTGCCATGTCCTCCAGGCCCGCTGTCCTGCTATCACGTTGCATCGTTTGGCGAAAAGGGCGCATGCTTTCTGTACGTGGTTGCTTAGACTTTCGGCTGCTTGTTTCATGCGTTCACTCCCTGAAGGGCCGAATGTCAAAGTGGCTAACTTCACTCGAGCGGTTCCAAGAGAGTTTGGACTAGAAATTCTGTTGCTGCGGAGGAGAAACCGAATCCATGCCAATCGTAAAGTTGTACAAATAGTTTCACTTGTCATCTTGGAGCAGATGTTGTATAAAGTTGAGGGTCGAACGTTACGTCTCACCGGCTTCTGCGTTGCTCTTCTTACTTGACCCCAGCCATGCCCACATGTCACTCGATGACCTTGACAACGACTTCCGATTCATACGCTTTTAAGATATTTAGTAAAAGATGAATTTAACAACTAAATGAAATGTTTTATTCAAATATCAGGTTACATAGAACTTAAACTGTAATAACTTTTACGTTGAATTTACCCTCGCGATTGAAGTGAGATCTCGCGAGATGTAAACCTTAGCAACAACCAAGACAAAATGGAGTTGGTTTGAGCGAGAGGTTGCAAAAACGAAAGTGATCAACGCTTACGACGTTCGATCAGCGTAAAGACAAAAAAGATGGATCAGTTTGGAAGCCTTGATCTTGCGTGAGTTATTGTAATAGATCATCTTTTTGGGATGATCACGCATTTAATGAGAATGGATGTTTTGACAAGGACGTTTTGGCGCATTCTTCTATACTATTTCTTGTCCCGTTCATCGTTTTCATCTGTTGATTGGGTCGTTAACTGGGATGTTCTGACAGAAAATCGTATTTATCCTGCACAGTGTTGCTCACCAGTATGCAATGTTTTGTTTGCAGATGGTCCCAAGGCTACTCTGGGCAAGAGCTATTCTACATAGACAATGGTGTCATTTGCTACCAGTGTGGGCGAAATGTAAAAATTGTGGAAGAAAATGGCAGACAGACTGTGTTTGCCTTCCCAGGACGTGGAGTTGGGCCCTTCACAGCACACAGAATCAACAAGCACATTGCAATTGCTGAAAGCTGTATTGATCCCAAAATCTTTGTATATGTGTACCCAACTTTCAGAGAGCTTGTTGCACTTGAAGGTATGTCATTTATTATTCACAGATATTGTGTTGCTCTTTGGTAATTAATGCACATAAAAAATAAAATCACACAGAATGCTTTCACATAGAAATGTGTGTGCTGTTTTCAGTGAAATTATAGAAATTCGTGTAAGTTGGGATTAGAAATTTTCAAGTAACCCGGCACAGGTAAATCTAGCCTATTATTTTAATGGTATGTAAGGTAGTGACTTTCTTGGTAAATATTTTTGGGTTTTTTTTCAGGTGGAGCCAAGATCGGATTTCAGGCTGTGGCATTTTCTGCCAGCAACTATCTGCTGAGCCTGTCCATGTTACCAGACTTTGACTTGGTCCTGTGGTATGTATTGAATATGTTTATCCATTGTCTTACATGCATCCTGCAGACTACATATTAATCATGCAAGCTTGTGAAAAGGGTTGCACTGGTAGTAAATTTATTTCAGTGGTTTGCAATAATAAGAATACTTGTATATAGTTTGCAAGGCGGGCTCCCTTCTATCTAAAGCAGGGTGCTGGATTTTAGAGAAAGGTGCACCTTATACATAATTATCACCGTAATCAGTGATGCAGTATTTCCAGCACAGGGTAATCTAGCCCTGTTGTGCACTTTAAAAAAATATCCTGCCTGTTCTGGTTGTAAGCAAAGACTTACGCATGGGCAGCAGTTGTTTTCGCACTAAGGACCCACCCTTTTGAACACCCTTCTAAAACACATTAGATAGAGAGAGAGAGAGAGAGATTTGTTCCCCACCTTTAAAACTGCCGTCAAAACAAACTTGTTCTCAGCCCAGCAGCAGTAATAAGGAATTGACAGACCTCTGTGTGTGTGAGTGTGTCCACAATTGCTGTGTCTTTTATTGCTCTCTCTGGCATTATTTAATGCCAATTTATTTTATCTCGTTTTGCTTAACTTTGTAAGCACCTAGGCTAGAGCTCGCTGAGTGTAAGCGGTAGATAAATATCTATTATGGTTATTATTATTATCAAGCAGAAGCTCAGTTTCACAAGGTCAGTGGGTGCTGTACATTATTGTTTTAATACTTTTATACATGGTGCTAATCAGATATTTACAACAATCAGTTGTCATGAATATGAGAATAAAAATAAACAAAACTAAATTTGTAAATTCATGCTTTACCAAAAATGTTGATAGCTGGTGCCAGAGTAGGAGAGCTTTTAGTTTTACCAAAGAGCTTTTAAGTATTTTGACCTGTGTTTGAATTGCAGGGATTACACTAAGGGGAATAAACTAACCTCCGTCCAGCTTCCATCTGACCCTCCCACCAGCATCGGCTTCAACCCAGCCAACTGGAGACAGATCTGCATCACAACCAAGAACTCACTGACTGTTTGGAACACAGAGCAGAGCCACAACAAATTCATTCTTCTGCCTGAGTATGTTGTGCACATGTTTTCACCGCTCCCACTTTTCATTCACAAGCAAAAAGTGAGACCAGAAACTGTTGAAATTCATGCATCCAACTTTACACCCATTTAAAAAAAAACTAAAAAAAATATCAGGGTTTGCAGGCGTTTAAAGGGTTCCTGTAAATTTCCTTTTTCTCGGTGGGAGCCCTGTGTGTTGTGCAGTCATTTCTGTCTCACTGCTATCATAGATGTTATCAACCCTGTTGATGAGGCAGGAATTCATTTGTTTTTTTGTTGTTTTTTGCTGCCCCAACTCTTTGCCAGCTCCAGTGGTGTTCCTCCCAGGTCATGGGTGGAACCCACGGAGGACTCGGAAGCTGGGACAATTTTTATTATGCGTGATGATGGAGATGAGGATGATAGTAAGATGATGCTATGGAGGTCCGTGTGGTTTGGGACTGCGGGACAGGGCCGCATTCCACGCTTCCTGTCATAAATATCCTGGCATTAACCAGGCCCGGGAACTACGGCACCTGCAGTGCCGGCCGTGTAATCATCCACATCATAAGACGTGTCATAATAAGAGAAGCACCCCCAAAGTCGCACCCGTGAAGTGGGTGAAACTCGGCTCTGTGGCAACAGCCTCCCCATTGGGCCCATAGCACACCCGCTCTGGGTAGGAGCTGACCTAGGTATGGAAAATCCCGCTTGCCTCGGCTGGGATTCGAACCCGGGTCTCCCGGTCCATGATCCGAAGTGCTAACCACTACACTACGGAGGCCGGAATTCATTTGTGCAGAAATGAATAATCGCATTGATCTAGACATTTTGAAAGTGTGCAAAATCACAGTGTACATGCACCTATTGTTTCTCAGTCCCACATATATGTTAAACAGACCATCTGGGCAAATACATTTTAGATCTTTGATGAGAATTTTTCCCTGCACCTGTTAGAAAAGTGCGGCTACCCCCAGAGGACCCAAACCAGTATACTGAGGATGAAAAAGATCGTGATGCAGCGGGGACACGGGCTTCATCCCACATGACCAAGTATACAGTGAAAGTCCCCAAGTCTGCCATTGCTGGGCTGGTCGGGGAAATGGCGGATCAGCTAACTGAGATTCAGGATACCACAGTTCGAGTTTCGCCTGTATCCCAAACATGGACACCCACTGGTGATATTTTCATTGGCTGCAGCAGAGGACATTTGCTGAAGGTGTGTTTTCTTTGTTTTAATTGAACTTTACCGGTTCACTCACCACCAAAGCATCCAAAACACAAAAAATCCAATTCTTTTTCCTGTTGTTGTTTACAGAGCTTGATTCACTGAACTTTGCACACACTGGATGCTGTCACATTGGTGATGCATACTGCTGTCTGAGATGGGAAATGGCTTCCAGTACATTTACTAAGCGCATGTTTGTTGTTGTGCAGGTGGATGGGGAGAGTTTCAAAGCACGACCGGTGTACTACCCCTCCAGCTCCCACACTTGCCTTGCCCGCACTTCCAGCAATATGTCGGCAACAGGTGAGGATGGACAGTTACTTGTGGATGGATGCTATGTTCTGGCTCACATTATATCTCCAAGCCTGGAATAGCCGAATGGTAGAGCGTTGGACTCTCAATGCTCGGGTCGTGAGTTCGAATCCCGGCTGGGGCCAAATATTTGTGCTGGCCTTTTTCTCGTTGCCCCGTCTTCACGTCTGCCCCGATATCACCCATATGTGGTGGAAAAGGACGTTAAACTCCCAAACACCCAACCAAGCCTGGTCAAAACCCTCAGTACATGCTAAGTCCATGTTTCAACAAGAGACGGTCACAGTATGACTATTGCTTTGAAAATAATTGACAGAACAGACATGCAACAGTTTTCACAATACAGCATCAGGAGCCATAGAACATCATATTTGCTCTGCCGTGTGTTCCAGACAATAAGGAATAAGTACTGACATCCTTGTGTACTTATCTCTTGTTTTAGATGAAGAGCAGGACATGAGCCCAAGGGCCGGTTCACTCAATTGTCTCGGGCTTCACCGCGCAGGGCTGTTTGCTGCTGGAGAGGTCAGGCAGTCTTGCATGCTTTTATTACACCCATTTTCATGTTCATTTTGTGCCTTTTGAGGGTTTTTTTTGTTTTTTTGTTTTTTTTTTTGGGGGGGGGGTTGTTGTTGTTTTTTAATGTTAAATATCTTCTCCACTAAGATTAATTGTCAGTGATGTATTTGCATATCCAGTATGAGGCTGGTGCCACAAACACTGTGATCAAACCTATGTTCTCTCCATTGAACTGACAACTCAATCCACAACTTTTCTCTTGTCATGCAGTAGAAACCTGTGCATGTACCCAGTTTCCAGAATTTTCCACTTTTTTAGTGGATTTCCAGTTTGTAAAATGGTTCCCATCTCCAAAAAGTATTTTCCACCCACAGTTTTTTTGGGTTTTTTTCCCAACCAAAAATCCACAGACACACACACATACCAGATTTTATGTTACTGTATCTCAGCTACTAATTGCCACGAGCTCACAAAGTATGACCACTAGTCTTTGCGTTCTAATCAATATGCATGGCTGTTAGTGTTACACTTAATCAATATTAAAAACTTGAAAACATGTTGATGCTTGAATTTTTTACACTGCATGTGGTTTAAGTGAGTTCTTTTTACCACAACATCTTTTATATGCTGATCTTTTCTTCTTTTGAATTAGGATGGTATCCTGCGTCAGTTCAACATAGGAGCAGATGAGGTGAAGATCATCGGCACCGTCAAGGTCAATGACCCAATCACTGCCCTCACCTTCTCCTACAAATACAGGGGCCTTGCTTTAGGATCCCCCTTGGTAATTAAGCCTCTGTTGGTTTTGCTGCTTTGGGGTTGTCGCTGTTGTCATGTTTGTTTGTTGGTATGTTTGTTTGTGCAGTTGTATTTCCAGCTGCCATGCAGCTGGCCACAGCCAACTCAACTCGTCTTTAATATGCGGACAAGGGATTTCAGAATGTACCTGCTTGATATAAGTGTGTGTGCATGTGTCTGTGTGTGTGTTTTCCAGGGCATGGTACACACCATAAATGAGTCAGCACAAAAAGTCTGACTGAATTAAATGTGCAGAAAAATCCCACATATATATATATATATGCATGCCATACACACACACACACACACACACACACACACACACACACACACACACACACACACACACACAGAGGGGATTTCAAGCCAGAATGACCAGTAAGCTCTGTTGCCAGCCGCATTGATTTACCCCACTAGGCCAAAACCCCCATGCGTGATCAGCTATTTTATTTAAATGTTTCAGGGCGCAGTCCATGTGATGGAGGTGGGGAACCCTGACAGTCTGAAGCCCCTGTTCAACTGCCACCACGGAGAGTTCATAGCTGTGGGGGTACTGGCTGCAGGTGCCAATGTTTGTGTGGTGAGTGGACTTGATCCCAAAACTCTGAGTACATGTCATATGAACACACTCACACCATAAGCATGCAAAGCACATGTACAGTGTCTTCTGAAATAAAGAGGGAAGTGGGGATGGTCAGTAAGGGGGACTGTTTTACCATGTCTACTTTGTAGGGTATCAGCACTACCATCCTATCTCTTCTTTTTCTTTCGTTTTAAGATATATTTATTTGTTCAAGTATTTATTCAATTATTTATTCAGTTATTACTCAGTTATTTATTCAGATATTTATATATTTATTTATTCATTCATTTAGTTGTCTTGTATTGCTTGTGTGCACATATGCATTTTTCTCTTGCCATAGAAATGTAGGAGTTTTTCGACAAGTGGTATGAAAGGAATAATTATGTTCATGGTTCAATGTAGGATCACCCCTAGCTTTTCTAACCGTTTCTAATCTACAGAGTGTTCGAGAGGATGGGATGCTACAAGCCTGGTCTGTAGACAAGGGTGAATTGCTTTCAGCTCTACCACTTGGAGAGGCGGTCAGTAGCCTTGCTTCACTTTCTGGGTTTAGTAACGACTAAATTTTTTTGTTTTGTTTGGGGGATGCGGGATAGCTGAGCTAGTGTAGCGTTGGGCTATCAGTGGGTCATGACTTCAGACGCCATCTGGGAGCCAAAACTTCATTCTGTTTTGTTTTTTTTTCATCGTTGCCATGTCTTTGATATTCACTAAAAATGATAAGAATTAAAAATAGATTATTCATATAGTGCCTGACCTTAAATAAGCTCTAGTCGCTTTACGTAAACCACATATTTATTTATATGAACATAAAAGATAAAAGACAAATAAAACAAACACAAAACAGGTAAAACTAATGTGCACACGCACGCCCACACAAACACGCACACACACACAAAATCAACCCACCAGCCATTTTGTTTATCTGGAGTGGGTAGCTGTAACTGTTTTGAATGTTTTCACGTACTTGATTAGTATCATATATATTCTTCTTTTGACTTACTGAATCTGAACACACACATTTTCTGTATGTTATGACAGGCCAGTTGCATGGTTACAAGCCCTCTTGCCCACTTTGTCGCTGTTGGCACCATCAGCGGGCAGCTGTATATTGTGGACTTCACCAACGCTGACAAACCTCGCATCGTTCACAGAGTTCGTCTCTACACCTCACCTGTTTCCTGTCTGAGGTGGGTGCTTCCCCACATATGCCACAGTGGTTCTTGCCATGAATCAAAGTCTCAGTGCTTGGGTCGTGAGTTTGAATCCCAGCTGGGGCCAAATATTTGTGCTGGCTTTTTTCTCGTTGCCCCGTCTTTGATATCACACATATATAGTGGAAAAGGACGTTAAACTCCCAAACACCCACCTACCCTGTCGTTCAAAGGTTGCATTGAAATTGACTTCTCTGGCTATAACTTCGTTTGTTTTTCTGCGAAGGTCATCATTAACGGCAAGAGCTGTAACTGAATCTGAGATGGATTTATGAATGTTGATTATAACTGTTGTATATCAATCCATATTTATGGACTAAAGCCAGCTGTGATACCAAACTGAAATGTGCTGTATGTCGATGATTGGCATACGTGTACCAGCTGCTCATGGCAATATGATGCTGTCTACATATAAATGTTGCCTCAAAACTGCCTGTGCAGATTTGACCATGATGGGATGTACCTGATTTCGGGTGGTGAGGATGGAAACATTTTCATTCTAGATGGGCGCCCTTCGTCCAGCTTCAATTTCCTAGGATACACAGGTATGTCGAGTGGAGTATTTTGGTTTTTAATGCCCAGACGAAGTGCCATTTCAAATTTGAAATACAAATGCAGAATTTGAAAATTGTTAGAAACCTAAATTTCAAATTCCAAATCTGACGTAACACTTTTGAAATGTCACTCCAGCTGAGCGGTTTCTGCTGATCCCAGATCAAAGAGCAGCAGGTGGGGGTACCAGGGTATTGGAAGTAGGTGGAAGCGGTGGGGTGAATACAGAGCAAGACACGTCTGTGTTCACTTTAGGACTTTTATGCATTTCATAGTGTAGATGTATTTTCTGTTTGTTTGTTCGATTTTAGCCTGTCTCTAGTAGCGTACATGTTTGCATTTTTTCATTTCTTTTCTTTCTTTTTTTTAAGACGGCCAATGGTTAGTCAAAGGTTCCCATATCATGCCTACGCCCTAAAATGCATCTGACCTTGTACAAGGAACCTAGTCATTTTACACTATGGTGGACCTTGACCCTTGTCAGAAGGGAGCCATGGAGGCTTCTGCCTCTCTAGTTTTACACTCTGGTTTCCTGGAAGTCTGTGTATCCACATAAGAGTGGTTTGTCATGTTGAAGTTATTCATGAGCACCATCAGCCACAGAACGTATGGTGTTCTGATACATGTACATCATGTTGACTGTGTGTGGACTTTTCTCCTCTTTTCAGTTGTGGAGGGTGAAGTGAGGGACATCTCCACAGTGACCACCAAGAGCAATACTGTCAAGGTCGCAGTCGCCACCCACACTGGCAAACATGCGAAAGAGACATCGGACCAGCTCTCCAGGTTTGAAATCACTGACAGCTTGATCAAGGGTAAGTCAGCTACACACTTGTCTGGCACTTGGTTCTTCTTTTTTTTTTTCATCTGAATGGTTTCATCTCTAGTTTTTGCTAGCTGTTACTCAGGCAAAACCGGTTAGTTAGTTAGTTAGTTAGTTAGAGCTTTATGCCGTTCAAAGAACAAAGACTATTCCATGGCTATGCAAGATCCTCGGCCTGCAGGCCTCTGCCAGGTCATTAAAATTAAAAGGATTTTCCTGAAAACAAGGTGTAAATATATTTACATATTAATTTATGTTTTAATACGTATATTAAAAATTTATCCCGTTTAAATGAGATAGACAAGTTTCATTTTTCATCTCACTGCACACCTTATTCTTGAGCTTTACTGTGTGCAAGAAGTTTCTTCTGTTGCTCTGTGCCCATAACAAGGCCTGCGGTATATTGCAATGATTGTCCATCACTGTGGTATAGAATAAGAAATCAGTTGCCACGATTATACTTCTGTGATGCTTTCATGGAAAAATGGCTGTGCGTTGGTGTAACCCTCATGCTTGTTTGTGTTGTTGTTTGTGTCCAGACCTCAAGTACAGCTACAACAGCCTGAAATGCGACCTGAAGGACGACGCCATCAACAAAATGACCCTCTTCTTCATGAACTGCTCGCTCGGTATCGCACTAGGCGAGGGTGCCGTTGCCTACACAATCGCACATGGCTCGCGTAAAGTCCACATCCTGAACCTACCTGACACCAAGCCGGCAAAGGTGAGAGCAAATTACGGCCATTCTAAGTCTCATGAAAACTAACATTTTGACTGTATGGTGGAATTTATTTAAAATATCAACTACATATACATAATATAACATTCTTATACAGCGTAGTATCCCGACAAGGTGAGCTCAAGGCGCTTCACAAATACAGTTTAAACTAAACTAATAAAACAAAAATATGCAACATGTACTGACACAAGACAGACACACACGCATGCACACACGCACGCATGCACGCACAAAACCTGCCACTCCATCAGCAACAGGGCTCAGAATGGGTCAAGATCTGTGGTGAAACTAGTGGTAGGACACTCTGAACAAGGTTTTCAGTTTGGCTTTGCAATCAAGCAAGTCGGATGCTTTACGAATGCACTGAGGAAGAGACTTCCAAATTACAGGGGCTTGGGATTGAAATGATCTTTGTCCAAAGGACTTGGTGTAGGTCTTAGGTACGACAAGAAGGCATTCAGAGCTACAGTGAAGAGACCTGGATGGTTGGTAGACAGTAAGTAATGAGGACAAGTAGGCAGTAAAATGGATGGGTTTTACTTTCCAGAGAGAGTCACCTGAAGCGTACCTGAACCCAGTGGAAGAGTACACTGGCCATCAGCTTACTGGAGGAAATCTGTTGCTGTCTCCACATCTCAAGTGGCTGGCCAGCTATGGGGCTGATGGGGCGATCATCATGCGAACTATTGGAAGCATGGTATACTTGACTTTATTGTGACAGATGCCAGGGTTAAAACTTGTGTGTACAGTGCACGTGTGTGTGTGTGTGTGTGTGTGTGTGTGTGTGTGTGTGTGTGTGTGTGTGTGTGTGTGTGTTGGGATGTTGTTCACCCTTCATGCATGTGTTAGCTGGTAGCTTTCATGCACATAAATGTATTCATGGGATGTTTTAGCTGATAGCTTACATCAAGTAGAAGTCTGTATGCATGGATGCGGTGTTGCATACTGTGCATGTCTTAGTGTCTACTGTATTGTAGGTTTTTGCAAGCAAATTGACCTCGTCTGATTTGTGTTTGCGTTGTCTGCTCAGGAACGTAAGCTGTCCATCTATCCCCACGATTATAAAAGTGGTGGTGTGCGTTTCATGGCCTTCTCAGACGATTGCCAGAGCATCTTCACAACCGGCTTTGACGGTACCCTTTGCTGCTTCCAGTGGAAGTAAGTATATGCCAAAAATAAACACGACCCTCTGAAAAAAACAAAATTAAAAAAAACTGCAGTTTCTGTGCTTTTGCGTGTAGGGATTTCAAAAGCAATAAGGAAAATATTTTTTTGTTTGATAATACAGATAGCCTTCAGTCAAAAACGCAACAGTTTTATCATGCAGTCAGTTTGCATGTGATTGTACTCCACTCTCCAATTCTTGAATGGTCATGAAACATGAGTTCGTCGGGAAGAAACAAAGCCCTCACAAAAAACCGGGATGTGGCCACCATATGAACAGTCCAACCACCTATTCACCCTCTTACTCAGATCTGTCGCAACAACCTCCGTGTTCGTGCATTTTTTTTCGATTATTCATATGTGGTACAGGTCACAAGATGAATGAGTGCCACAACCCTCATCAGTGAATGTGTAGAATTGGTTTCCAAAAAGCCAACTTGTGTCGAAAAACTGGAAAGATAGTTTTAAGCGCAGACTTATCTGCCTGCCTGAGTTTTTTGACACATTTCTATGGCGGAATTTTGTTACCAGCAATACCTGAAGTGGACAGCTTGAGATGTGTTTTTCCCTCCAGCCAACATAAGAACCCAGTAGATCGGAATCTCCACAAACAAGAAATCTGTGAGCTGTCATAGTTCGAGGTAAAAGTCCATGCATCTGACAATGGCCCGTCTTGCGAAAACAGATCAAACTGGATGTCACCCATTCATGATACATTTAGCTGTGTGTCAGCAGATCGTCTGAAAAAAAAAAAAAAACATAGGAAAAATGGCGGAAAACCATAACTGTCCTATGAACCAGTAAAAGTAGGATCCCGCCAAACATTCTCTGGTTAAATCTATTGATGTCTCCATGATCTACGAAGTGTCGTCTGCTCATAACTCTTAGAGAAAATAGTAGCAGCACTGTTTCACTTCTCTGTGAATCTGCATATGAACATGTTGGCATTGAAAATGTTCAAGAATACACACAGTACAATGACTGTAAGTCTGTGAATCCCAAAATGAAAATTTCGCCAGCAGCTCCTATGAAACAAAACTCAACTTGTCCTAAAGAACCTGTGTTTGGTGTGTAGATCACTTCTTTTTTTTTCACACCTGGCCACTAAGTATATGCATGCAACCAGTCATTCTGCACTCTGGCTGTGGGTTGTGCTGTGCTGTGGGGGGGGCGGGGGGGGGGGAAGGGAAGGGGGGATGGAGTGAGCATTCTTGCAGCAGGCCATTCTGCACTGTGCAGAGGCTGTTACTGGATGGTGATCCCAGTCTGTCGACAAACCCCTGTGGATTCTCACCCATGAGTGGAGTAACAGCCTGTAGCAAGAGGCAGTTCTGATAAAATGTTATTCAAAGTTGATTATAATATTTCCCTCCGAGTTTTGTGTACTTGAGATGGGAGTGGCTTCTGTGTTGACTTATGATGGGAGTGGCTTCTGTGTCTGACTTATGATGGGAGTGGCTTCTGTGTCTGACTTATGATGGGAGTGGCTTCTGTGTCTGACTTATGATGGGAGTGGCTTCTGTGTCTGACTTATGATGGGAGTGGCTTCTGTGTCTGACTTATGATGGGAGTGGCTTCTGTGTCTGAATTATGATGGGAGTGGCTGCTGTGACTGACCTATGATTGACACCCTCTTCACAGTTTATCCACTGGTGGTGGTCTCGGTGGCAAGGCGAAGTCTGGTCTTGAGAGCTCACGGGGTCGGAGAGGTCGCATTTCAGAACTGCTGGGTCCTGAGGATGATGCTCTGCGTGGCATGGCAGCCTGGCACCCACCACCTCCCATGTCTCGTCCTCCCTCTGCCATCGAGATGGAAGTTAAGGTGGGTA
This sequence comes from Batillaria attramentaria, assembly GCA_018292915.2. NCBI lineage: Eukaryota > Metazoa > Mollusca > Gastropoda > Batillariidae > Batillaria > Batillaria attramentaria. The sequence continues at coordinate 5,798,383 of JACVVK020000001.1, read as the reverse complement.
CAGTCTGAATGACCACCAATACAACATACAAAATATGTGACCCGTTCTCCCGAAAGGGACCGTAAGTCGCGCTAGGCCGAACACCGCTACAGGCGAAAAGAGTGCCGGGGGTCAGTATGGCCCCCTTGTGAGTAGCCAACTTCAACTGCTTATATCTTTGTCAGTTTTAGTACTACAGCTTTCATTCTTATATTGAATTAAACTGCATTATAACCAGCATATTGCAGTGACATACATATCTCAAAATTGATAATTTTCAACTTATGGTCCCTTTCAATGGTCCCTTTTGTGAGAATGGGTCACATATAATTATAGTTGTCATTTTCATTGTTAAAAAGAAAAATTGTGCAGAGGGTATTTTCTTGTTTAAACTGTGATTTTTGTTTTTGTATGTAACAGAGGTGTTGAAGTCTTTCCCACTTGACTATACTAACCATTTCTTCGCCAGTCTTATCTATTAAATTAAATGTTTTATGTTTACTGATGTGTCATTTTGTTGCAGTTGTCTTAATTTGTCATTTCTGGGGGTTTTTGGGGTTTTTTTGTTATCATCCTTGTATTTGTGATGATTTTTTTTTTTTTTTTTTTTTTTGTCTTTGTGGGTGATTCATCTCAACAAATATTGTTGTGTTCTCCCTAACCAATCCAGCGACCCAAGAAGTTTGAGGATGTGAGTAACAAGTTACAGGAGAATCCAGCAAACAAATGCCGCACTGCTTCACAGATTGTGGCTTACTTTTTTACTGTCACTTGACTTTCTTGCCAGCCAATCTGTTAAGCGATCACTGTAGCGATGCAACTTGTACAGAATATAGAGTAGTACAACTGTTGATGCACTGTAATCCTTGCATGTGACCCACTAGAACTTTTTATCTGCCATGGAATATCATTTTTTGAATCATCATTTACAGTACAAATGGGGGGCAGCAATGGCAGCAGGTCTGCAGAATAGTGGCATGCACTAGCTAGACTTTGCAGATGCTCGTGTAATCCTCAGCAAGGCTGTTGTATAACTGATCCTTTACAGCATAACCTTGCTGATATTAACAGACTTATTATCATTTGTGAAGTGTCGGGTGATTAAAAATGTCAGGGTCAAAGGACGAAGTATGCCCCAAACCCTTTTCCTTCACCCTTGGCCTAAAAGCCCTTCCTGGCTGCACGTATCCTGGCTATACCCACCACTCCACCTTTATTGGTTTATATATATGACACTGAGGGCTGCACTGGTTACCACTGTTGTTAAACAAATTCAGGCATATTATTATGCATGATAATGCTTTTTCTCATCCTTCTCATTCCCCCTATATGCTTTGTTTCTCTTCTCTCCACCTTTCTCTTTGAATAGGTAGAAGCTGCACCTTATACAACAGACAACAAACTGATGTGTACACATTTATAAACAACTCTTTTTGTCCAGCCATTCTCTTTTACTTTCTGCATTACTGCGTGCATGTAAATGCCTCTCTTTGTGTGTGTGTGGAAGGGGGGTGGGGGGGGGGGGCACCTGCATCCATGTTCCATTGTGAGAGAGAATAATTATAATTATGCATGTGTTTGGCTTTTAGTATCTGCTTCTTTTTCAGTCAGCATCTTCTTTTGCAAGTCACATACCAGTGCGCATGATCTGCTATTGCACTTATATAAGTATCATATTGCAGACACAGTGCTTGTATGTGGTGTCAGACATTTTGCACAATTTTATCTTGTGCCATTCTCTTGTGCACATAATAGAAAAATGCATGTCTTTCCGGCATTTATGTACAACAATTTAGAAAGTCTTTGTTATGAAAAACAAATTCTTGTATTTGCCTGAATCATCAGTACAGTGAAAAGTGAATGTTCCTCATCTTTAAACTTTCGTGCAAGTGACATTGGATTCAGAGTGGGTGAAGAGTTCTGTTCTTCTCCACATATTGGTGTCCAGGTTTTTGTTTGAATTGTGCTTTATATGAAAGACATACTACCATACTACTTTCTTCTGTTGGCTCTCGAGCCTTCTCCTACGCTGGTCCAAAAGCCTGGAATTCCCCTGCCTCTTTCGCTCCGCCAGTCAACCTCCCTCGAAACCTTCAAAACAAATCTAAAAACCTACCTGTTTTCATCTCAAAGCTCCGTCTAAACCTCCCTCCGTCTTTCTCCATCTCCTTATTAAGCACCATACATGCAGTTGCCCTGGCCCTGAACCTTCACGTCTATCTGTCTCTTTACCTGTACTCTAAGCGCTTAGAACTACCTTCCATATAGATTAAGCGCTATATAAATAAATTATTATTATTATTATTATGTGGTAGATACTAAATGTGTTAGCAAGCTGAATCATTAACCTAACTGTGAGAATTAAGAACAGAAATTTTTTCTTGTCAGACTGAGACAGGCAAATAGTAGTGCATGCTCCCAAATGGTCGGCCATGCAGTACCTTTTTTATTCTTTTTTTTTTTTTAAGCCTGTAACGTCAACCAGTAGCATATGCACTGCCTTTAGGTTAGTTATTTAATTAGAGTGGATCATGCAACCCAGAACATCTCCTGATTCCCTTTGTAGGAGCGTGCAGAGAGGATGAAGAAAGAAGCTCTTGAGAAAGAAGAGATCTACCGCACACCAACACCAGAACCACGTGCCAACTCAACCTGGCTAGAGGAGCGTGAATTTGAGGTAAACTTTTGTTTTTTGTGTTGGTGTATGCAAAATGAACATTATGGGCTTACAGATGACCGTCATGGTGACAGATAACATTTAACTGATAGGGTGATGTGTTTCATGTACAGTGAATTTTATTTTTGTTGACATTTTAGCTCCATAATGTTCCCTATACGCGAAACTGATCAAGAGTTCATACTGTTGATCATCAAATGTACTAGAGAACTGCATTCTACATCTGCCCATACCAGATGTCTGTACGGTACAGGTTAAAATGTGACAGAGTGACTGACACAAGTCAGCAAATTAGGCTAGGCTAGGTAGTTCCTGAATAACTAAGTGTTCCCTGCATTTGTTTTCTTTTGTCCTTCTTTTTCTTGCAGGCATTGCGAGAGGAAGAGAAGCAGTACTCTGAAACAAAGAAAAATCTCAGACATCAGATCAGGGATATCCGCAAGACGGTAATTTTGAGATTGTTTACGTGTGTGTGTGTGTGTGTGTGTGTGTCTGTGTGTGTGTGTGTGTGTGTATTCGTATCCTGCAGGCAGTATAATTAGAAATCACTCAAGTGATCGGAGAGTCTCTATTGTAATCCTCACTATTTATTCCATAGCTGATCACAATGTCATGATCTGAAAGTTTTGACTGTATGCTAGCTGCAGACAACATTGGTCGTGGGTATTTTACATCTCACTATACGTGTTTGTGATTGAGTATGTGGGAAGAATGTGGTTTTGATAACTCACACATGCACATATTGCTTTTCTGGCCCAAACAGATCCAGGGAATGATGAAAGCCAATGAAGAACTGCCTGAAATTGAGAAACTCAGCCGTCATGAGTTTGATCTCGATGTTGACGAGCAGGCACGACTGCAGGCAGAGGGAGATGCAGAAGTGGAGAAGGTACAAAATCCTTTTCTGATCGGCTAAAAAATAATAATAATAATAATAAAAACTGTAGAAATAGTTATGGATAGCTGTTAAGCACTTGGGCACAGTTTGTGTTCTCAAGCTGCCAGACTATGCATATCATCAGTTGTCCTTGAGAACTGAGCTTCATAAGGGATATGATTATCATGTGGCTCATGCAAGGTTTGGCAAAGACGCCGATGATATGCTAAAGCAGTTAGGACAAAGCGTGGGAGATGTCCACTACAGGTGAAAGGTAGTAATTAATGGCCACCATATCTGACGTTGTCGTGGGACTTTGGCATAACTGGATTTTGAGAATAGTGTAGGATGGCATGCGCCATACACTTATCCTGCACTATCCTCAAAATGGAGTTACACCAAAATTCCACTGCGACAACGATGTACAGCCGTGATGAATGGGGGTCTACTGTGTATTTATACATACATTTGTATAGGACACCTGTTCTAAAGTTGGAGACTGGATTGTATAGGCGCTGCTGTTTGGCTCATGGACATGCTTTGAACACAAATTTGCATTGGTGCCAGGTTCGGGAAGAGATTGAGTTTGACAATCTGGCCAAGCTGTACCTGCGTGAGATGATCAAGAGGGAATGCTGGGACGACATGATGGTCAAGGGCAGGTCACTGCAGGTAAGGAGAGTGAGCTAGCGACTTTCAGTTGATGTTGTGCTAACACATGCTGATTTTGGGAACTTGGGAAAAGTGATCAGCCAGCTGTGCGTGCAGCCAAAGGTTATGTTGATGATAGACTTTATATAGTGCACATCACACTGCTCCTATTGAAAGCTCACAGCTCTTAAGGAGAGGTTACATAAAAAAGGCTGATGGCCAAAGAGTACTGTGCTAATCATTTTATCACTCAGAGGTTAAACTTACTTGCCATTTCACAGACACGTTTACTGCTTGCTTGAATTTAACAACATCTACGTACAATACACATTGTGTAAAGCCATGTATAAAACTGATAAGCAATACATCCATAACATTTTTTTCTTTTTCTTTTTTTACTTTTTTCTAAGAACTTTCAATAAACTGTCCATGTGTTATCAGGCTTTCAACTCAAACCTCGAGGTGGCCAACTTCCCTCTGAAGGAACGAACCCGCATCGCAATGAGAAAATTGCAGATTGTGACTGCACGTCGCAAGCTCGAAATAAGGGAGTTGGAGGTATGTTCATAAGCAATAGGATTGTGTCTTCTGATGGCAGCTGTTGTAGAGAGTTGAACAGTGGTTGAGAAACAGAGAACATTTGGAGAGTGCCTTTATTTTCAAAGTCTGTAAAAGCAGTGTAGGGGGTATCATTGTTTTAGGGTTTGTTGTTGTCGTTGTTATGGTTTTGTTTGTTTTTATTTGTTTTGCCTTTTGATTGTTGTTATTGTCATTTTGCTGTTGTGTTGTTGTGTTTGTGCTTTTTTGCTGTTGTTTTTTGTGTTGTTTTTTTTTTTTGGGGGGGGGGGGGGCGTTTATTTTTTTTATTTTTATTTTTTTATTGTTGTTTGGGGGGGGAGTTGTTTTGTTTAATGTTGTTTTTTGGTTTGTTTGTTGTTGTTGTTTTGTTTTGTTTGTTGTTGTTTTGTTTTGGGTTTTTGTTTTTTTTGTTGTTTTTTTTTTTTTGGGGGGGGGGGGGGGAGGAGGATGTGTGTGTTGGTTGGTTGGTTGGTTGATTTTGCTTTACCAGTATGTTTGTGTATGTGCTCATGTGTCTGTGCACCGTAACATACACGTTTCTGTTGGTTTGAGTTTATAATCATCCTGAATTGTATGAATTTGCAGAACAGGAAAAGAGAGGTGGATCTAGCGGCAAGGCCTTCCCCGTCAAATGTAAGGAACTAGTTTTAAGCATTATTCTTGGTCAGGATCACACACACACACACACACACACACACACACACACACACACACACACACACACACACACACACACAAATACATTTGGTACACATATGCACACATATTGTACGTGGTTTCAAGAAATGGGTTAGACAGAAACCATTGGTCTGCGCCATCAAATGATTCCAGAATTATTTTTCAGAAATTTCCATTTGATTATCCAAGCATGTTCCATTGGTGCTTGTCTTTGCTTCATAGTGCACAACTATATCCGCTCCTGTTCTGCTACTTTTAAAAGCCATGAGGATCATTTCCCTGTGGCTCAGTCCAACAGCACGGTGCTCGTCTGTTGTAATATACTGCGCGTTGTTTATTTTAACAGGAGGAAGACATAGGAGAAGGAGACGAAGAAGAAACATCTCGTGAGCAACCGTCTATCACTGGCAGTTTGGGTGAGTGTGTGTGTGTGTGTGTGTGTGTGTGTGTGTGTGTGTGTGTGTGTGTGTTTGTTTGGGTTTTAAATGTTGTTCGATCATGACAATGACATTCACAGTATCTACAGAGTCCAGTGCATGTTTTGCATTTTGTTTACATTGTCACAGAAGTACAGCTGGGAGAGTGGGTGGGTATTTGGGGGTTTAATGTCCTTTGCCACCACATACGGGTGATATCAAAGACGGGGCAACGATGAAAAAGCCAGCACAAATATATGGCCCCAGCTGGGATACAAACTCACGACCCGATCATTGAGAGTCCAACGCTCTACCATTCGGCCACCCCGGCTCCTCCAGTACAGCTGGGACTTGACCAGAAGTTCTGAAGATTGCAAAGGAAAAAAATGACACAAAAATTTGGGCTGACCTCGTTTTTTTCTTCCTGTCTTCTGGTACACGAACACAGAACTGACAAAAGAGTACCTGTGTTTGAGGAAAACATATTCATTCACACATGAAAAAAAAAAGACATGTCATCTATGTGCTTTATGGGACAGTGGGTGGTCTAGTGGTTAAGACTCTGCCATCAATGCAAGAGGTCAGGCTTGAGTCCCAGATGGGGCATCAAATTTTTCTCTCTATAGTATGTGGCACCGTCTGTTCAGGCTGATTGTCATGGGCTCTGTCCGGGTACTCTGGCGTCATCACTGTCAGCTGTGGATACTTTCAGCCCACAAAAGTTCAGAAATAAGTGCAATTCTAAGTTCCGAAACTTAAATAGCTGAGCTGAACTTTTGCACCATGTGATTGTAATGTTGTGATGTCCTATGTGAGAGAGGATGCGTGTGATTCATGTGAGTGTGTGTGTATTGGGTTGATTTGGCGGCACTTTGAGCTGAGAAATTGCTTACAGTGCCTGTAGAATACCCATTATTATGTTTATTATTATTGCAATTATTATTATTATTATTAACACTTTTTCAGGCGCTCAGTATGGGGGAGGGAGTGAACTGTTCTACAGTCAGTTTGACCTTCACCTGCGTCACCAGAAAATCAACCAGATTGTACTGCTGGAGGTTTGTGCTCATCGGAATTAGGAGGAGAAAATTTTATCCAGTCAATACCTATAGCACCCTATCACTCAAGCTGATGAAGGATATACAGTGTACCCCAACATTCATGTGTTTAATACCATACCTGACAAGCAAAAGTAAGGTTGATACAGGTAGTATTTTTTTGTTTCTTGCACACCTTTTTCCCCCTACTCTCTCTCTCTCTCTCTCTTCAATGCTAATTTCCATATGTTAAGGTCTCTTTGTGATTCTAGTTGGTTTCTTTCACCAGGATGCAATCTACAGGATCAAAGTGGCATTCAACAAAGACTTTGATGACGTGTTTGTGAAGAAACAGCAAGAGATCTCCAAGATCAAGGAGAAGAACAAGCGCATCTCCAAAATCCTCAGCGACCTCGACCTTGATGAGCCCATCGTCGAGCCAGCACTTAGTATCCATGAGAAGCCAGAGCTGCTGCTGACTGTCGAGGACAGTGAGGTATGGTGTCTCCAAATGTGGTGGTGCGTTTTTTTTTTAAATATATAATGGTTAATTATTGACTTTACCTCCTCAGGTCTCCTCTGTTGTCCATACCACCACATTTTGCTCCCTGTTACAGTGAGTCACCATTACAATCACCACACAGATAGCTCTTCTGGTTTGGAATCAAATCACTAGGAAAGCACTGAGTCTGCTGCGTGCATGGGAAGCAACCCGAATTTCCCCAAAGGGATTCTGTAATAATAATAAAATGAGAACAACAGCAGTATAACACTGGATGAAAGTTGATATATTGGCTTTCTACTGCATTTGTCAAGACTCGGTACAATAGCACAGTTATCAGTGGTGACCAGCATGTGACCAACCTTAAAAAATGATGTAATAAATTATAATACATATGCAGTCAGGTAGACCATTCTTGAATAATAAAAAAGGATTATACAGGAATGATAATAAAGTAATATTCAAGCTCTTTGTAACACGGTTGTGCAGGTGAAGGTAGAGAAATACCTGACGCCCGAGCAGCAGAAGAAACTGGAGGAGCAGCAGAAGGCCGAGGAGGAGCGCCGCCTGCGGGAGAAGGGAGACAACCAGCGCGAGCGGGCTCTGGACATGATGATGGGTGGCGTGCTGGAGATTAGGAAGGAGGATGAACTGAAAAAGGTACAACATGGCGCTGTGTGTCAGTACACTAGTGTTCTTGTGTCTTCCTGGTATGATGTTCAGCACAGTTTGAATTCTGTCCTGTGACAGGAAATGTTACAGATTATTCGAATCACCTGTTGAAACCAAACCAGCTAAATGAGCACTAAAAAAATTGCCACCATCTCTACCATATTCCCCACCCATCACTGCCATTGCCCCCCCCCCCCACCCCCACCCCCACCTCCACCTCCCAGCACCCCTCCTATAAAGAAGGGAGTAGGGAGCAATTCAGTTTGCTCAAGCAAAGTCTGTCGGGCTGCTGTCTCAGCCAGTGAAAGCTACTGCAGTTGAAATTTTTAGCTCTTAGGTTGTGCCCTGAAAGGTTTGTTCTTTGGTAATTTGCATGTTTAACACCCTTTTCCACCACATAAACCAAAGATGGGGGCAATGAGGAAAAGTTCACAACAGATTTTATGTCTCCCAGTCAGAATTCAAACTCATGACTTGAGCATACAACACAGAGCATTCCCTTGCAGTGTCCAAGTCTCAGTTTCGTTCCCTTGATTTGTATTTTGTATTTGTATACGCTGCTACAGTCACTACTCTCAAAGAAAAACTCTAGCCTAGAAAGTTGAACACTCTAGCAACTCAGCTATTCAGGCTTCCTGCACTGAAAGGAATGCTAAAAAAGGTTTTACTGAATGATTTGGTCTGCAACAAAGATGACTGTTCTTTGCGCTTGTTTCAGGACATCCCCATCCCAGTTTTCATGCAGCAGAAGGAGCAGACTGACTGGACGGAAGATGAGCACAAGATGGCCAAGGAGTACGAGCGCAAGGTGAAGGAACTCAATGAAGAGAGGGAGAAGTTCAGGAAGGTCAGTGCTGCGTCTTATGTGGTGCCCGCTTTCATGATGCTAGAGTGATTGAATGATGTGACGATGGTCATCATTCTGACAGTGGTCATCTGGTTATTAACACCCCAAAGCTGAATCAGTACTGAAAGCTTTTGGCGTTTAACTGGTGGTGGTGGTGGTGGTGGTTGTTTGCGTCTTTTGGGGAGATAAATTTTTGTTAGGGGGGAGGGCTGGTTTTGTTGTTGTTTTTGGCTTGTGTGTGTGTGCGTGCATGTGTGTGTGTGTGTGTGTGTGTGTGTGTGTGGTGGTGGTGGTAGTGGTGGTGTTGTCGGCTTTTGTTGTTGATATTTGGGGATTTGGGTTTCTTTCCTTTGTTTGTTGTTGGGTTTGTTTTGTTTTTTTTCGGGGGTGGGGATGAAGGCATTCTTTTTATTCCCTTTTCCTCCAGGATTCACATACATAATTATATGCATGCATTATTTCAAGGATTTTCATTCGCCTGCTTTTACTCACAGTTGAATTTAAAGGGGGTTAATCTTGCATGGTGGGAAGATTAAATTTACAGCATGAGCACATGGCCCTGTGGGCATTTTCTATGTGTACATCCATTGTATGTGTGCAGCAACTGGAAACTGAGCTGCGTAAGCTGCAGTCACTGATTGCGGAGGGCATGGCTGCTTTCGATGAAGTTCTAAACCAGCTCTTCCTCAAGAAGATCAAAGTCATGATGGTCATCTACCAGGTGAGAGTACTTGATCATAGCAGAATTGTTTGTGTTGTGTGTGGTGCAGGTGCGTTTCCATTTGCCAGTGAGGACGGTGGCAGAATGTGAAGGTGACAAATAGAATACAAATTAACTCTTAAAAGCCCAAGGCAAACATCGGAATATTCAGATAACTAGGAGCTTAACTTGTAATCTTCAGATAACTAGGAGCCACTTCGAGCCACCATTACATAATCTGCAGTGGTTTCGGGCCCAGCAGGTAAGGCCCACGCATTGGGTAATAGTGGCTCCTACTGGTGTGCAGTGGTTTGTTATTTTCAACAAGTCTCATAAATCGAGCAGGGCTAGTCGGGCTCAGGCTCTTAAGAGTTAAGGTGACAGTGGCAGGTTGTCATTTTGTTGTTTGTTGGGGTGGCAGTGGTGTTCATTGAATTGCTTTTTCCTTTCAGTGAGACCACTCTTGTTTCCTCTGATCTAGCTTAACTATGGTCTTACTGAGTACACATTCCAGACTGCTTCTATGTTGTTGTTTTTTCAGCATAAGACAGTTCTGTTCAGCAAGACCAGGGTTAGGACTGGAACAGTCTTTCTTTGTTTCCTGGTAGATTATTACAGTCACACATGTTTTCTTGATAACAATGATAATGATAATAAGTGAGTATTGTATAGGTGCTTTACCCAGTTTCATGAATTGGCTCAAAGCGCCTAAACTTAAGCTAACACGCACGCTCAGATGAATCACACACATTCTCTCACACGCTGGACACTAAACACAGTACAAGGGTCAGCTCAGCTATTTAAGTTTCAGAGCTTAGAATTTATTTTTAAAACTTTGTGGGCTGAGTATTTCCAAAGCTTCAGGTAAGAGAAGAAAAATTGACCTGTTTTGTGTGATTTTTGTTTTCAGGAGGAGCTGAAGATCCAGCGTATCCGCTACACACTGCTGGTAGAGGAGGAGCTGGAGACGAGAGAGAGGGAGCTGCAGCACAAGCTCAAGCACAAGACCGAACTCAAGGTGGGAGGGTCTTGTCTTCTTCCGCGTCATTTGCATTCATCACAGCGTTATCATTGACATAATTACTGTAGAGTGTTGGACTTTCAGTACTCTGGTCGTGAGTTTGAATTCTGGCTTGTGACAAATATTTGTTCTGGCTCCTTTCTGTCCCTCTAGCCAAGCATGTGCACGCAAGTGTCCCTCCATGTATGATGCAGTATGTGATACGATTTACAATGTGTCCAGCTTATAGGCTGAATAGCCTTTTGCCTGCCATTGTGTTGGGACAGTAGGCCAGTAAATGCATGGGTATGCCGTACATTATAAGATTTCATAGGGAAGAATAACATTTTGCGGTTGGCATGTGTGTGGCAGATTATACACCTTTACTGTCATCTGGAAATGGGGCCTAAATGTTTATATAAATCCACATCATTAAGACCCTTTTTTTTTTTCCTAAATGTTAGTAGGCTCCATAGGTTTATAGAGCACAGAGGAGAGAAACAGAGTTACCAGAAATAACCCGTTTCACCAAGTGATTTACTGTCTTCACCACAGACTTTGTCAGGCGAGGCAGTGCTTGAAGCGAGAACCAACCTTGAAGACTTCCGCAACGAGTACGACATCCTGGTAGCGGAGGACAAGGTCCTGGACAAGGCGTTCAAGCGTGAATTCAATGACGTCTCTGCCGTCATGGCTGACCAACTGTACAGGCTGTTCCGCAAACGGCCAAGGTAGGATGGTGTCCAGATGTTATGCGTGTACTCTTCGTGGATGTAGATGTTTGTCAGGAGTAACAGCACTGAAAAATCACTAAAGTTCGCAGCACTGTAACCAGTTTTACATCATAATGAAGTGCTACAAGTTAATCAAGGGACAGTTAAGTTTCTGGCTAGCACAATGCAGTCAACATTTGCTGCCATTTTCAGAGGGGTGTATCTCTCTTCTTCATAGTATATCTCAAAACTATGGCAGGGAAAAAAACATCATTCTACTCAGTGGGTCCTTTGCCGTGATTCTGCGCGATTGCTGAGTTTCGTTAAGGGCAGTTAGACAGTAAACACATCTAGGCTGTGTAAGTCTTGGCATTGCTTGTTCAAAGGCAGTGAGTTGAGAGTGTGCTCTTATAGTTGCCTTGAAAAGCCAGTGACCTACCTCTTCACTGATGGAAGTGCATTATAATGCATGGGACCTATGTCTATGCTAACAACAGGGGTCAAAAGTTCAAGGGAACAGACACTCCAGGGCCAGATGGACGGAGCCTCAATCCGTTTTCGGAGCGGCCGTCCACAGCCAGACAGCAGGCCCAGGCCAAGTCCACCTTGGATGTCGCACTCGATGACCTGGACAAAGCATCCAATATGCCCGAGGGACTCGACCCTGGCGTGTGGCATCGGATGTGTCACTACCGTCGCACGAAGATCGAGAGTGAGAGTTTGGTAAGTAATGGTTCACATCATATTTGTGAGTCTGTATGCCTGTTGAAACAAGAGAGGCAGTCGTTTTGAGATACAGCCCGCTTTAGGTAATGGGCTGAGCAGGCAAACTTTTTTCTTTCTTTTTTTTTTCGGCAATGTGTCAGGTCATGAATCAGAATCAAAATTGTTATTTTTAATTTGATGCTGCTTTCAGGTGAAGCAGAAGGCTTTGTTGCTGGCAGAGATACAGGCCTTCCTCCAAAAACGTCAGGAGGAGGACGAGGCTCTCAAGTACGAGATCGATGACATCACCGAGCAAATGAACAAGTAAGTACTGTATCTGTATAGACATTAACCAGTGGTTACTCCGCTGGACGAGGTAGTTGATTCGGCCACAAGTTGGGCTGTTGTTGTTTTTTTTTTTTTTTTTTTTACAAGGCTCTCAGTATCTAACAAACTGTCTTTATTTTCTCTTTGTTGTACATGTTTGCTTTAATTGCTGTATTATATAGTTTATCTAGCTCTTTGTTCAGGTGCATTATAGGGAATTCAGTTCAGTACAATAAAATTGTGTTTGTGTGTGTGTGTGTGTGTGTGTGTGTGTGTGTGTGTGTGTGTGTGTGTGTGTGACAGATTGAAGGAGGATCAACAGCGGTTCTCCCTCAACCTGGAGGTGCAGCTCCTGTTGAAACAGGGTCAGGTGGAGGTTGATGCTGGACCGTTCGTTCATGACTTCCGCGACAGCGTCCTCGTCCACCGTTCCGTCGTTGAGGACCTCAATGCCACCATCAAGGTGAGTGCACGACTCACATGGTAACTAAAACGATGTCCTTGTTAACCAGGAAGCAGATGAAGGTTTGGATGCCGACTGTATGTGCCCATTTCTCAACAGGGTCCGTTACTGCCAACTTCAGGCAAGGACATTCAGAACTTATAGCGTTGTTGGTATGTGTGTGATGTTATTCTTTAAAACTCTGTGTGTGTGTGTGTGTGTGTGTGTGTGTGTGTGCGTGCGCGTGCATGCATGCATGCATGCAGGCGATAGCAACACCTTGGACTCTTGAAGTGAGTGAGTACTATCACTTCTCCTGCTCACTCAAATGCAACAGAACATAGAAAATTTCTGCTGACATATATCTCTCAGAGGCCTAGTTTTGCTTCCATTGCAGTCCATACTTGTGCTTGCATTAGTTGTTTGTTTTTTCCAGCAACTGGGTGAGAGCAAGATCGCCAGCATGGTGGAGAGCAAAGACTTCAGGAAAGGCATCATTCAACTTGAGTGGTGAGTGATCGCAGTGCATGCTAAAGGCTGTAAACTATTAAATTACTGCTTGTATACCTAACTAAATACCATTCTTCTTGTATGGAATAATGGTTGGAGGATTTTTATTTTATTTTTATTTTTTATTTATTTATTTTATTTATTTATTTATTTTTTTGGGGCGGGGGGGGGGGGGGGGGGGGGGGGGGCTTGTGCCTTATTTTTCATGTGATGTTATAAGGACTTGATGTTTTCTAAATCTAAATCATCCAAGAGAAATGTGCACTAACCTACTGCAGGAAATCTGCCATGGCGGTCACATGTGTAAAGTGTTTTCCTGTTGTCCTATTATAAGGTCTTACTTGAGGGATGTATACAGTTGTCTCAAGTCTGTAATGCTACACAGGTCAGAATATGCTTTTTGACATGCAGAAATGCTTATAGGTTATGTGAATATATTTTGTTGCACACTGGTGACGTGTGTGTGTGTGCGTGCGTGCGTGCGTGCGTGCGTGCGTGCGTGCGTGTGTGCGTGCGTGCGTGCGTGCGTGCGTGCGTGTGTGTGCGTGGTGTGTGTGTGTGTGTGTGTGTATGCAGGGAGCACAAGAAAATGTCCATGCAGATGGAAGACCTGGAGAACAAGATGAAGGACATCCAGTTCATGAAGGTCACACGAGAGATTCAAGCAGTAAGTTTCTCCCGATCATAATTTTTCTTTACCAGTAATCTTGTGGTGCAAGTGCATGTGCAGCTAACATACTTCAGTGTACAGGAAACTTGGTGCAAGATGTTAGTCGCATAAGTTTTAGGAATAATGTCTAACTCACTAAGCAGCGTAAATGTTCAGCTGACCACTGAAAAGCTACTGTACTCAGTATGAGGACTTGCTGAGACTGGAAAGTTGCTTGGGGGTGGGAAAGTGTAAGGGATCGTACAATGCACATAAACATGTATATTTAAAAAAAAAAAAAAAAAAACATCTGCGCATGCAATAAGACTTGAAAAATTGTGTTGCAGTGTTGTCACCACTCTGTGCAATTGCTACAATTATATTCCTATTGTCATACTGTAATTATGATGTGGAAATGCTAAGAGGTGTCTGGTATGCTGTCCTCTTGTTTCAGTTCCTGAATGAGTCTGACTATGAAGCAAAGAAAGCACAAGAGATCGCTACACTTGAGCAGACCATTATGCTGCAAAGAAAGGTAAATTTGCAGAGAGGGCAGTTGTATTTGGTTATCGAGAGCTTTTGAAGTCTGCAGTCGTGATGATCACTTTGTGCTAGGGAAACATATGCTGTTGATTTTGATGTAACACCCAAACGTTTCTGTATAAATGTTGACGGTTTCTTCACACATGTACTTTCCTGTGTGTGTAGCATCATGACAAGAACGTAGCAGAGAAGAAGCGCATCATGACTGAGCTTCGGAACACAATGAAACATCGTGCCACACACAATGAATCCTTGGAAGGGGAGCTGAAAGAGCTCAACGTTGCTGTCAATGAACGTCGCCACATTGATGATGTCAATGGTAATTTGGGCATTTCTGCTTTTGGTGATGTCAGTGGTAATGTGGGCATTTTGTGCTTTTGATGATGTCACTGGTAAGTTTGGCATCTCTGCTTTTGATGATACCAATGGTAATTTTAGCATTTGTGCAATGGCAAGTTTCACAGAATTTGAGTGTAGATTTTGATACTTCTTAATGTTTCAGATACAGGTATCTGTATGAGATACACTCACACAGACACACACACACACACACACACACACACACACACACCACACACACAGTCACTGCATATTGACGCATACTCTTAGATACTTTCAGATAATCAGCAGGATCACTGGAAGAGATCCTATTTTCTCAGTGATAAATGCATATATAGTTGTTGTTGTTTTTTTTTCTTTATACAACACAACAGAGACAGAGTATGCAGTGATGAGTATTTACTACTAAGACCTGCATGTAATTGAGGGTATTGTGATGTTAGTGTCTGATGTCTTTGGTCTTTGCTCCTTGCAGTTGAGCGGAGACAGGACACGGCTGGGGCAGAGAGACGCTACCAGGAGGATCGTCCAGCGACGGAAGCTGGTGGATCTGGCCAAAGCGCAGGCACAGGAGGTGGCGGTTCTGAGGGCCGAGGTGGAGCGCCTCCGCATGCGGACTTTCCAGCCCTCGTCCAAGTCGAACACTGATGAATTCTCTCTCTCCCCTGGGCCCTTTTCTGAATCAAATATTGATTGACCATCCGTCTACATCCCCAATTTTTTCCAAAGTGTGTGTCACCGACTTTTCTTTTTCTTGAGGCTCACGCCTTAGGACTTCTTTGTCCAGATAAACTCAGTGATATCATATTTTACTTTCAGCCTTTTCCCCTACTGTTTCATGGTTGTCACATACATCAGAGGCATGGAACACACGTTCTTCAGTATTCATTAATAGTATGAGGTATATTTTATGCGCTTTCGATTTGCATTATTTCTGATCGTGCATGATTTTTTTCTGCCAGTATTACCAGTAAGATGACATAATTGTAGTGAATAATGTCAATGATAAGGTAGGATAAAATCTCGTTTCTTTGAGAGTCAGTTATCAAGGAAGATAAAACAAAATTTGTTAATATTTTTAGAGGAAAATCATACAAAAGCATTATACTAAAGTCTGACATTGCCTTGATTTTGAGGTAACTGTGTTTAGGACTTCACCATTTATAAGAGTATGCAGGTTTGGTATTTTCATACTTGTGATGAATTTTTTTTTTTCACTTATATTGGGTACAGTGCTGTTAGATGTATAGTATTAGTGTTTTGCCAAGAGTGGGGTGGTTGAAGATTTTACTGTGATAAAATGTCTGGGAGTTGCCTACTGAACTATGCTGGAAAGTGTGAAACAGACTGACCATACTGAAGTATTGCAAGTCTAAGAGCATGACGTTGAACTAATGTCAGAGAAAAATAAACATTAAAAGTTGCCCCTTAATCTTAGTCGTCTTGCATATGAGAAATATGCTGCGTTATTTAAGTTAATCGTACACGTGGTCGTGCGTGTGCGCGCACACACACACACACTAACACACTAACACACACACACACACGCTCCATCCTGGTAAAAGACAATCTTTGATGAAATTGCTGCATTGATTAAGGCATGCTGGGTTTGTCATTCTTTCAAATTTATCAAGTCAAAGCATGGGGTTTTTTCTTGTTTTGTTTTGTTTTTGTTTGCTTATATAGGTATATTTCCATTGTTTTTGTTGAGCATCATTCCAGATTTTTACATACCGAAATACATCACCATCATCTGTGATTGTTGTACACACTGTGCTGAATGGAGTTGGCTGTGATCTGGTTTTGAGCATTTTTTGGTGTACATTTTTAATGAAATGTAAATGGAAGATATATAACAACACTTGAAGACAAGGTATCAGTCACAAACTTTGTTGGCATGCAAAGGCATGTTGTACCACACATTCCAATTATCTCCGTCCTGTCTTTTGTATTTCAGACATATTTTGTTTATTTATGCAGCGTATCTGACCTAAACGATGCTTGTATCAAAAGGTGTTTTGAGATCCGTCCGTGATAAACCTGATGTCATGTATTTTGAAAACAAAATGAATAAATGTGTTGCATTCTTCTCCTTTATCTCAATGATCTACGCTACATGTGTGTGTGTGTATTCTATTTTGGAACAGGCAGTGTATTGAAATGACAAAACCAAGAGAGGAAATCAAAGTTGACGTCACCTGCATATACAACTCATGTGAGTGCTATCTTTTAGTGCGGAACACGTTAACCTGTCGTCTCTTACACTGCACAGGAATCATTCCATCGTTTGAACAGTCAATGTCATTGTGAGGGACAGAAAGAGTTCCAACACTGCAGTACATGTACATGTATCCTCGGTGACTCAGCTGAGCGTGCTTGTGGTTCACCGCCCAGTCTAAAGGGCGATATTGTGTCATCACATTTGTCACCAGGACTAAGCCATTTTAGGGTTTGGGTTTTTTAAGCAAGGGGGGGACGGAGGGGGGTGTTGTGTGTGTGTGTTTGTTTTTGTTGGTTTTTTTCTTTCATTCTGCATCAGTGTAGTACCCTTCAAATGATTTTCCTGCTAAAACATGGTATTTGTTTCACATATTCCTACATACAATGTGCACGTACTTGGATTAGAACGTGTTTTCATGTATTGAGAAGGGTGAAGATTACAACTGACTGAAAATGAAGAGAAGTTAAAGAAAGAACAAAACAAGGAAAAAGGAAGTTAAAACTAAAAGAAGAGGAAAGGACCCCCCCCCCCCCCCTGCTCCTCACTCTCCATTCCAAAACGTCTGCCATGGCCATGACAAGTGGGAAAAGAAGGGGAATTGTACATGATTTTCTCACGCATTCAATCATCAAACAGGAAAATTGTTTGTTGGGGAAGCGCAAATTGTACCATTACAGACAAAAGAAGAGGTTTCAGAAGGAAGGGGCGGGGCAAGGGGTATACATGTATTAGGCAGAGGGAGAGGCGAAACCATAGCGGGACCAACCAAGGACCCTCTTCAAATCAAATAAAATGAATCATTATCAGTCCCAAAAGGGAATGGTTTGCCAACCATTAAAACACGACAACACTAGATAGTTAACGTGAAAGAATACTCTCTCTCTCTCTCTCTCTCTCTCTCTCTCTCCCCCGAGCCTTAGACAGAGGGAGATATATACAGGCAAAACTATATAAGGGAACCTACCGAGGACCGTCTTCAAATAAATTATTATCATTCCCAGGGAATTGTTTGCCAACCCATAAAACAATACGAATCACAACAACACTAAATACTTAAATTGAAAGAATACTGACACTCTCACTCCTCTCTCTCTCTCTCTCTCTTAGAGTCGATCACACTCACCATACTGGTTGTAAGGTAAAAGCAATAGTCAGAAGTGTACAAATCAGTGAAAACAAAAACTACAGCGGAAAATGATATTACTGAGACGGAACAGCTTACAATACACATAGTGACATTTAAAACCGGTGGGCTCACTCTCCAACTAAAACAGTCTATTGCGGGGCCTTACCCAGGGGACTGTTCAGAAGGGTTTCACGGTGCACCTCGAACTATCAACTGACCTGGCAGCAAGAACGGCGAAGCTGATCCAGCACTGCGCGCTCACTCTCGTACTTTCAGTGTCGCGGCCGACACTGACTAAGAACACACACACACACACGCACACACACACACACACACACACACACACACACACACACACACACACACACACCGTCACACACACCCTAAAGTGCGCGCGCACTGACTGTCGTTGTTGGTTTTGGATTTTTTTTTTTTAACTTGCAGAAGGAAGGGTTTGGATCCATTAGGCTCAGGTCGGGGAAAAAAAGTTTACCGATGATATATTAAGCTGGGGTCAGAAACTTGACAGCTTCTCAGTCAGGACTGACTGACAAACTCGTCAGTACGTGTTTGCGGAGCCCTCGTCCGATCAAAGTCCCCTGGCGCTGTGCACTCGCATTGCCACGCTGATTTTGCACGGCCTTTTGCAGCACCATAAGTATGTAGTGTTTATCCCTCGTGTGTTTTTATTATTATTATTATTATTATTACTATTTCTTCGTGTTGTATGTCGTTTTCTTGGGGTAGTTTTGTTTGTTCGCTTTGGGTGTTCAGTTTTATCAGTGTCGAGTTGTCCACGCTCAAACACGGAGCCCTGTAATGTGTGAAGGGGGAGGGGGAGTGTGTGGGGGGAGGAAAGGAGCGGTTGTTGTTGTTTTTTTTTGTTGTTTTTGTTTTGTTTGTTTTTTGGTTGTTGTTGGGTTGGTGTTTTTTTGTTGTTGTTTTTTTTTTTGGGGGGGGGTTGTCTTGTTGTTTTGTTTGTTTTCTTTGTTGTTGTTGTTTTGTTTTGTTTTTGTTATTTCTTTGTTTTGTTTTGTTTTGGGTGTTTGTTTTTTGGGTTTTTTGGGGTTTGGTTTTTTTTTTTTTTTTGGGTGGGGGGGGGGGGGGTGTCAGTGGTGGTGGTGGTGGAAACGGTGAAATTGCAGATCCGGGTCGACTCAAAGGTTTCTACAATGTCTTTTGGGTGTTTGTCGTTGCCGGGTGTGTTTGTTTGTTTGCCGGTTATTTCAACTTAAGCCACATATCATTAAGAAATACGTTTAGTCACAAGATCCGGGAGGAATCTTTGACGTGCACACCTGACGGGTGTGAGTGATCTGAAACAAAGACGAGGCGAACTGATAATTATTCGAGCCGGCCAGTGAAGTTGACTCAGTGGACATCCTCCTCCCTCCCCCCCCCCCCCCCCCCCCCCCCCCCCCCCCCCCCCCTGCTTATCGGCCTGGCGTCGGGGATCATACGTGCACCGTCGGATGCCCGGCCTGACCATTATAGTTTTATCTGCGGCAAAGAAATTACGCTATATATATATATATATCGTTTCATCTA
Source organism: Batillaria attramentaria (assembly GCA_018292915.2). Lineage (NCBI taxonomy): Eukaryota > Metazoa > Mollusca > Gastropoda > Batillariidae > Batillaria > Batillaria attramentaria. The sequence goes on along the minus strand of JACVVK020000001.1, from coordinate 5,778,645 downwards.
TTGCAGGTACGGCCGTCACGATATATCAAATTGCTTGTTTAGTAATTCAGTGTTAAGCGTTTCCGTATGTAACAGGAACCACGGTCACTCGTTCAGTGAACTGAAGAACTGATCGCAAGCACACACTCAGGAAACATGTGCGATGTCATACATCAATGTCCCAACTTTATCAGTCACGGCGTATTTTGTATTACGTCGCATGCAACATGCTAACTCGTTCAAAGAATCAAAGTTGTGGCATGTCCCAAGGCCAATACCCCCCCCCCCCCCCCACCCCCCACCACCACCACGTCTCTCTCGCTGTCGCTCTCTTATCTCTGCGCACACCAGTGTTATGACACGACCGCTAACATCAGTACAAGCATTTTCCGTGTTCAAAAGATAGACACTGTAGCAGTGCAGAAAGGCCTTTGGCATACGTGTTCAATGCGGTCAAGACTCAAACAAGTGCTGTGGGCCGGTCGCTGGCCTAGTGGTTCAGAGACTTGTCATCATTGCGAGAGGTCAGAGGTTCGAGTCCCACTCGGGGCAAAGAATTTTTCCTTCTCGTATGTGGCACCGTTCATTCGGGCCGATCGTCGGGGGTTCTGTCCGGGTACTCCGGCTTCCTCCCTCTCTGCTCCGGCGTTAAGCCCTAAATAACTAACTAACTAACTTCCTCTCGGCTCTTCTTTGGAAATGTTCAGCCCACCAAATTTGAAAAATAAATCAGTGTAGTTCTAAATTTCGAAACTCAAATACTGTAGCTGAGCTGACCCTTCGCACCACGTGATTGTAATGTGTTTATGTCCAGTGTGTGAGAGAATGCGTGTGATTCACGTGAGCGTGCGTGTTGGGTTGAGCCTTCGCGGCGCTTTGAGCCGATTCATGAAATTGGGTAAAGCGCCTATACTGACAATACTCATTATTATAACTGTTTTCCGTGTTGCAAAGAAAGGCGGCACTGGAAAACTGGTGCAGTATCGTTGGTTGTAACTGGGTTTTCCGTGACTAATGTGGTTTTCCTGCCATGTGATGTACGACTGAAGTAGTACTAGCGGTACCTGTATTTTATAGAGTTGTAAATGACATGCCCGCCGGCGACTCAACCGTCATGCGTCCCGGCTTCAGTTTCGTTTTACATTGAAAACTGATTTGACGAAACGGTTGAAGCCGGTCAGGGATCGCAATGCAATCAGTTTTTCAGTCGACATTTTTGGGATGAAATCGGCGCTGACAACTGACTTACTACAAACTGAGGTTTGGAGGTGCCCTGGCTTTAGGTCCGTCAGTGACGAACGTCACCAACTTTGCATGCGCTTGACTTTTGTCCAACAACTGACATTCAGATGCATATCAGCTGAATGAAACTGCGATCAGTGAAATTGAAAATTGACTTAAGTTACAATCAACTTGAGTTGCATGTTGAAAATACCCCCCCCCCCCTCCATCAAATGCCCCTTTTAGTATTTGACTGACTGAATGCTAAATGCATGCACTGTACACAACTTCAGTGATGAGATCGCGGGACGCCCGGCAAATCCGCAGCTTTGACTGGAGATGTTTCATGGGAGTTTAACTGATTTAGCGAGAAATTCAAAGGGAACATCCAGGCATCTCAGTGGGAATCCGGTTGTCCGGCCGGGCCACAGCCTCTGTCAAACCAGTTCACAATCGGTCAGTTCAACGGGTCGTGACTCCGTCAGTGAAACACGTAAATTTACGGAGTGCCCAAGAAGGTCTCAACCCACAGGCCTTGCTCTGCTGCTCAGTTCTGTCGTCACTGATGTTGCCATGTTCAGTGTTTTGCATTTCACTGATGGCCTTTAAAACCCTCAGATGAAAGGGCGGTTTTACTGCCGCGTGTCTAAGGTAACGCATCACAAACCGACGGTCAGTGAGTCACGTCGGCCAGCGGACGGAGTCCCCAACCAACATAACGGGCCGCGTTACCGTGTCTTCCGTGTCCCATCCACGGTGGTTATGGTCACGCTCCCCCGTACGTCGGTATGCAGAGTGCCTGTCACGCATCACCTCAGTGACAGTTTGGCCGATGTAGTATTTTTCAGTTACTGACGGACTCGAGGCAGTCAGTGTTGCCGGCCGGCCAGCCCAAACTCAGAGGGTCGCACGGTCGCTCCGGTTCAAACTTGATGAGATCGGACAGGCCCTCAGTGTCAGTCAATGAAATTAATCGTGTTCAGCTGGCCAGTTAGGGTAGCTGTCTGCCCTCAGTCCCCCTCCCCCCTCCCACGGATAACTGTCCGGGTGGCAGAACTGTGGCCGGTCGTCAGTCACTGACGTGCGACCCGTAGACTGATCACTGACTGTGAGTGTGACCAGTCAAAGACAATACACAGTTAATATAATCAGTATGTGCTGACTCACTGCCGCTGGGCCGGTACCGACCGGGCCACACTGAGCCCCTCAAGATTCAAGATTTCAAGATTTTATTTTCCTTTTTCCCCTGTTGGGGTATGGAGGATACAAAAAGAAAAGAAAATTCAAATAAACCAAGACCACATAATTATACAGAGAACGATACGACAGAAGATAATTATATGTACAACATACACATAATCTATACACCGGACAGCGCAACCATCTATGAAACCTCTGAAACAGCTAACACACACACACACACACACACACACACACATTATACCGTCCTACTCGCTTTCAAAAATTTTGCTAGAGCAAGGGCAGCTTGTTTGGATTTTGATCCCAACAGTTTACAAAGATTGTACGTCGATTTGACTCTGAGGAAACGAAGTGGTATGTGCTTGTTGCGCTCCTCTTGAAACGCCGGACATTCTAGAATTAAATGAAATTCGTCGCCTATTGCAGTCATGTCGCATTTTCTGCACAGTCGCTGTTCTCTGGGTATACCTTGTTTTCTGCCTTGTTCAATAGGGAGTTTATGGTTACTGCAACGGAATTTAAGAAGGGCTACTGCGTACTGCTCTGGCAGGAGTTTTGTAGAAGGTTCTACTACAATATCATCTTTGTAGTGTTTATACAGTAGACATTTCGAGCTACTCTCGAGGTCAGTCCGCCATTGCTGTCTGAACGTGTCTTGGAGGTGCTCAGTTTTGAACCGCTGTGCACAGTGAGTTTTTACTACTGAAGGACTGGCTCTCCCACTGAGACACATTCCAGGCCTGCACTGATCTACAAGAATATGTTTAACCTGGTTTAACCACGGAGAAGCATAAACCGAATTATTCTGCAACACATTTATGACTGAGTACATTCTGCAAGAGTACTTATCGGACTGTGAAGAAACTAAATCTACCCAAAGGCGTATCATGCCTAGTTTGATGGTCACTTCGAGTGGGAAACTTCCACTTTCGCCGTATACCATGGCTGACATAGTGCTACGGTTTAAGCGAAGAATGAATTTGAGTGATTTTTAAATGCATCTTTTCGATGAGCGCTAGGTTTTCGTGGCCCCATATCATTTCGCATCCGTACAGAAGAACGGACCCTGTGACCGTCTGCCGGCCGGCCGTATGGAATGCCGGCCGACTCACGGTCAGCACGGTGTCAGTGACGTGACTACGGTGACTGGCGGCCGGGAATCCCCACTGATTGTCTCAGTGACTCCATCACTGAGTCAGGCAGTGAACAAGCGACATCAGTTATCACATACAAAATAAGACCCAATACATCTCATTGTTTTCCAAGTCAGTGTCTCTCGGTGATGCCGGACTTGAACTCGGACGGACTCAGTCAGCGCCTCAGCCAAGTGTCCGGTCATCAGTACACACGGGATGGGGTCAGTGACTCCGTCCCTATCCAGTTCTACTGATTTCACTGACTATCTCAGTTTCAGTTTCTTTTATTTCCAAAAAAAACCATCAGGGGGTACAGGCATATAGTTATGTCAGTGTTACAATTAAAATTGTACTACCGTCGCGGCATGACCGCCTGACCCGCAGTTCGTGCTGGACTGGAGGGGCCGGGGGGGGGGGGGGGGCTGGCCGACTCAGTGTTAAAAGTTGAAGTTTTGCTGGCCAGGCCGGGTGGCCGGGGCGAGGGAGACCGGGGAGCCGGCCGGGGACTGAGGCGGGCAGGCGCTCGACTGATTCTGACTGATATATATATATATATATATATATATATATATATATATATATATATATATATACTTGTACGCCGCCGGACTTTTTCGCTCAGTCCGCCGACGGAGACGGGGATGGAGGGACGCTCGATGATTTCATTTTCAAGTTCACTGCCAAAGAGAGCGTCGGGGTGGGGGGGGGGGGCGGGGGGTCACAGTGGCGGCCGCTACATCTTATAGGGACGGAAGCGGCCGGGAAGCCTGAGGGGGAGGCCGGGGGCGGCCGGGGGGCTTAGCCGGCGCCCAGCCCGCTGTGTCTAAACACTACTTGTTTCAAGTTTACACGTTTCTGCCTTTTTGGCTCCCACCCCGGCCACCAGGCTCATCCCCGTCATCAGTCATGATCGCCGGCTGTCCGGCCCTGGTACTCCCTCCACTGACTGCGCAGTCAGTGACTGACTGACACGGCCGATTCAGTTACTCCAAACACTGAATTGCTTCAGTCATCAAAGAAACAAACGCCGAGCCGCCGGCCGGCCGTTTCAATGCAACTTTGCACGCACTGCCAGTGACTACGGATGTCGTGTAGACAACTGAAGAGGGAGTTTAAGGCGTAGTATAATTATATGAAGTCAGTGAAAATGCAGCAAAGAAAGGTGTTTGAGTTAGGGGTGGATAGATCGTGTCATCGTCACACCGGCACACATCGTCTTGACGTCAGTGTCTAGTGAACAATGCGACGAACAGCTGCCGGCGGGGGAGCCAACACTGCGGCGGGGATTGCCAGCTGATTCACGTCGCTGACCACGTGACTCACATTTCCGGAAGTAAATAGTCAGTGGCATTTCGATACGCGAAGTTTGTGGGGGTCAGGCGCTTGTTTTGGTGTTTCAGACAGAGATGTCAAAATGACAAAGACGATTGTGAGCATCGACGTTGTGGATGTTGAGAAGAGGAGAGTTCCGAGCAAACATTATGTGAGTTGGAATGAATTTTTTTTTCAGTTTCACTCCATTGGCGCTGCTTTCGCGTACCTGTAGTTCTCGAACTGAAACTTGATGGTTTTATGCGAAACTTACATCCCTCGGCCAACCGTTAGCCCTTGTCAGATTTCAGCTTTTGGAGGGGAAGTTGATGATGAAATAGATTTTAAAATAGGTCAAGTGTCTCGAGCAGCAGCTAGTGCAGTAGGCACGGAACTGCCTCTGCAAATCAGCTATTTTTGCCTCTCAGATTGATCCGACCTTATCTCCGATAACATGAGCGGTTATCGATATCAGATCAAGGTTCAAGAAAAATTTTGTCCGTTAGAATTTAGATGACACTAATCTGTTAATTATGTGTCAGTAATTAAAGTAAGACTGCAATTGCAGCAATAAACGCGTCACAGATTAGAATACCTGTGGAGCAAGCAATGAAATATTTATCCTCTCTCTCTCTCTATCTGTGGTTACACCGGCACACACACACACACACACACACACACACACATGGGTCCATACATACATTTTGACATGTATTGGTGTTGAACAAAAATCAGAAAGCCCTGCAGCAACAGTTCTTGTTATATTTGTTAAGGCCGTTCTTAACCGGGCGAATCACCAGTCTGGCGAACTTGTTCGGCGAACTGTGTATTGTATACGAACAGGGCAAGCGCACGCACGTACATAGTTCCAGAGGTTCGGCCGGACTAGTTCTCTTTCTTAACCGACCGTTAATGATATGCATACGTCATCGCCCGAACAAGCGGCGGACTTGCAAGTTGAGACAATCGTAAACAACCAAAATGGGCGCCTTCGTAGATCGAGACGACCAGGCATTTGCGGTAGTTATCGTTTTGAGTGAACTCTTGGAAGCCGAGGAAGAGGAGATAAGAGGAAAAGAGCGCAAGAGAGGGAAATGTGAAGTGAGTCGATAGCCGCGATGCCGTCCGCCATTTTCCTCAAGTTTGTACATGCGCACAACAGCTCTCCCCGAGCAACCAATCAGAGCGCAGGATCGGCAAAAGGATCGCGAGGGTTCCCACGACACGCTATGCAGTCCTCGAACCTAGTTCGCCGAACCTTTCGAACCAGGGTTTCCGCACAAGTATTTGGTCGGTTAAGAAACAACGTGCGCGAACCTAGTTCGCCGTACTCTCCGAATCTAGTTCGCGAACCAAAAGTCTGCCCGGTTAAGAACGGCCTTTAAGGGAAGGGAAGAACAATGACAAGTTGATGCTTTACAACTTCCGATGTACCTATATAAGGCTAGATCTCTGTAACATTAACAGATCAGCAGCCAGTAGGAGGTATTGTTCTGTTTGCTTGAGTAGCTCACATTGCATACATGTACACACATTTTCACATGCATTTTATTGTGCACATATGAGAACAGGCTATGATCTTTATGTGTTTGTAGGTGTACGTCATCAATGTGGTTTGGTCAGATGGCAGCAGTATGGTTGTGTACCGACGGTATAGCCGCTTCTTTGACTTACAGGTAAGAATATATATATATTATATCATGTAACACAGTTTATACACACACGTACATATAATGTGAACAGTCATGCAGGCATCCTGATGGGCTGTCATATATATGACATTAACTCTTAAGAGGCTGAGCCCGACCACCCTCTGCCCACTATATGATAAGACTGGTTAAAAAGAACAAGCCACTGCACACCAGTAGGAGCCACATCAAGCCACTATTACGCAAGGTGTGGGCCTTCCCAGCTAGGCACTAGACTGCTGCAGATTGGGTATAGTGGCTTCATGTGGCTTCTAGTGATCTGAAGATTTCAAGTAAAAATGCGATTTTTGCATGGGCTTTTAAGAGTTAACACTAAGTAACAGCATTCCAGAAATGCATGGTTACAACTAGGCTAGATAGCCTAGAGGTATACATGTATTTGCTTTGAAGATGACTGCCATAGAAGCTTACACTTGTTTTGACTGCATTAATTAGAGTGGAGTTATATTACTAATTTATGGTCATGTTTCATGTGTGATGTGATACATTCTTGTGCTTTCACCGAATTTGTAATTGTACATGTACTTCAGTTTCGTTTTAAGCATAAGACTTATTAAGAGGGAAGTGACTCATGATCGTTGACTGCATTGTTCTGTTTGAATTTTGTACCCCCCACCCCCCACCCCGAACTATCTGATAGTCCCGTATGTACCATAGGAGGGGAGCTAAAAGTCAGGGGACAACAGAAAGCTTTGTTTTAAATCTGTTTCTTTGACTTTGCGGCCATGTTGAACAGGCAGTAAATTTGGAGACAGTTTCCAGTCAGCAGAGATGCTCACGGTGAAAATGCTTGTATTCTTGATACGTGTAAATCCTTTCTTTTTCTCTCTCTCTCTCTCTCTTACACAGACTCAGCTTCTGGACAAATTTCCTATTGAAGGTGGTGCCACAGACCCTGCACTTCGCATCATGCCATTTCTCCCAGGTAATTTTGGGAACCTGTCAGCCGGTACACATTTAAATTGATGTGTAAAATGATTGTGTTTTGTTTTATTATTATTTGTACTGTTGTTTTCATGCATGTGTCCACTCGCCGGTATGTTTTTGCTGTTTTTTAAACACGTTAAAACATGTACATGTATAGCTGCATAAATTCATTTTTTTAAACCAGTAAGTGAATACAAATTGTCAAATATCTTTCATGAAAATCAAGAATATATGCAAAGTGTGATGAGCTGATCACATGTTCTCAGAACAGTGTTCTGACTTTTCGCTTTCAGGGAAAATATTTTTTGGGAGAAGCCATATTCGAGACGTGGCCATGAAACGACTGGGGGAGATAGATGCGTACTGCAAGGTGAGCTGCCATCTGGTCTCTTTAATTTATAATTGAGATGTATTAATTTATTCATGTATTGTCTTACTGTTTGCTTTTATTGCTCTGAGCTGAAAGACAGTTTTCCATTTAATGTACTTAATTTTACAGACAATAAAGGACAATTATTAATAATGAAATGGTTCTGACAGTTATTATTATTTATTTATTTATATCAGATATTTGAAGTCAATCTTATCATTCAGTCTGTACCTTATGAAAAGTCTTTAGTTTTCCTTTCTGTAATCTTTCCATTTGGGTTATCAGCAACGTTTTCTTTCTTTCTTTCTTTTTCTTTGCACTCTCTCTGTTTCTCTCTCTTGCAGAATCTGTTGAGCCTCCCATCTCATATTTCCCAGTGTGAGGAAGTGTTGGCATTCTTTGAGGTAGAAGCTGAAGATTTAGACCCGCCCAAAGAAGATCCGTAAGTACATCTTGTTGGTTTGGGAGTGGCTAATAGTATGCTACAGTTCGGTGTGCAAACCGTTCAGCTAGCCAGATGATTGTGACTTTTGTGGAACTGGCATGCACACATGGTGTGTAGTGTCAGTAATGCTGTATGGATCATGTTAACCAGGTGGCTGGTTCGTTCATGTACATCAGTTGTAAATATATAAGTGCCAAAGCTTGGATAATGTCTGTTTTCTGAAAGTTCCTGTAGATACCTGCTCTTTTCTTGTGTCTTGTAGATGTTTTCACATTCTTCATAATAAGTGATTTATTTGGCTATGTGTTTACGAAACTCTTGCTGATGTAGCACATTGTACGTAACCTGGACGAGGAATTAAACTGGCAAATTCCTAGCCATTTGTCTGAATTAGCTGTCATTAATTACTTCACAATACACAACAAATCTGCTTCATTCTCTGTGCACTGTAATCATGTACAATTACGCCACATTAATTGCGCTCAGGGATAGATCATCATCTTAAACCACTTTAACATTCTGTTAACACAAATGTAACCTTTAGCCGATTACATGTACCACAGAAATGAACGCCGCTTTTCACTGAGCGTTTTAGGGTAAGTCAGAAATGGTGCTTTGAATTAATTGTCTGTGAATTGCTTCTATAATCTAGTTTTGTTTAGTGATAGTGTACTGCAAGCTTCTGTTTTAACATTTGTTACTTTGTCTAAGTGCCCTTCATTGTATGAAATGTTAGCATGCCTGCCTTGGTCTTTGGCTGTAAGTTTTACCTAATTGTCTCTTTTATTTTTGGTAAGTGGTTTTCTGTGCCTTTACTGTGCATGCACTAAAATACATGTTCAAAGAAAATGACTCCCTCCTATTACATGTAAGTCTGAGCTGTTCATAGATGGCCTGCATGATTTTCTGTGGACCATAAGCTTGAAACAAAAATCTCAGCTTTAAGTAGGGAAGTGTGACTGCTTTTCAATGTACAGAATATATATGTTATCGTGAAAACAAGTGTACATTCAGCACCAGCTGAACACCCACCACCCCCAATTTCATTTTCTGTTAGTGTGGGACCTCATTCAATCTAAAGCATTAAAACATTGCATGACATGTGTATGTAAGACAAGAAGGGATCCCTGCTGTGTAGGTGGCTTGATAATTCATATATATACAGTGCTGTTCGAACCTGCCGTGCATGGTGACAGTACTTTGCACCAGCATGGTGCTTCATGCCTGTTGCAGTCTTGTCTGTGCTGTTGACACTGGGACCTCGCCTGGTCATCAGACGCCATTGAGACAGAATGAAATACGTAGATACTAATAGTATAGATGCCAGTGAACATATAGGGTGTGTGTTTAGGTACGTAGTCATATAGCTGCCTTTGAACGTAGGGGATGTCTGCTTAGGTATTGTGTACGTAAATGCCTACTGTTAAACATCCCAACAGGATTTGGTCGGAAGTTCAGACTTCAAGCCACTTAAATGAGCTTCCTTCAGGATACGTTTATCATAGATCAGCTCTTCCTGACACATGGAACGGAGTGAATGCCCTAGTCATTACCGGTTCATGGCTTTTAAACTTCGCTCATTGGTCTGATGTCCAGTAGTGATTCATTCAGTGCCATCCCACAACGAACATCACTGTGTTGAAGATGAGCACAACAGAACATCACACATTAGTGATATAGAGATGTGTAGCCATCTGACCATCAGTGCAGTGTTCTAAGCGCTAGGAGTAGAAGTGTTAACCACCGCCACGTTTCTGCGCAAATGTGAGTTTTGAAGAGTTTTAAAAACAGTGATTCCTTCAGTGCTATGACGCATACTGCACAACTGTATTAAAGATAAAGATTCCAGAACATTGACATGGTACTTGTTACTTGTCCAGAGTTGTGTAGCCATCCACCGGTGCAAAATTGTTCTGTTTGGAAATACCAGCAGTGTCTGTGTTCAAGTGTTGTGTGAAAATATAGCAATTAAAATCTAACATTACTTTTCTTTCTGGCGTGGAAATGGAGATGTAGTTTTTGGTGTGGAAATATGACCATCAACAAGCAGACGTGGCAGTGAACAAGTGTTAGTGTGCTTCTGTGATGGGTGTAGGTGACAGTGAGTGTTCACTGTTCAGGCACTTATTTACCAGGAACTTCTATAGAAGGGTGCCAGCTCATGGAGCTTGTGTTGCATGGAGTTCACATGCATAATCCCAAATGAGAAGTGTGTGATCTCGTGCTGGCCGGGGCCGTTTTTAACAGTTCCTTGTGGGTGATGTCATCTGTGAGTTAAGAAACTGTGGTGCTATAAGGTTGTTTAAATTTTATTGCTTTATATTTTGTAGGCTAACATACGTCCCACATGCTACTCACTGCGCCAGGTCCTCCATTTTCCCGTCCCCTTTTCCTTCACACCGTCTCATCTTTTCCGGTTAAATTTTTTAAACCAGTTTGATCAGTGAACAAGCGTATAATCATAAATCACAACAAACTTAAAAGGACATGTACACCACTTAAAGTAATACTTCAGTTCATAGATTTATTGGGGCTTTGCTGTGACAGTTTATGAACAACCCCTGAAGTCCTCAGAGCAAGACATGCAAATCATGAACAGTACTTGAAGTTCTCCAAGTTACATGCATGTGTTGTAAGGCAGTTGTGGCAAGGACTGACTGCACTGACTGAAACTCATTTTTAAAAAAACTATTTTGCATGTTGAGTGTGACTCCAGTTGGTACTGATACTCACTTCAATTGGTGTGTGCTTTTTGTTTTTCTCAACTATTCTTTTTCTTTCCTTTTATTTATTTATTAAATTTTTGTTTGGGGGTGGGACTGTCCAAGTATTTTTGAAGTTGGTGGCAGAGTGTTACGCGCTGGCTTTGGCACTGTTTCCATTTTCCATCCTTTTCAGGGTGTTGTCTTTGCTGTTAGGTATTTTTGTTTGGTGTATACACTGTCACAAATGCACACATGTAAAGTTTATGATACCATGAGGTAAGTATTCAGTGAATATGCAGGGGCAGTTAGTGTACAGTTAATATTTTTTTTACAGATCTAACTTTCTGAACAGTTACTCTGACATAATATTGAATTAAAAATTATAGTACAAATATTTGGGAGGCACGGAAGATATGTGTTCTCATTATTCAGTTCAGTGAGGAAGACTAGTAACTAGTTGTGTATTTGTGTCTCTGGTAAAAAATTTAAAAAAAAGAACACAATCAAACTGTGAATAAAATTCAAAGAACTTTTACCAAGAAATCCAGACATCAGATCGTTGTTTTGAGATGACCATATTCATGAAAAACAGAAACAAAACCCAAATATGTGAATGCTCGTAATGCAAACGCTAAAAGTTTACGTTACTGACAAACACAAAGCCATTTGGATGTTAAGTGCATAAATTTGCATGCACAAAATTATTGTGTATATTGTGCTGTGCACGGAATTACACTGTGCTGCAGGTGTCAGCCTGTGTATCTTCCATGTGAGTTGTATATGACGATTATGTGTATAGGCTGTGTTACATCTGTTGCGCAGTCTGTAATCTGTAATCAACGCTAGCGGTCAAGAACTGTGTTGCAGTCAGAAGTGTTTGTTTCCTTTTTCCTGCTCGCGTTATACCTAGTACACGTACGTGTGTATTCGAGTCATTTGAGTGCATGCCTCATACAACGGAACATGCTTCTTCCTGCTGCTTGCGATCGGGCCGACACAGAATGCGGAAAGAACTGTGTGTGTGTGTGTGTGTGTGTGTGTGTGTGTATGTCACTCCTCAGTCTGGGTGACAAATCCGTTTGGTTTTTTTTTTGTTTTTTGAAACCTTCCCTGACTGAAATTCCGTTTGTTTCGCAAAACATTCATCAGATAGTACTGTTAGTAGCACTCAGATGTAAGTGTCACATTCATATTTTACAGTTAGGGTGATAGGAGAGGCCACCGACTGCTGAATTTCGTGTTTTGCTGAGTGTTTCATCCTTATAGAACCCAGTGCCACTGCACCTCCACCTGGGTTTCAGTCTTTTTAAAATTTAAGAGTGTCACCCTTGTGTGTGTGTGTGTGTGTGTGTGTGTCTGTGTGTGTGTGTGTGTGTGTGTGTGTGTGTGTGTTATTTGCGGCAGCAGTCCCATAGTTAATTATTCTCATGATCTTGATCTTTATTTTGGCAAGAGATACAATTCTGTGACACCAATGGCTGGTGTTCAACACATTCACAACATTTTATTTTACCTGTAATTGACACAGTACCACAGAGGACAAAATTTAAAAAACTAACGAAAGGACATTGTGCATGATCTAGCAGTGCATTGTGCATGCAGGCCGTGTTCTAGCGTGGCTTGCAAACAGTTGGATCAAACGGTTCAGTGGTTATCGTTTTGAGCAGTGACTTTGACATTAGAATTTCCTTGTTCCGTCTGTGCCATAGAGATAATTGTTGGTTTGACATCAGCAGGAAAACTTGCTGGTAGAGCATTACACATCAGATTTAGCTATGTTCCATGACTGTGTGGTTTCTTCATAAATGCGGTGGCACATTTGACTCTGTTGTATTACATGTACTAGGAATAGGAAGTAATGGGTTTGGTGTTCTTGTTGTTGTTGTTATTTTGTTTTGGTGTAATATGTTTGTTTTGGTGTGTGTGTGTGTGGTTTTATTTTGTGTGTGTGGGGGGGGGGGAGATTAAGATCCGTTAACAAAGCTTCTTACTCCCCCCCCACCCCAGTATGCAGAATAAAACTAAAACCTTTAACAACAAAAACTTTAAAAGAAATGAATCCCCCCCCCCCACACACACACACACACAGACACCCCCTTAGAGAGATAGAGATGGAGAGGACAAAGTGAAAGTGTTTAGCATCTCAAGACATCGTAGCTCTAATCTGCAGGAAAACCCTTGCATCAGGTGACAATCTTTCCAAACAGCTGCATCCTCATCCTGATGCCCAGTTAGATCTAATAGCAGTGACTGTAATTGACTTGAACATCCTCATATTCATTGGAACGTCAAGTGTTGATTGAGTGTCCTGATGGATCAAATTTCCAAAACATGCACGGTAATGAAACGAAAACTGTCCAAAAAACTGTCCGGCAGCAAAAACAAGAACAGTGGAGAGAAGAAGGCTGAAAAGATATCGGGGCCAAAACAGCTTGAGCAGTACACGGTCATCGCAGACTACGAGGCACAGGAGAAGGGGGAGATCAACCTGCAGGCAGGGGTCACCGTTGAGGTGGTCGAGAAAAGTGAAAGTGGTAAGTGAAATTTTGAGTTAGTGTGTGTGCACATGTACATGTGCGCTAGTGTGTCTTTTGTTTTAATTTTTAACATCTGTTTTGCACTGTTGAGTAGGGAATATAATCATCAGTATGTGGTATTTCCCTCAAATGCATCTGAGAGCTTCTTGTGATTGTGTCTATGTTCTCTTGTTGGTGTGTGTGTGTGCGCGTGCACATGTGTGTCCATGGTTTAGTGACAGGTTTTGGGAGTTGAGAGAACTTTTTTGCTTTGCACCGTTGAGGGGGGTGGGGGGGGGGATATGATCATCAGTGATGAGGTATTTCCCTCACATGCATGTGAGAGCTTCTCATGATTGCACATCTGTTTTCTAGTGAAAATTTTGAGTAGATTCCATCTCACTCTTATATCCACAAAAGTGACACCGGCAGATTTATGCTTCCGCCCTGCAGTTTATGTGACGACACACTGTGTTTTATGAAATGCTGATGGACAGTGTGTATATATATGTGTGCAGGCTGGTGGTTTGTGCATGCTGATGAACAGCAAGGGTGGGTGCCAAGTACATATTTACAACCTGCGCAAGGATCAGCTGTTGGCCAGTCAACTGTCTCCTACGTTAGAGATGGGGAAGGTGAGAACCATTTGCCTAATCCATTTTTCTTCCAGGTACAGTATCCAGTGTAGGCAGTGGAACGTAAGATTGCTAACAGAACAAGGACACAACAACAAAGCTACCCCCGCCCCTTTGAAAAACAAAGGGGAAAAAAAAACAAATATTGTTAGTTCTTCTGCTTTCCAGCCGCATTCAGCACACTAACGAATGATTTAGCTTAAAGTCAGATTAAAATGGTTAAACATTCATGCATAGCGTACATATCCTGAAGAGAAAGAGGCGGGCACTTGTTTTTTTAGGCAGTGTCTGCTTTTCTTAATACGGAAACTAATGCGCTCGAGCTCAGTGTGTCCCCCACTGTACATTGTACTGACTGTGAGCAGAGGAGAAGTACCTCTGTATTGAGAAGTATGAGGCAGTCAACGAAGACGAGGTCAGCTTGGAGAAGGGCGTGGTGGTGGAAGTGCTGCAGAAGAACATGGACGGGTGGTGGCTGGTCAGGTGAGTGAATGATGAGACACTTTATCAGTCTTGTTTGTGTCCTTCTGTGTGTGTGTGTGTGTATGTGGGGGGGGGGGGGGGGGGGTTGCAGTTTGTTTTTCATGACCTTCACTTTGCTGAAAGGTGTGTGCATTACAATCACGTGGTGCGAAGGGTCAGCTCAGCTATTTAAATTTCAGAATTTAGAATTACTTTTATTTTCCTAATTTGGTGGGCTGAACATTTCCAAAGCAGAGGGGGAGGAAGCCGGAGTACCCGGAGAGAACCCCCGACAATCAGCCCGAATGAACGGTGCCACATACGAGAAGGAAAAATTCTTTGCCCCGAGTGGGACTCGAACCCCTGACCTCTCGCATTGATGACAAGTCTCTTAACCACTAGACCACCGACCGCCCCAACAACATGAACAGTACAAATGCTGCACATACAACATTAGGTCAATACACCAGCTGACCTTCAGCTTTACATTTTACGTCTTACATTTTTCGTTCATCCAGGTACCAAGGCCAGGAGGGAATGGCCCCAGGCACGTACCTGCGCAAGAGCAATGACCCCCATGCCATCAGCCTGGTGGAGAAGAGTCGGAAGAGCGGAGTCCAGATCATCAGCAACCTCTCCGCAGTCTCTAACCTCATTACTGATTCCTCCAGCCCACGCAACTCCGGCATCTTCACGGACAGCGCACGCAACTCCACGGCCAGTTTGGCCAGCAACAGGAACTCGTCCGTGAGCGACCGCAACTCGCGAGCAGGGGGTGATAACGAGGCAGAGGTGGATGACGACGAGTGGGACGATGAGGAGGAGAAGGACTTGGTACGAGATGTGGGCCCCATGGGTGACTCCTACACCAAGGTTTTGTTCAAGCAGAGGTCGCTGGAGAGAGGGGGCAGTCTGAAGCCTCCACCCAGGCAGAATTCCATCAGGGTGTGTGTGTATGGTGATATGGTTACTACTACTTCTGCCGCTGCTACCACTATTAGTATTGCTACATTTTTTAAATATTTTTTTTGCTGCCACAACTCTTTGCCGGCTCTAGTGATGTTCCTCCCTGGTAATGGGTGGAATCCACGGAGGGCCCGGAAGTTGGGGCAATTTTTATTATGCATGATGATGGAGATGAGGATGATGGTAAGATGATGCTGTGGAGGTCCGTGTGGTTTGGGACTGCGGGACAGGGCCGCATTCCACGCTTCCTGTCATAAACCAGGTCTCCCGGTCCATAGTCCAAAGTGCTAACCACTACACTTCAGGGGCTGGTACCACTACTGCTACTAGTAGTTTTATTGTGCACGCACAGTTTGGGACCAGAGCACCTCACAATGAAGATATCAAAGACTTGAGAATCAGTGTGTACACTTAAACATGAAGAGACATCGTTTGTACAACATATTTAAAAGTAGTGACAGAAAAAAACAAAAAAAAAAACACCAACAGTGAAACTATCATGTGGTGAGAGCGTCAACAAAACCTACATTTAACTCCACGTAAAGTCTTGATACATTTCTCGATCAGCTTCCTGAAAACGGTTCAGAGAGGGTTGGTGGTGAGTGCTATTGATGGTGAAGCATTCATCTCAGCAGAACACTACAAGTCTGAATACATGTAGAGTGTTGCTGTAATTTATGCATCTTAGTCTCTAGAATTCACAGTTACAGGGGTAGTTTTTTTTTTTTTGTTAAAAAAACATCAGCCATCTGCTTGGCCATTATAGGGCTTCATATTTATGTCAGACATCGGACATAGACTGATCTATTTTGGCTATGAAGCTCAGCCATTGTGGCGATATCATTACCATTAACTGAGGTTAATAATTATGTCTTTTTTCCCAACACAGCAAAGTAGCGGACCACCCCCACCACCACCATCTGCAAAGCCGACCTCTAACTACGTCACAGTAGCTGAGTTTGAAGACACTGTTGGGGACGGCATCAGCTTTGGAGTTGGAGAGACTGTCGTAGTGAGTAATGCGGAGCATGTGTAACAATATCTGTGGTATGCTGTCTGTAAGTTATTACATTGCTTAGTCGTTGAAACAGATAGATCGCACTGATCAAGACACCTCTCTGGCTAGCACAAAATGAACAACTTCCTCCTGTCCTTGCTGCATGTTAGCACACACACTTCACATATATGGTAGGGTTTAGAAAAAATTTTAATTACCTCACCACCCCAAAGGTAACTTGAGGATAGCAGTTGATTGCTATAATTAACCATGGCAGTAGCACACAGTTTGTTTCATTCATAAATGATTACAGACCTTAAACTGCGCCCTCCCTGTGCATAGGTACTGGAGAAGACATCAACAGGCTGGTGGTTCGTGCGGCGAGGACAAGAGGAGGGCTGGGTACCAGAGTCTTTCTTGGAGCCTGCGAAAAGCGCCACTGCTGAGGTAACCAAACATATGCTGTTGGATCATTTTCTCTGTCTCTGTCACTCTCTGTCTGTCTGTCTTTGCGACAGGACAGTTTGCAAAAGAGGCGAAATGATGCCTTAACTTTCTGTGTAAATTTTGAGTTTTCCCTCTCTCTCTCTCTCTGTTTCCTTTTCCCCCACCCCTCATCCCCATCCCACATTTTTGAATTAATTGCCTGTATTGTGATCAGCACAAAATCTTCTTTGACTTTGAGCCAGTGGAAAACACAGGGGTTGGTTGAGGCAACCAGACGCAGACCAGTGGACAAGCAGTTCAGGGCAGCACATGCAAATAAGTGTATTTTGTGCTTTTGGTGGTACAGTTTTCATCCTATGAATGTAATGACTAATGGTGAAGAAAATACAGGCAGACAGCACAAAATAAACTGAACTTGAAACGCTCTGTGTAGGCTGACATGACAGACCATGTGTTCCAATTTACAGACGAATGGCGAGTCTGCAGCCAAGCCCGCCCCAGGACCACCAAAGCCTCCAGAGAAGAAAGTTGCCAAACCACCAGCTCTGCCCTCAAAACCGGCGGACCAGCCTCACAACTCAGCTAGTTCTGGAAACAACACAGACGAGGCAGCCAAAGGCAGTCAAGTTTCTGGTCTCGCCAGTGCACTGAAATCTAAGTTTGATAGCAAGCCTCCAAGCCTGCCAGCGAAGACTTCGGACAGACCAGGCCCTCCTCCACCCCCACCCCCAAAACACCCAGGGGCTGGAGAGAGGAGTGAGACAGATGGCGCACCAGCAAGTGGTGGTGGTGTTTCAGGGCTTGCTAATGCCCTTAAGTCCAAGTTCGAGGCCAGGCAGCAGCCAGATGACAAACCGGCTGTTCCATCGTCCAAACCCGCCCCACCTGCTAAAATGCCTGGGTTTGGTGCGTCGCAGGGCAGACCGGCTCCCCCGCAAAAGCCTGGAGCTGTTCCACCAAAACCTGGTGTGTCACAGAAACCTACGCTTCCTTTCAAGAAGCCTGCTGCTAGTGATTCTGCGTCTGACGGATCCTTCTCCCAGCCGAATAAACCACAACTTCCACCCCCAAAGCCTGCAGCTGGCGCCCCAAAACCATCAGCAGGACTGCCTAAATTGCCATCAGGACCCCCAAAGCTGCCCTCAGGTCCTCCAAAGCTACCCAGCAAGCCTCCAGGCCCCAAGACTTCAACAGATTCCAACAGGAAAAGTGGTGTGGATATTCCGTCGTCTTCAAACAAAGTGTCCAACATGGCTGCTGCTTTTAGCAACTTTGGCGTGGGACAGAAAAAGCCCAGTTCAGATGGTGCTGGGTCACGGCCAACACTACCGGCCAAAAAACCACAACCTCCCGCGCAGAAGCCTGTCACGGCTGGGGGTTCAAATGGCGGTCAGAACAGGCCGAAAGTGGGCAACCTGGTCAGTGAGCTAAGTGGCAAGCTGCAGTTTGGAGGCGGAGGTGGAGGGCCCAAGCTGAGAAGCCCAGAACCATCGCCCGTGTCCAAGACTGGCCCTGGCCCCTGGTCAGGGCAGCAGGGAGCTGACGACAGTCCCACGGCAGTGCCAGTGTTCCCAGGAATGGCTGGAGCTGCCAGACCACCTAGTCTCTCCATTAACAAACCACCACCTCAACCACCCAACAATGCAGCCGCAAGTAAGCCCAGCACTGCACAGTACGAGGTTGTGGCTGATTTTGATGGTGATAATGCAGGAGAGGTGAGCCTGGTGTGTGGGGATGTTGTGGAGGTCCTGGACAAACAGGATGACTGGTGGTTGGTGAACGTGAATGGGGATGAAGGGTGGGCTCCCTCCAACTATCTGCAGCCTGTGTCCGGTGGAAGTTACAGCGCCGGCCGCTCCACCAAAACCAGCATTAGGGGGTAGACCAGTGTATCGGACGATCGGCGCATTCGCGGCCCAGTCAGATGAAGAGCTAAGCTTTGACGAGGGTCAGGTGGTGAATGTCCTAGAGGCGACGGACACTGGCTGGTGGCGAGTTGAGGTCGACGGCCAGCAGGGCTGGGCCCCAGCAAACTATATCACCATGGAGAATGCATAGGTTCAGTCCTTTTGCTGCTTTTTTAAACTATCAGCTACAAAATTCCTGTGTGTGTTGACTTCAAGGCAGTGCAGCAGGGTAGCCTGATGAAGGCTGCATGACTGAACAACATACAGTCTTGAGAACTATTTTGCAAGTATTAGATCTGTAAATCTGCAATGTCATCGCATGCAAGCACAGTTTCCTCCCTTGCAGCATCCAGATCTTCATTTCATAGTCTTTGGAATGTTTCGTCATCCGGATGATGTCTTTTGTGTGGCACTTGCAATTTTCTCAACTTTGCTGACACAGCCGATTTGCCTTACTGAAACCTGTTTACACATTGACTGTACGTTGACTTGAATGTACACCAGTACTTTTCAATGTGCTGACCAGTGGCAGCGTTAGACTGAAACGTGCGTGTGTACATTGTCGTGTGATCGCTTATTCAAATCAATTATTCGCTTATCAAAAATACACGTTGGTAATAGAGTGTATCCTAGCATGTGTGTTGCTTAAACCACCCGCTCCAATCAGCATGGTCACTGGTGTTTTGGAAGTGACCCCTTTACATTTTTTTCCAGCTTGACCAGTTTGTATTTCATGGTTCCTTAAAAACCTAGCAGCTTGAAAGGAGAGAATCAAAGCAATACTGATAAAAAATGTGTGGCAAAGGAGAGTACAATGTATGTGATTAGGAGAGTCACCAGCAACAAAGACAAAAACTTCAACGAGTCCATCTAGTTATTCCGAGTTTCTGTGGTTGTCTGAAATGACACGCAATATGAATTGCAAAGTTTTCACTCCTTTGGATATATCTGCTGAAGTGTATTTCTGTTTTGTTTTCATACTACATGTATGTGTACATGACAAAGTCAGTGGTAGGAATACATTTTTAATGTTCCATTTTGTAATACATTTACTGTAGTGAGGTAGGTAATAATAATAATGTTAATAATAATGATGATAGTAACAGCTGTGTATTGTGGAGGTCGCCTTACCCAGTTCCTTGAATTGGTTGAAAGCGCTGTGAACCCATCGCGCATGCTCTTGTGAATCACTCGCATTCTCTCGCACACTGGGCATAAACACATTACACATGCACAGGGTACGCAGTGTCAGCTTAGCAATTTAAATCTCAGACTTAAGAACTGCAGTTATTATTTCAAATTAACTGTGAGGTTAACAGTTACATATGTAGTGAGGACCATATATACTAGTGACTTGGTGGCACAGAAGGGATACGATAATTATGTTGATGATTTTCTTTAAAATTGTGGTAATACTGTACTGGACCAAAATTATACTGTGTGTTTTTGTTGTTATTTTTTTTTGTTTCTTAAATTTCTCCCCCACTTTACAAGATGTGTGTGTGTGTGTGTGTGTGTGTGTGTGTGAGAGAGAGAGAGAGAGAGAAACCGTTCAGCGCTATTATGCTGGCACAATATGATTCAATATGATTTGATTATAATGGGTTGAACATTCCTGAACATAATTATGTGTACTTTTTAATTTGTTTGGTGTGGTAAATGCTCAAAGAAAATATCCAGATTATACTTCACAAATTATTGAATGTCCGTATTTAGATATTGTAATGTGTAATGGTTATTGTACCCTTGCAATATGTAAATTTGTGTGTGTAGTTTTTTAAACAATGTTTGCATGCATACAAGTGTGTTTTGACAGATTATTTATTCATAATCTTATTTTTCAGATGTGTGTATTCCTATTTTTTCAAAAATCAGTATTTCAGTTATAGGATTTGTTGTTCTCATTGCTCTGCATTTATTAGGAATATTATACAAAGGAGTCTTTATTTCACTGGCTTACTCGATAGATCTGAATAATAGTAAACGTTTGAAATGAATGGGTTTTGGGGGGGTGGGGGGGGGGGAAGGGGGGTAGTTGTTTTGGGTTTGTTTGGGTTGTTTGTTTGTTTGTTTTTTTTTTGGGGGGGGGGGTGTTGGGGGGGGGGGGATAATATACCGCTACAAAGCAAGCATGTATAGCCAGTAACTGAGTAAGGAAAAAGGTCAATTTTTGCTGCTTCTGAAAGATCCGCAAGCTTTCACAAAGCAACAGTGGATTCATCACACGTGTATGATGTACATCACAGGCTATCAAAAGTTGTTTGTGTTGTGTTTTGTTGTTTTGTCCAGCACACTTCTGATAGACAGTGGTAACAAAATGTTGCATACGTGACAAGGAACAGCGGCAGCGTTGCTTGAGGGCCCTAGCAGCAGTTACTAAGGGCTTCAGGAGAGGACCAGTCATTAAGACTTTTCGTCTATAGTACTTTTGTGAAATATTGCATTCTGAGCCTCAGGCTGATGTCAAGCAGATATTCCATGATTGTATATACATAATATAGACTGTTTATTACATACACTTCAGCTGCGTTGAAGCGATGTACTAACAGTGCCATTAGCCATGAGTAGGTAATTTATTTATGTATGTATGTAATGTATTTATTTATTTATTTATTCGCATGTTTAGAAAGAATTGTAATGTAACATTTTACAGCATGACACATAAGTCTCTTTTTTATTTCTTTTCTGTTCTTTTTTTTACATAAAAAGTAGGGTCTGTTGGGCAGACTGAAACATAAGCATTTTGTCTTTTCCGCATAGGGCTTTTTGCTGCCTGGTTCTGCTAGTGCTACAATGCAACACGGCTTGGTGTGGACTGTCCCAGAGACTGTTCTAAGGTCTGAAATCAAAGCTGGGGAAAGACAGCAGGCCATGACAGCAAATAGTGTACATGTTTCAATGCGAGACTGTATCACTGTGAGACTAGCTGCTCAGTATGCGAGTGAAGAAAGAGACATAAGTTTGCAACTGCTTTGTAAGTTGTCAACATTTGGTTGCACAAACCCTTAGTAAATGTTCCTGTGCTTTTGAGCCAAGAGATTTGTTTCTTCGGTCCAGCATCATTCGCAAGTTTTGTCGTGATCAGTGTGTAACCTGATGCACGTGTTCTTCAACTGTGCACACATATGATGATGATGATGATGATGATGGAGACTTGATACAGCGCACGGCTTCACCCTAGCTGAGTGCTTACGGCGCTTAGGGAGAGGTTTTGAAAGGAAAGATTGTGAAAAAAAAAAATATACAGATGATTACTGGGGTGAGGCACTGAAGAGATGAGTCTTCAGGCGCTTCCGGAATGCGGTAATGCTGACTGCCTCCTTCACTGTCTCAGGGAGAGAGTTCCACAATTTCGGCTCTGCATTTTTGAAGGACCGTGCGCCGTGCCTCAGTCTTCTAGAGATGGTTCACCAATCTTTTAAGCCAACTGACACTGATATGAATACCAAGCTCTGGGGACCTGTTTTCCACATCTAAAGACGCTTCGCTGATATTTTTAGCCAACTGATACAGAAAGCCAAGCTGTAAGGACCTGTTGCCTGCATCTGGAGATGCTTCGCCAATCTTTAGCCAACTGACACTGACATGAACGCCAAGCTGTGAGGAGCTCTTACCCACATCTGAAGATTCCTCGGCAGTCTTTTTAGCCAGCTGATAGACATGAACACCAAACTCTGGGGACTTGTCAACGAACCCAAACGGATGGCGAACGTCCTGGCAGCAACGGAACCAAGGATTTAGCACGGCTAGAACAAGAGGAAGAAGAAGTCATGATGGATTGACTAGCAAGCAGTGCACATCTACCTGAGGATGAAGTGAGAGGGGAGCATGGGAACACGCTTCACGAGTATAATATTACATGAACGTCACTGTTGCAGCAGTGAAATTTGTAAACCACAGACATTTTTCATATTGCTTGCTTAGGGGGTGTTTGTTCTGTCCGGTCCAGTGGTATAATTTATCATCCTTATGGATTAACTTAGTATCAGAGCCTTAAATCATAAAGATTACCTCGAATATATGATTTTTTCATGGATTTGTCATTATGTCAGGGTTTTTTTTTGTTTGTTGTTGTTGTTGTTGTTTTTTATCACAAGGAAGATTTAAAGTCTTGTAATGAAGATGAAGAGAGTGAATGCTGCGAATGTCGGCAAAACAAATCGTTTCCCAGGTATCCAGTACCGCTTTGAAACCCGGCTTTACTATGATGTTCCTGACGCCGCTGAGATGAAAAACTGCCGCGTTCGAAGCTCTATACCAGATAGAAGGGTGTTTTATTTGGCCATCGCGACCGTTTTCGGGACTTTGTGGCTTCTGCTATTAGAGAACGACGACTTTCTGTGAATCTACGGTCCGTTCCTGAACAGACTGTGACGCGAAAAATATTCTAAAAAAGGGGCGCCGTCTAGCTGGTCCTCAGTCCGGTCTAAATATCGTCGTCTGTTCAGTGCGTGGTTCACTTCTAGGACAACATATACGTCGGCCAGAGTCACCACAATGGTTTCAGATGTTATCTTGTGACCCAAGTGACTGACTCTGATGCCGGCACAGATTAAGCTCATATGATCTGTTTTCCGCACGCGGCTCGTGTATGCGTGCCATACGTATCAGTTGCTACTTTAAAGTTTTTTTTAATTTTTTTTTTTAATGTGTTTAGTCAGGACTGAGGAGCTGTCAGTCTGTGTGGTAATCCTCGAGGAGTAATCGCTCGCATAATTGTGTGTACGGCACTCCATTTCTTTCTTGCGTGCTTCTCATTTACCGGCCTTGCCAAGTAGAGTTTTATCTGGCGGCCCGGTGTTGTTATCAAGCTGCGCCTGTTTGTGTGTCTGGGGCTGAGGCGTTTCACAGAAGCGGGAACCCCAAAGACAACAACAACAACAAAAAAAGGCCCACCGTCCTACATTTGTATACACGGAGCTGTTTTCTTGGAGCCTAGCACTGTACTACTGAGACACGTTCGAAGATATTGTCTGCCACAGAGTGGCGTTGAGCAGACAAAAGCCGAAACGCACTGCGCCTGCAACAGTTTCGTTACACGGCACGCAGGTGCACTCACGAGCAGAACAAAACTCTCTTATAAAGCTGGGGGTGGGGGGGGGGGCTTGTTTGACTCCGGGGCGCTTTCTAGCGTCTAGAGTTTGGGATGATGAAAAGCTGGTGTCTGTGGGTCGTTGCTGGCAGACGCCCAGCTGGCAATGTGAAGATGTACGGACAACTGTCATAACAACCAGCCTCATAAACTGAAGACGCGTTTAGAGATACCTGAATTTGTTTTTGCTCCCCCCCCCCCACTCCTCCCGTCATGCTTCCAATGTATCTTTTAAAGGTTTATCGGTCCGTCTTTTCTTGTTTGTGTATGCTTAGAGGTGTCAGGTAACGGTTTTCTTCTTTGCAAACTTACAACTGAGAGGAGAGCTTTCGAGGCCTAATCGTAAACTATGTTTCCCCGGGGAAAACATCGATTTTTTTTAAAATGATGTATGGACAACTGTCATAACAACCAGCCTCATAAAGACTCCAAAAAAATACCTGAGCTTGTCCTCCCCCGCTCCCCACCGTCACGCTTCCAGTGTATCGTTTGGAGATTAACGGTCTGTCTGAGTGTTCGTGTTGTCACAGTTTTTTTTTTTTTTTTTTTTTTTTTGCAAAAGTACAGGAGGAAAGTTTTCGAGACTTGATCGTAAAGAACGTTTCCACAGGGGAAACTAATTCATTTCCTCTCTTTTTATTTGAGCTCGGTGTGTTGGTTTTGGTTTGTGTGTGTGCGCTCTTTTCTCGTTCAGCCCTTGTGGCGGAGCCGGGATAGCCGAATGGTAGAGCGTTGGACTTTAATGCCCGGGTCGTGAGTTCGAATCCCGAATGGGGCCAAATATTTGTGCTGGCCTTTTTTTTTTTTTTTTTTTTTTTCGTTGCCTCGTCATTGATATCACCCATACGTGGTGGAAAAAGACGTTAAACTCCTAAACACCCAGCCACCCTCCTTCCTAGTGTATGATAATAACCACACCAGGAAGGAAAGGAGAGCGCTCTGTGTGTGTGTGTGTGTGTGTGTGTGTGTGTGTGTGTGTGTGTGTGTGTGTGTGTGTGTGTGTGTGTGCTTGGTTCTGTGGCCCACAGGCAGGTATTCTCTTGCTTTCAATTTTTTCTGATGGCGGTTTCACTTCCGCACTAAGGAAGGTGAACTGCAGTGAGCAAAGAAGCTCGGGCGTGCAAGCATAGTGCAGTAAAAGTGAATAACCTAAAACCTGGAACATTTGGGGCCAATTGCATTGCTTGTACCATTGCTACAAAGCTGATACGTGCCTATATTTGCCAGTCTGTGATGAAGTATTATGAATTGTTACACTGAGCATTGTTAATCACACTTGTTTACTAGTGTGTGCCTCGGCCTTTTCCATATTCAAGCTTCTTCTTTTTTTTCTGTGCGCATAAAGGTGTACTCCTAGTCCAACAGTGTTTGAGTGTGGAATGTATCGTATATTTGAAATGCTTCTTTCAGCCTTATAAATGTTTTGTCTTTAAGCACCATGATTCTGCAAACCTTCCCAACCCTCTGTGTCATTCCTCCAGTAAGATTTTCGCGACCTAAAAAACAAACAAACAAACATACTGGAAAAACACATGGAACAAGTCTCATAACATGAGATGCATCTGTAGATGTCATGCAGTGTGCCATTGTGGGGAAAATGTTCACGCCAAACAAGGGGGGGGGGGGGGGGGGGGGGGGGGAGGGAGGGCTCGAGCAGCAAGTCTGATGAATGATACATTTGTGAACATAAATTTGGTGCATAAAGTCTTTGTTATCTTATACGTCTGCATTTGACCTGTAAGCCTTCAATATTCAAGTGCTTTTATCTCCGCTTTTACCGTATACTGTTCCCACATTTTCTATTTTTAATGATGGCATTGCATCGCATCGTCTCAGATTACCTTTTGGACGCTTTTTTCTATCTGGCTTTCACAATTACAATTTTGCTTCTGTGTAGCGTAGTCGAACATGAGTGTTGCTTTATATTTGTGCAGTACGTGGTGTATTCATCAGGTTTGAATTACCGTAGCCAGAGTAAGGGGTACAAATTGGAGGATGTGTGTGTGTGTGTGTGTGTGTGTGTGTGTGTGTGTGTGTGTGTTCGATATATATATATATTTTTTTTTGCATTTTAGCACGATCACGTTCATTGGTATGTACTACGTTTGTGAAGACTTTTTTCCATTCCAAATACGTCACAATTAAGTGTTTCATACATATTCAAAGGGTATGGATTCCTCTTGTTGTCTTTTAGCAATTTTGCCGGTAATTTTCTGTCTGCTGAAAGAGTGAATTATTGTTAATGTTATTGTGCTGACAGTTTTGCAAATGACAGAGACTTCCTGGGATTTTGGTTTATCTGGGCCTGTATGTGCTTGGCCTACTTTGAACAGAGCAGCAGCGGATGTTGCCTTTCATATCCTGCCAACCCATGAATAGTAATCATAATAATGGAACAGATTTTCACACCACAAGAATTAATATAATCACTTTTACCAATGCCCATGGTGTCATTCGTCTTCTTGCTTGTGTGTGTGTGTGCTGCGTGCGAGAGACGGGTGGTGGTGGTGGGGGGGGGGGGGCTGTTGGTGTTTTTATTGATTATGTCTTTTGTCCAACGCGGGGGTACTTTAAGAGTAGGGGAGGGGAAATGCAAGAAGGCTTTTGCCATGTTGGGATTCGAACCCGTGATCTTGGGATCTCGAGTTCAACGTTCGAACTGCCGCTTAAGAAGGGCTTGTGGCCGATTCACACACACACACACACACACACACACACACACACACACATCAAACACATCCGCGGAACACGATGGTCGTCTGAATGTTTCCGCTTGTTTGATTGGCCAGGGGTTTCGATTTTTTTTTTTCTTCAGAAAAACACATTCCTGGGTTTGTGCGATGTCATTAATTTTTCTGCGCCGATCCTTCTCGCGAAAAATACTCAGCGGGGATTTGGGCAAAGCGAGTCTCGTTTCACATTCCAGTGGAAGGTAAACCTTTATCACGAACATTGCAGACACACAAGAGGACCGAAGAGAACCTGTTGGGAGTTTTATATTTCCACGACTTGCTGCTTGTCGCGTCTATGAGTGCAGCGGAAACGTGGCCACAGAATTGGATTGGCTCGTGGTTGAGCTCTCGCGGGCAGCGCACGAGAAACCTCCTGCGATTGGCCGAGACGACCACATCACATTTCCGTTTAAAAAAAAAAAAAAAAAAAGGCAATCAAAACCGGATGAATTGCAAACGTGTTGCAATCAGAAATGAACTGATTCTGTCGGGACCGATTGCATTTGAACTTACTTGGTCCTCGAGATGAGTCACCGTGACAGGTAATGAGAACGTGCTGGAACCGTGACTTCGCTAACGACCAACAGGCTGACTGATCGACAGCACTTTTGCCGGTGGTTTAAAAAAAAAAAAAAAAAGGGGGGGGGGGGGGGGGTAATGGTACCCTCGCTCACATTTTTTTTTCCCACCAGCTCTTTGCCAGCTCCAGTGCTATTCCTCGCAGGTTATGCTTGGAATCCACGGGGGGTTCGGAAGAATGGGCACATTATATTATGCATGATAATAAGGGTGACAGTATGATGATGCTATGGAGGTCCATGCGGTCTGAGACTCTGTGTGTGTGTGTGTGTGTGTGTGTGTGTTTGTGTGTGAGAGAGAGAGAGAGGGAGAGAGAGACGTGTGTGTGTTGGGGGGGGGGGGGGGGTGCGTGTGTGCGTCAGTGCCGGCGTGTGTGTTTTTGTGTAAGGCAGCAACCGCCGAAGACTAGGGTGTAGTGATAACCTGACGCCGCTCGAACCAGTTCCCACCCAAGTAGCCGAGTTCCACGCTCAATCATGAGGATGCCAGGCACTCTAACTGCCTTCGCTTTCCCTACACAATACGAATTCGAGTCAGTGTATGTCAGTATACTGTATTTCGGGGCGGTCGCTGGTCTAGTGTTAAAGACTTAATTACCAATGCGAGAGGTCAGGTTCGAGTCCCACTCGGGGCGAAGATTTTTTAGTTCTCCTATGTGGCACCGTTCATTCGGGCCGACCGTCGGGGTTTCTATCCGAGTACTCCGGCTTCCTCCCCCCTCTGCTTTGGAAGTGTGCAGCCCATAAAATTTAAAAAAAAAAATGCAATTCTGAAATTCCGAAACTGAAATTGCTGAGCTGGCCCTTCGCACCACGTGATTGTAATGTGTTCATGTCCAGTGAGTGAGAGAATGTGTGATTCGCGCGAGCGTGCGTGTTGGGTTTAGCTCGCGGCGCTTTGAGCCCAATATTTGGGGTAAAGCGCCTATATTAATGCTATTATTATTATTATTATTATTATTATTTCATTTTGTGGTCTTAACTGATGTTTTCTGCCTCTATTATTTACCGGAACGGTATAAAGTTCACCGGCGTGATCCCAAACTAGGCCACTGCAGTCTAAGCAAACCGAATCTCTGTCGGCGTGCAAAAATGCATAGTTAATCAGCGTAATTACAAGTAAACACTTTTGACATTACACCACAGCTACTGGCGGCCTTGACCGTCGACGGTAATAATTAGGTTCCACTAATTATTAGACGTCGGTCTCATTTGTACATGTACAACATTTTGGCGTTGTTATGAAGGCCGTGAACACGTTCACTGAAAGGCATGAAGGGCGTCATGGTTTTTGTGTGTGTGTGTGTAATTCTCTACACTAATTAGTTACTGCATTTCGTCCTCGTGGCATACCATGCGTGGGCTAAAATCTAGAGGTCAGCGTTTTCCGTCGGAACCTGAACGATCACGAATAAATTATATATTTAAAAAAAAAAGGGGGGGGGGGGAGTAAGTATGCACAAAATTTCTGGCATGAAACATTGAAAAGTATGAAGAAAGAGATCTGTCAACCAGACAATACTACATGGAAGGCGTTTGATCCACATGAATAACCATGGAAAAGGATGTTAAACTCCCAAACACCCCCCCCCCCTCCTCCATCCACCCACCCCACATGAATGAGGACGTATATCTGACTAGCATAAGCTCAGAATTTCTACCCTCTCGGATCCACATGAATACGGACGTATATATATCTGACTGGGATAAGTTCAGATTCTTTACCCCCTGGGATCGACATGAAAAAGGACGTATATATATCTGACTAGGACAGAGACATACATAACAGAGATCTCTGTTATGTATGTCTCTGACTAGGATAAACTCAGAATTTTTACCCCCTGGGATCCACTTGAATAAGGACGTATATCTGATTGGGATAAGATAGTATTGCATCGTCAGATTATTTTAGCCCCCCCCCCCCCTACCCCCGGTCCCTTTCCAGTCTTGTTTTCTGTGCTGGAATCTGTACAGCTGTAGCAGTCTGGTCACAATTTCCATACAAGTGCAGTTTCTTTCCTCACAGCGTCCAAGTCTCGGTTTCGTTTCCTTTATTCGTTGTTTATATATTTTTTTTTAAACATGTTTCAGCATTAGCACATTAAGTGTTCAGGCAGAGGTGATTTGCCAGCACAACTGATAACCACAGCCACCGTGTTAACTAGTTTTCATCAGTTTCATCAGTTTAGTTGTTGTTGTTGTTTTGCGTTTTTTCCACTTCGAGATTGGTGCAACTCCCGATGGCCCAGCGGATTCAGTCCTGAAGGGGAAACGACTCTTCCCCCCCCCCCCACCCCCCATCCTAGCGCCGAAATGAATCGACTTCATGGAGGGTCGCGGCCTCTCGCGTGAAAATCAAGATAAAGTCACTTTCCTCCGTGTGACATAAAAGGACGAAGCCGCCAAAACCTGATACTAAATGATGTACTGTAAAAGCAGGAAGAGCCCTGCGGAGTTGGTGATTGATGGTAGTGCACTAATCCGCTGACACAAAAACAGATACGGCACAGGCCGCAGAGATTCATCCACAAGAGCGTTCCAGATATCAGGGATAAGTTTGGGGTACGTTGATTTTACTCTCGTGCTGGCACACAACTCACCGAGTTGCGCAAAAAGGTTCAAGATCGTTCAAACACCTTTCCTATCCCCCCTCCCCCACCTCCACACACACACACACACACACACACACACACACACACACACACGCACGCACGCACGCACGCGCACACACACACACACACACACACACACACGCACGCACGCACGCACGCACACGCACACACACACACAAACACGCACGCACACGCACACACAGAGTGTTGCACCGAAATGGCAAAGAAAAAAGTGCTGGGCGGAAGTGCCAATTTCTCTATTAAAAAAAAAAAGCAACACAAAAAACCCAAAAACAAAAAATACCGTGGTGTACCAATTTTGTGGTAGAAAAAGGAAAAGTCTGGTTGGACACGAGCGCCAACTATTGTCTATATTTTTCACACATACATTCTACCTTGAGTCTCTCTCGCTCAATGTACCGTGCCCCTTACCTATTTAACACTTGGAGAAAATACAGGCGGCCAGTATTTGCATGCTCGTTTTGAAATACTAAAATTCGGCTTCTCAGTCAGTGCAAGAACAGTACTACTCTATCTCATGGCTTGCGCATTTCAAACCCAGCGTGTTTTCGCTAGCGCGGCCGCACTGTCGGCTCATGGAGTGTCGGTACGAAGGAGTGATTATATAAACGTATCTGAAGCAACATCAGAGACTAAAAGTTACCTTGGATTTCTTCTTGGGATGATCAACTACCCCTAGATGACTCAAGTTACACCAACAGGGGGTTGGGTGTTTGGGGGTATAACTCCTACTGTCCACACACGAATCACATCCTGAATCAAAAATTAATCGTCACAACACAAGACAGCACTAGACCAGCAGTCTGCCCGAGAGACAGCGTAACATGCCGTCATGTTGCATCACACTCCGGCGAGCGGTCAACGCTAGCCAGACAGCTCAGCGATTTCGCACCCTCTTGTGAATACCGTGGTCACTCCTAGTTGGGGTATTGGCCACGTTATAGCTAACGGCACACTCAGTCGGGCCCACTTACAACTTGCTGGGCAGGGCGTAGGGCTGTGGACAGTTAGGAGTTAACGTCCTTTTCCAATACGTATGGGTGATCTCAAAGATGGGACAACGAGGAAAAGGCCCCAGCCGGGCATCGAACTCACGACCCGAGCTTTGAAAGTCCAACGCCGGCTCTACCATTCGGCCATTCCGGCTTCCCTATACCGGCAGGGGGGGGGGGGGGGGGGAGTGTTTGGGAGTTTAACGTCCTTTTCCACCACATATGGGTGATATCAAAGACGGGACAACGATGAAAAAGCCAGCACAATATTTGGCCCCAGCCGGGATTCGAACTCAACACCCGAGCATTGGAAGTCCAACTCTCTACCATTCGGCCATCCCGGCTCCCCTATACCGGCAGGGGAAAGTTTGAAGGTCAGATAGACTCGAAAGAATAACTGATGACACCTAAGCAGCGACTGCCAACTTGCACACATCATAGTTTTCCGGCGATCGAAACATCGCCGCACTTCAGTGTCTGCTCCATTTACTGTTTAGAAGTCCGATTTTCCTTAGGAACCTCTTTTATCTTTACAAAGCGTTGTTTGAAATAAGGAAAGACTGACAGTAAAACTCTGCATTTGGTACGCGAACTCGGCCTATACAATCGGCAAGTTAATCCATCATAATGATCAGTCGAAGCAGCGCTGCTTTTTTTTTTTTTTTTTTTTTGGGGGGGGGGGGGGGGGGGGAGTGGGAAAATACAACTTGCGGGGTTTTAGCCCGGGAAAGATGTAGCGTAGAGGGTTATGGGTTTTAGCCTGGGAAAAAGAACCAGAGGGGTTTTTGCCTGGGAAAAACATAATCTAGAGTTTTAAGCCTGGGACAACATATAAGGGTTTTGCAAATTTACAACAACAAAAAAAGAGAAAAAAAAAGTGAACGGACAGACGAAAGCAATATAAAATAACACGGCATAAAAGTAAAATAGAATAATACTTCCGGATGACAAAATCCAAAACGATAGAAAGACATAGTCTACAACTTTGTGGACAGTTTTTATTTCAGTTCTTTCAACATCAACGATACGATATTATTTCAGCATACAACAAATGGATATTTACTCTAACGATACACCGTTTTATTACGTCCAGGTATGGTGGGTCAACGATAGCAAGAGCAGTAACAGCTTTACGAGTATCTATGTGTACATTCAGTAATAATAATAATGATGATGATGATGAGTTCTGCTGCTGCTGCTGATGATGATAATAGCTCTGCGAGTATCTCTGTGTACATTTAAAAAGAAAAAGAAAAAAAAAAAGGAATGGCTCATCCCATAAAGTTGTTTCTCCCAATTTACTGCTATTTCGTTGTTATTGTTGCCGGTGGGTTTTTTTTTTTTTTTTTCCTTTCTTTCTTTCAGATCTGTATCTACCAAAGACACTAGATCCGCTACACCAAAGCGGATCCAGAATCTTATTCGAGAGAGACAGAGAGAACGTCAATTCAGTGAACTAAACGTTTGACGTCGGGGGGGGGGGGGGTGGGGAGGAGGAGGTGACGTCAATCCCGTGAAGTAAACATTTGACATCAGCTTCATGCAGGTCGTCTGACAGAAGATGTTTGTTCGTGTCTTGTGATTTCTCTGTTGGTGTTGTGACTTCCCCGACGGAATTAATTTTTACATGAAATCTGGAAGATCCAGAGGGCTGGTGAAATGTCGGAGGCAGTCACGATATTTACAGATTTTGTCTGTGAACTAAATATTTGACGTCATCCTCACGCTGCTCGTCTGACAGAGGATGTTTGTTCATGTTTTGCGATTTCCCTGTTGCTGTTGTGACTTCCCTGACCAAGTTAATTTAATAAAATCTGGAAGATCTAGAGGGCTGGTGAAATGTGGAGTTGAATACCTTGAATTGTGCTTACGCAATCGCAAAATTGTAAATCTTTTGACCAGTGCTTCCTGCTGAAATGTGAAAAAAAAAAGTTTATCAGATCTGAAAGCTCTGTTATTCTTAATACGAAAGCTATGATAATGTAGTAATTCCTGTCATATGTGCAGTTTTCACACGTGACAAAAATGACAGGATAATGAGTAATTTGACGGAGTCTTTTCATAGATATTTGGTCCTACATGCAAACCACCCCTACCTCGGCAATATTTTTTTTTAACACAAAATCTGTCAGAGCTACAGAGCTGTGCTACGAACACAGCCAGTATCATTGGATGAACTTCCAAAGTCTAGAAAATGAAGGCATTTGAACAACATTTTCGTCAAAATACGTTACATGGCCGATTTTATTTATTATTATTATTTTTTTAATGGGCGATATCTCTTCTAATAATGCAGCAAGAGAAAATGGTGAAAAGTAGGTCCGGAGAAGGTGACTTCCCATTTAATCTCGAAGTGAAAAGCGCTTCAAGGAGATGGTTTAGGACATAGCTACAATTACATCACACACACACACACACACACACACACACACACACACACACACACACACACACACACACACACACGTCTCACAACTCCCGCCAAAAAGAATGCAGCAGCATAGTCAGTGTGCACGTAAGGTGTCTATGACGCAGATTTCGTTACGTCACTGACTGTCAGTGCGTGAAAGTACATGTATTGTGTGGAGAAACGTCAGTCTTGTTGTTTATCACTGAAACTTGCTGCTCAGTGCGCGTAGCCGCAAAATCTGCCCCATCCTATAAAGTTGTTTCTCTGTTGAGAAACAACTTAATGATGATGATGATGATGATGATATGAAGAAGAATATGAATTATATCACACTTATACAGCGCAATTCTTGAAAGTGCATCACTGGACTTTCACATGTCACAAGTCAGTTTCTCTGATGAATTCTGAGTAGCTTCTCACAGGATGTGAGAGTGTGCAGGTACTAGTAGGCTACGCAGAGTGCAACCGACAAATAAGGCGGGAGGGTACCATAATAATAATAATAATATATTTATAGGGCGCCTATCCCCGGGAGGCGAGCTCTAGGCGCCTTACATCAGTTCTAAAACCGAAGTTAAAAAAATCACTCAGTGTACACTACGTAAGTACAAGTAAAAAGTAAAAGAGCACACACGCACACACACACACACACACACACACACACACACACACACACACACACACACACACACACCGACTGAGTAGAAATGATAAAGGATAGACAGAGACAATTAAAAACCAAGAACAAGTACCAGTGATAAAACCCAAAACAAAAGGATAGATTGGAATGAGCTAGATAAAACCTTAAAAGATAGCAGTGGTGAGGAGGTGAATGTAAGACATTAAAAATGGGACCTTGCGCATTTTGAGGTCACAGCTCATTGGTATGATCGCGCAGATCAGTCCAGATACTTTAAAAACAAGTGTGTCTTAAGATTAGATTTAAAAGACGACAGTGTAGGGCAATCTCTGAGGGGCTTTGGTAAAGTATTCCATGTAGCAGGACCAGAGTAAGAAAAGGAACGTTTCCCAAAACTGCTTAGATTAAAGCGAGGGACACAGAGGTGCCCTGCTTCCTGGGAGCGCAGGGATCGGGTAGGAACGTATGGAGTGAGGAGCTCAGCAAGGTATGAAGGTGTGTTAGACTGCAGAGTGCGGTAGCATAGAGTGGCAACCTTGTATTCGATCCTAGCCTTCACTGGCAACCAATGCAGCTCTCTCAGGAGAGGTTTTGCATGGTCTCGCTTGGATCTGCGGAGGACTAGCCTTGCCGCGTTGCTCTGCAGCCTCTCAGTGTAAACGGTTGATTTTATCGTCGAATTGACGACTGAGACGCCAGAACTGCTAGCTTGTACTGGATCAGTTATTGACACACAACTGATCACGCTACAACTGCGCATCCGATGCTTTCACAACACAAGCATCTTACACTGGTGAGATTTACTTTGTATTGTCAGTTCATACGAGATACTGTTCACTACGATGGGTGTCCCAGAAGTAGTGTCCCTTGTGCTGTAAAACGGAAACTGACGAGAACAGGACACACCACCAAGCTCCTGCATGTTGTGAGAACACAAAGTCAGTGAAGCGGCCGCAGGTGCATGTGTGAAACCAGCCGCCCAAAACTGACGAGGTTATTACCCGTTGGCCGAAATCCACTTAACCCTTTCTACACTGTCCGGCGCTACCAGCATCGTGTGGCACCGGCTGCCTGGATTCTGTGGTGATACTGCACCATGTGGGCCATATCCACTTAACCCTTTCTACACTGTCCGGCGCTACCAGCATCGTGTGGCACCGGCTGCCTGGATTCTGTGGTGATACTGCACCATGTGGTGATACTGCACCATGTGGTGATACTGCACCATGTGGTGATACTGCACCATGTGGGCCAAATGATACTGCACCATGTGGGCCAAATGATTTTTTTTATTGTTATTATTATTATTTTTGTTTTACTACTTTATTATCCCTTTCGGGAAATTCGGGCTGCTTCCCCCGGGGGAAGCGCGTCGCGGTGCAGCGCCACCCATTGGCACCCAATACCTATCCCATATTTTTTTTTACAATTTTGCTGGGGGAGGAAAGCCGGATAACCCGGAGTGAAACCCCCGATGAGCAGCCCGATAGCCAGGAAAAACCGGTATCACATATCACAAGCTCGACCTGGGCTCGAACCCACGCTTCATCCACCATGACATTGGTGACGGGTCACTGACGGCCTTGGCACTGAGTAGCGCAGCGGCTAAATCCGACGCGGTACCTATTAGACCACCGCTCACCCATCTATTGAGGGGAAGTGTTGTTTAGATGTTGTACTTTACTTTAATTAACATCACCTTCAGTGGGTTGCCAAGCCGGCCGGGAAGCCTGACAGGAGTCACGTTGGAAAGGGAGGTAAAATGTAGGCTGAGACTGATAGGACCATAGTCGTAGCAGTCTCGGGTAGAACTGATGAGTTAAACACACTTAAAAAAAAAAATTGAAAGAAGTGTAACTGTATATACACCCTTCCCCCACTCCCTCATTTCCTGCCAAAGTTGCTGTCTCCGGCCCTGATATCGAAAGGGGTCGGAAGGTGCAGTAAGCAGACAGCAGAAATGCAGTACAGTCAAGTTTACTAATACAGTTCGGCACCAGGGGACCTATGCATGGACACAACCTTCCGTAGGCACAGCCTAAACGCCAAGTCTCAGACTTGGCAGTCTCGGTCTAAATTTCTCGCGCAACCGCTATGCATGGACGCGGACAACAGCCCAGACAACCAAGTCTCAGACTTGAAGTCGGCCTACGTGACGTCATCTACTTTATCTAAATTTAGAGTGTGGAATTCCGGTATTCCCCAGCCAATTGTGAGAGTGCGCATGCGCATGTGTTCAACGAGACAGCCCAGCGCCGCGGGAAAGGAACAGCCAGCAATACACACCGCGCGCGGGCGGTCAGTCGGCCGGTACATGTGGCAGACTGACCCACCACACGGCACTGTGCATCAGTTTCTGCGAGTCAAGTTGAACCTCCGGGCCGGACTCAGACGTAAAAATACTGAACAACAGAAATAAAGGGGAATATTGCTTACGGAATGGATGACATACTCCCATATCACCTCTCAAGGAAGGTGAGCAAACTAAATGCAGAAATCTTTAGACTGGTGAGACTGGCACAGCGCAGGTCACAGTGACATGCTGACCGGATCGGCTGAGCCACTGATGAGAGTGCCATGCAAAACAGTACACACCAAAGACGCTCGCAGTATGGTACATATACCCATAAAACATGATCTAGGCCTTGGCATAGTCGAATGAAACTCCACAACACCGAAAAACGCCATGCTGATTGTCGTTTAGGCCGAGCCTACGGCATTTAGGCCGCCGATTTCGCGTGACTAAATCGGGGCCGTTTAGGCTGCCGTTTAGGCCCTGACTACCCCGTTGTCTGTGTCCATGCATACCGATTTCCGAGATTTAGTCAGAGCCTACGAATTTAGGCAGGGCCTACGCGTTTAGGTCGTGTCCATGCATAGGTCCCCAGGCAACACCGTCAGACAGCTGTTTGTCTCTGAAGAAAGTGGAACCGGCGGCAAGCAAAAGTTAACGCAATTTCCAAGCCTCGTTTATTCTTACACAGCTTGCTTGTGAGTAGGCGGAGAGAGAGAGAGAGGGGCACGTACACACACACACACACACACACACACACACACACACACACACACACACACCGCGCGCGCACCCCCCCCCCCCCCTTCCGACGCACACACACACACACAGGCCGGCGCCCGACCTATCCGCGTCCCTTCACCACTCTTTAATTCCTGTATGGAACATTGAGCAGATAACGGTACGGGAAGCTTTGGGGTTTTTTAAAGTTGATTTTCGAAAAATGCTGCACCAGACTGAAGATAAGTAAGGCCCGCAGCGTCTGCATTCAGTTCAGTTGCAAGTCAAGTCATGATGCCAAACGAAGATACAGTAATTTACCAGGTGCAGACCTGTTATCAGGCAAGCTGATGTTGTACCGCCGGCTCACGAACCGTGGGGAGATACAGACAGACTGAATGAGAGAGACTGCGAGAGAGAGAGAGGAGGGGATGGAGTAGAGGAGGACTGAGGAGAGAGAGACAGACAGACAGAGAGAGGGGGGAGACAGGGGGAGTCAGACAGGCAGACTGAGAGAGTGTGCTGTGATGGTCGGAGGGGGGGGGGGTGTCACATGACAGGGGGAGATGGAGAGACAGACATGGACCGTGCTGAGACAGCGGTGTGGTGTGATCTAGAGGGGAAGAGAGGCAGACTGGGAGAGAGAGAGAGAGAGACTCAGCCGGACAGACAGCCGACTGAAAGAGCCTTGAGAGAGGAAGAGTGGCCGGAGAGCCGGGCAGACAGACCGTCCGACAGACCGACAGATTGTCAGTCAGAGTGAGAGAGAGAGAGAGGCAGAGGGAGAAAAGAGAGACGGACAGACTGAGAGACCCTGAGACAGACTTAGGGAGAGAGACAGACAGACCGGCTGAGAGAG
Organism: Batillaria attramentaria; assembly: GCA_018292915.2. NCBI lineage: Eukaryota > Metazoa > Mollusca > Gastropoda > Batillariidae > Batillaria > Batillaria attramentaria. The sequence goes on along the minus strand of JACVVK020000001.1, from coordinate 5,740,763 downwards.
TGTGAGAGAAAGAGAAAGGCGCGGCAGAGGGAGAAACTGGGAGACGGATCAAGACTCGGACTGAAAGACTGACACTGAGACAGACAGAGATACACTGGGACAGACTGAGAGAGGGACAGAGAGAGATTGTGAGAGAAAGAGAGAGGCAGAAGGAGAGGCAGGGCGAGACGGACAGACTGAGAGTGTGTGTGAGTAACTCAGTGAAGAGTGGATCCGTAGGGGTGCAGCCGCCCTTTGGTGTGACCAAAGATCTTTCCCCTACGGAAAGATCTTCAGTCCTGGTGTGACACAGCCGGAGAGAGGGAGGGGGAGAAGAAAGAGAGAGACAGAGAGAGGGGTGGGGGGGGGGAGAGCACGTGGTGGCCGGATGCCGGCAAGTCTCTAAAATGGCTAACGTTTGCAAGCCTTGTCACCGTGGTATGTTAGGCAGAAAGTTTGTAGCGGAGGGCAGAACGTGATTTGGCAGCGGCAGCCGGCTCAGTTAGCGCCGGCAGACTGAAGTTCACTAATTTTTTATTCCGCGGGCTTGCACTGCCAGTTCTTCGGTAACTTACGGAAAATGTTGAAACTGTGCGGAGCTATGATTCTGTCGGCACTTCACACGTTCCTGGCAACTTCAGTCGGCGCTGAGGGAATGCCTTATCAGTCCACGATTTTTTCTTTTTCTCAGTTCAGTAATCGAAACCGGCCGGGGTGTAAGGAAAAAAATACCATTACTTGAAGAAGGTACGATTTTCAGTTCCATTAACTTAAGTTTTGGCACACACACACACACACACACACTGACACACACACACACACACACACACACCATGGCACACACACAGAGGCTGGCACTATGACCGTGGCACCTCTCTCTCTCTCTCTCTCTCTCTCACACACACACACACACACACACACACACACACACACACCCCGTCACTGACACACACACTGACACACACACACTGACACACACACTTCAAGTATTGCAGCACAACTGACCGGCTACTACACACTCAAACGGAGCAACTAGCAACAACAACACGGAACATACATAAAGATATATCTTGTCACAAATATCATGAATGATTTCGGCTGAGCAGCATCAATGAGTGACACCAAAGTTGAAGTTCAAGTTAATGGACAACTTACAACTTCAGACGTACGCTGACCACCACCAACCGTGCTGCATTGTTTTCATCAGAATTACCTTGCTCATCTTGCCAGAATTAATACTCGGTATGTCGGTTTTGTGCCAAACACTACTATATATCGGCTGACGCCCAGCATTTAAAATGTTAACTCGCCTCTATCGCCCATCACCACTGAGTCTGGACACAGAACATAAAGCAAAGTTTCACCGAGACTGATTTAATTAACACTTTCCCTGCCGTTTTTGAATTTACTCCAACGATAGGGCCACTGCCAGTTTGAGTTTTCCCGAACGCGAGGGCCACTGCCACTGAATTTGGACTTTACTTACTTTACGTGAATTTACCTATAGGTGGTCCCTCGGTGAAAGCCTTAGGCCTGCAGAGGTTCTTCATCACCGTTGGGCTCTTCGGGTTGTTGTTTTTTTCCCCGCTTACCACTCGAGTTTACTCGAACGCTAGAGCCACTGCCAGTTTCGAATATCCCGCACGCTAGAGAAACTGCCAGTTTCGAATATCCCGAACGCTAGAGCCACTGCCAGTTTCGAATATCCCGCACGCTAGAGGAACTGCCAGTTTCGAATATCCCGCACGCTAGGGCCACTGCCAGTTTCGAATATCCCGCACGCTAGGGCCACTGCCAGTTTCAAATATCCCGCACGCTCGGACCACTGCCAGTTTCGAATATCCCACACGCTAGAGGAACTGCCAGTTTCGAATATCCCGCACGCTAGGGCCACTGCCAGTTTCGAATATCCCGCACGCTAGGGCCACTGCCAGTTTCGAATATCCCGCACGCTAGGGCCACTGCCAGTTTCAAATATCCCGCACGCTCGGACCACTGCCAGTTTCGAATATCCCACACGCTAGAGGAACTGCCAGTTTCGAATATCCCGCACGGCGAAGGTTAAAAAATCACGTGGTCTAGTGAACCTCCGGCACTGGCAGGCAGGGTGTCTATGACTCAGTAGCAGGGAAGGTGTTAAAGGACTAGCACGCAAGGGTTGACACAAGTCCGTCTCAGTGGGAAATGCGTTGTGATAAAAATGTCGTCTGGCAATAACTTGAGCTAGCTGCCTGACTGGTCGTTTAAAACCCAATTACCTTGAGTACGTCCAAATTTTTTCCTGAACCAAAAAATATCGACCCAGCTAGCGAACATGTCACGTGGGAAAATGTCACGTGACCACCAGCATTTTAGTTTGCGAAATGCTGGACTTGCAGTAGCCAGGTCTTTTCCAAGATGTCTTCATTCGCACTGAGAGCGGGTTTAAAATATACATCTTCTCTGATTCCAACCGATCATGCGAAAATTCGGGCGGAAAAAAAGTTTTACAGGACTGTCATGTTTCTGCCGTAGTCGGCGGCGGCCAGGTCTTTTCCAAGATGTCTTCATTCACACAGAGAGCAGGTTTAAAATATGCATCTTCTCTGATTCCAACCGTTCATGGGAAAATTCGGGCGGAAAAAAAGTTTTACAGGACTGTCATGTTTCTGCCGTAGTCGTGACGAAATCTGATGCGGGCCTCCATCAGTTTGCCAGTTTCAATTTGTTTGGAGCGTTCCGACACACATCCACAGGGCGGAAACTGAGCTGCCCCTGACGTATACAAAGGGGACAGTGCTTTCACAGTCTGCTCGAACGGGCGACCAAAATTATAGTCAGAATTGTCAGAATAAGAATACAATTACGAAGACAAGAGTGTATACACCAGCAAGCAAAGCGCTTCAGTTCACACGGTGTTCCAAGTGCAGCCGTTACTGAAATACACTACGCTTGTCAGCACGGACCCGGAACACTACGTAGTATACATGTTAATGAGACTGACTCCATTCCATACACGTATTAGATATCAGTGGAGTCAGTGGAGCAAAATTTGACACAGGCATTTGACAGAAGCGTCACATTCACAAAGGCGGAAATCACTTCAAATTATATATGTGTATTCAAAGTGTAAAGTGCCGCCACATGATTACAGCGCTCGATACGCATGCCACTGATCTCATAAGTTTGTGCTACAGAGGGAGGGTCTTTGTTTCTGATGTCTTGTGTGTTCGCGCAAAATTATCTACCTTGGTTTGACACTGACGTAATGTCAGCGCATGGTCTCATGTCTGGTTTGCTGGACCGAGACTGAAATCAGTCTGAAATCTGTTCTCATTCGTGCACACGACGATTGTTCAGAGGGCTGGTTTCCATCGTTACCACGTCGGCAGTACAGGCGGCGTCCGCTTTTCTGGTCACTGGGCAGCGCGAGCACTTATCGGCCCTGATCAGCTCTTTAAAGCGGTTACGGAACCTGGCGGCACTGAGGAAGTAGATGTAGAAGTTCACGGCGTGGTTCGCGTCAGCAAGAGCGGTGGTCACTTGGAACAACATGTACACCACACCATCAGCTAAACGCCACTGGTTTTTCATCCTTTTTGGTATAAGGTAGTAGACGCAAGTTGGCAGCGTGAGGACGAGAAAAGCTACAGCAGCGCTGACCATCATAACGCTCATAGCGCGTTCTGTGCTGCCTCCGTCATCGCCGCATACTGGCTTCGCATGACGCCGACGACGATGTCTGACCAGATAGACGATGATGAGCGTGGCGAGAATAGCAACGGCAATAAAGGGCAGGACGAAGTAGAGAGCTGTCTGCACTGCTAGCCAGGCATCCTTGTACTCCAGGTCCCTGTAAAGGTCGTGGATGCAATTACAGTATCCCTCCGCGTACAGAAAAGGCGTGAAGGAGACGAACATGACTAAGAAAACTACCGCGGCTGTCACGTAAGCTCTCTTCTTGGTGAAGCAGAAGCGTTTCTGGATGGGGAAACGGACAGAGACAAAGCGTTCGAAGCAGATGAGGACGAGGACCCAGTTGGCCCAACAGCTACACAGCTCCACGACCATGGTGAGGATTCTGCAGCCCGCTCCCCTGACAGGAAGGGCGTCGTAGGTCGAGAGCTGGTGGAAAATGAGTTTCAGGACCAAGGCAGTTCCGTCAACGACCGCCAGCAAGGCCACGTAGAAGGTTGCCGTGGTGACGCGCATAGACAGGATGGTTGCCACGGCGGCGGCGCTGCCTGGCAACCCCAGCAGGCACAGAATCCAGATGTAAACGTCCCGGAGTGTCTGGGCCGCGTTAAAGACTGGACCTTCAGACGGAGGCGGCGCTAAGCAGGAATCATTCATCACGGTCACGTTGGAGACATCTGAGAAGGAATCGTTCACCTTCGTCTGTTCCATGGTCCCGCCGGTCCTCCCCGTGGACAAATCTGGAACATAAAATAAGACGAACCTTCCGTAATGTTGCTTTCACCGCCATTGACGAGACAAGAAGATCTGAAACACCTTAGCGCCGGGACACAGAATTGTACACATAGGAATTGTATGAAAAACCAAAGATCTAATGTGTATAGATATAGCTCTTGCACACTGCGTATCGCGTGGTACACATGCTGACAGTGACTGACAGACGTAATAAAGATACCATGGATACTTAGACAAGCAAACCCTTTTGACATAGCCGAAGCACGGAGCTGTCAGCCAACGTGTCAGCACGTTTTGATGACGTAATGTACAAGAGCTCAACTGATAAAGTCAAAAGGGAAAATGAAGGATCACTTGCAAAAACATGCATAACTGACTCAGCGAAGAATCATCCAGATTTTCACACAACTGAAAAACTCCCACGCCGGATCAGCTTTCACATCCTCAAAAATCAGTCTCAGGGGTACATCATGCATTCACCGAAAAGATCCTCAAAACTAAAAAATCTCACGGGTACACCCTGCATTCAACAAAAAGATCCTTTAAAAAAAATCTCACGGGTACACCCTGCATTCAACAAAAAGATCCTTAAAAAAAAATCTCACGGGTACACCCTGCATTCAGCGAAAATGAAGATCCTAACAAATCTCACGGGTACACCATGCATTCAGCGCCGGAAAGATCCTCAAAGATCTCACGGGTACACCATGCATTCAGCGCCGGAAAAATCCTCAAAGATCTCACGGGTACACCATGCATTCAGCGAAACTGAAGATCCTAAAAGATCTCACGGGTGCAACATACATTCAGCAAAACTGAAGATCCTAAAAGATCTCACGGGTACACCATGCATTCAGCGCCGGAAAGATCCTCAAAAATCTCACGGGTACACCATGCATTCAGCGCCGGAAAGATCCTCAAAAATCTCACGGGTACACCATGCATTCACCGCCGGAAGGATCCTCAAAAATCTCACGGGTACACCATGCATTCAGCAAAAAGATCCTCAAAAATCTCACGGGTACAACATACATTCAGCAAAAAGATCCTCAAAAATCTCACGGGTACACCATGGCCGGAAAGATCCTCAAACATCTCACGGGTACACCATGCATTCAGCGTTAAAAATCAGTCAGCGAAAGGATCAGTCCTAAAAAAGCGCAGGGGTACACCATGCATTCAGCGAAAAGATCCTCAAAAATCTCAGGCGTTCACCATGCATTCACTGAGCGAAAAGATCCTCAAAAATCTCACGGGTGCACACTGCATTCAGCGGCCCGGAAATGCCCAAAATTACGCCCTCAAAACCGGCACGCCGAAAAACAGTAACAATACCCACACAAACATACAAGAGCAAATACACAAACCTGCGTGCTTTTTAGACCCACACCAGCAGATGATTGATACAGTAAGGTTGCATGAACAGCTTGAATGCATACAACGAACGGCTCGACGCTCCCGATCGGGCAAAAACTACACGCCTACAGCCACTCTCGGCTCTCCGAGTCGGTCCAACTAATATGGAGGACAGTCAGTTGTGGCGGAAACAGCTACACCGATAGCCTAACTGTGTCAGTCTGACCTCACCACGGAATACCACACGCACTATCGCGAAGAGCATAAGCGCTGCAAGGAGAACGAATCACTTCCTGCACGACCAGCCCACTGTGACATTGGAACCAAGGTAGAGCGAGAGGAGGAGGGGGGGGGGGTGTTAACTTGAAAGCAGCTGCACTGACATGCCAGCTGACTGCACGACAACGCCTCTTGGCCATTACTGAGATATGAACTGAGCGTCGAGTATCCGGGTGTGTGTGTGTGTGGGGGGGGGGGGGGGGCGTGCTGTAGGTGTGATCTTAAACCGGTCGAGATAAAAATAGTTACGTAATCTACACAGCGACCGCCGCCCTGTACAATTCACATTCAAGTTAAGCAATATGCAGAGCCCATGCAGTACTTCAAATCCTTTGTTTAGCTTTTCAGGCGTCTCAAGTAGAAAAGCCATTTCCGTGGCGGCACGTGCTACACGGGGGGTGAACCTCGTGGCTTCAAGGTCTACGAGGAGCGCAGAATCTACGAGGAGCAGGCGTTGAGGGTCCGTCTAAATAGTGCGAGGCAGTGCTCTTGTGTAAGGAATGGCTAACACATCGTTCGTTAACTAATTTTCTCATTGTAAATCAGTTGATTTTGTTTAAAGAGCACACTTATTAGGTTTACTAAAGGCACACATGGTACTTCCATAATACAGGCAATAAAGCACAGTTTAACTTTGAAACGGACTCTCTCTCTCTCTCTCTCTCTCTCTCTCTCTCTCCACACACACACACACACACACACACACACACACACACACACACTGACACACACACACACACACACCTGCCAACTTTTGAGTTTTGTTTGTACTTGTTGGTGTGATTGTTGTGGTTCTCATGCGTTGTCCCAAGCTACGGATGCGCAATTCTTGACTAACAAAACGGCAGCTGTCGTGGTTGAGCACAACACACAGGGCAATGTTTACAACCCTCCCTTCCTAAACAATTGTCTTTGCGGAGACAAGCTTTTTTTTTCTTTTTTTTTAAATTCATCTTTTTGGGCATATTTGCAGACGTTTACAAGACACATAAATCAGAACACAAAATACAGCAGCAGTATAACAAACTGTAACGTGCTCTACATCAGGTAAAACAAAACACTCAGGCAGACTGTAGCTTCTATGGTTCATTCCAGAAAAGTTTGGGGCGGAAGTCGCACATGGTAATGTACGGGGTTTCCGGTCCCTGGCTAAACCGAAAGTACCAGGGCCCGTAGTTTCGCATCACGCGACACAAACTCAAACAAACCAAGCAGCAACTACAAAACAAAAGCAGACTGACTGAAAGGTAAACGAAATAAGACAAGCTTATTGAATTGAACTGAACTGATCGATACAGTTTGCACGGACGAACTGTTCTACTCACCATCCACAAGCCTGTTTAAACTGTCTACACGGCAGTCACGGCATTCATGTTTTCTTTGGACTGCGGCAGGTCACTGTACTGGGTGCCGCTGGAGGAGCTTGCCGAGGCACGATTGGCGATACAGGGAGGGAACTCCTTGATCCCGATCAGCTCGAGGAACCGGTGACGGAACTTGGCGGCGCTGATGAAGTACACGTAGAAGTTCACGGCGTGGGTAGCGTCGGCCAGGAAGGTGGTCACCTGGTAAAACATGTACTTGTCGCCGACAGTGAAGCCCCACTCATCCATCTGAGCGTCGTCTATCAGGTGGTAGACGCAGGTGGGCAGGGCGAGGATGAGAAAGACGATAGCTGCGCTGACGAGCATGATGCTGATGGCTCGCTCCGTGCTGCCGTCATCGCCATTGGCAGTGCTTTGCATCTGCTGACGCGCCCGACGGTAGCGCCGCAAGCAGATGACGATAGCAACGGTAAGGACGGCCACGATCACGAACGGAACCAGGAAGTATAGAGCCGAGTGGATCCACAACCAAGCGCCGTTGTAGAAAGCGTCGCCACCTTCGCAGTAATTGTTGCTGTAGAGATAATGCGAGAAGCAGAGGAACATGACTAGATACAGAGCCGCCCCGCTGACGTAAGCCCTCGTCTTGGTGAAGAACGCGTGCTTCTTTAGGGGAAACCGTACGGACACGAAGCGCTCAAAGCAGACGAGCACTAGCACCCAGTTAGCGTAGCAGCTGCTCAACTCCACGATCATGTTCAAGATCCTGCAGCCCATCCCGCTGTGGGGCAGGACGAAGTAGGTGGACATCTGGTGAAAGATGAGTTTCAGGATCAAGGCGACTCCGTCAGCCACCGCCAGCAAGGCCACGTAGAAGGTTGCCGTGGTGACACGCATGGACAAGATGGTTGCCACGGCTGCACCGCTGCCTGGCAACCCCAGAACGAACACAATCCATATGTAGACGTCGCGTAGCGTGTCAGCCGCGTGAAACATCGGGCCTCTCTCCGGGGCAGGTGGGCTGGACGTGGTGGAGTTGGTGAAACTGGCGTTAAACGCGTCCATCGTTTGTATCCTCGTGTGGGCCTGTGGACGGTAGGCCGCGGCTTGTTAAAGTGTCTGGAACACAGGCACGCACAGTTGTGTGAGAAGATTTGTTGAGCACACCCAGGTCGTATGTAGCTCTAGTTCACAGACAATGAACAAACTCCACGTCCAAGCAACTTAGGCCTACTTAATTAGTTCGTGTCCACAAACGGTACCGCACACAGACGGCCAACGTAAAAACAAACCGATGAACACAACCAGCCAAATTAAAAAAAACAACAAAAAACAAACAAACAACAACAACAAAGAAACAACAACAACAACAAAGAAACAGACAAACCGTGTGCGTGATCAGTTCTACTCTGAACACATTATCTTTTTTCTGTCTGTAGTGACAAATCTGGAACATAAAATAAGACGAACCTTCCGTAATGTTGCTTTCACCGCCATTGACGAGACAAGAAGATCTGAAACACCTTAGCGCCGGGACACAAAATTGTACACGTAGGAATTGTATGAAAAACCAAAGATCAAATGTGTATAGATATAGCTCTTGCACATTGCGGCGTATCACGTGGTACACATGCTGACAGTGACTGACAGACGTAATAAAGATACCATGGATACTTGACAGACAAGCAAACCCTTTTGACATAGCCGAAGCATGGAGCTTTCAGCCAACGTGTCAGCACGTTGTGCAAGAGCTCAACTGATAAAGTCAACCGGGAAAATGAAGGACCACTTGCAAAAACATGCATAACTCAGCGAAGAATCATCCAAATTTTCACACAACTGAAAAACTCCCACGCCGGATCAGCTTTCACATCCTCAAAAATCAGTCTCAGGGGTACATCACGCATTCAGCGAAAAGATCCTCAAAACTAAAAAAAAATCTCACGGGTACACCCTGCATTCAACAAAAAGATCCTAAAAAAAAAAAAAAAACAACCTCACGGGTACACCATGCATTCAGCGAAAATGAAGATCCTAACAAATCTCACGGGTACACCATACATTCAGCGCCGGAAAGATCCTCAAAGATCTCACGAGTACACCATGCATTCAGAGAAAAGATCCTCAAAAATCTCACGCCGGGGTACACCGTGACACTGCTTTCAGCGGCCCGGAAATGCCCAGATTTATCCCCTCAAAACCGGCACGCCGAAAGGCAGTAACAATAACCACACAAACATACAAGAGCAAATACACAAACCTGCGTGCTTTTTATACCCACACCAGCAGATGATTGACAGTAAAGTTGCATGAACAACTTGAGTGCATACAACGAAGGGCTCGACGCTCCCGATCGGGCAAAAACCACAAGCCTACAGCCACCCTCGGCTCTCCGAGTCGGTCCAACTAATGTGTGGCGGAAACAGCTACACCGATAGCCTAACTGTGTCAGTCTGAATTCACCATTACGAGTGCGCATGCGCGAACCTGTTCTCGCGCCGTCTTGCGTGAACGAGAAGTGAGTGCACACGCACTATCGCCAAGAGCATAAGCGCTGCAAGGAGAACGAATCACTTCTTGCACGACCAGCCCACTGTGACATTGGAACCAAGGTAGAGCGAGGGGGGGGGGGGGGGGGGCTGTTAACTTGAAAGCAGCTGCACTGACATGCCAGCTGACTGCACTACAACGCCTCTTGGCCATTACTGAGATATGAACTGAGCGTCGAGTATCCGGGTGTGTGTGTGTGTGGGGGGGGGGGGGGGGGGATGGGGGGGGGGGCATGCTGTAGGTGTGATCTTCAAACCGGTCGAGATAAAAATAGTTACGTAATCTACACAGCGACCGCCGCCCTGTACAATTCACATTCAAGTTACAGGGGGGGGGGGGGGGGGGGGAACCTCGTGACTTCAAGGTCTACGAGGAGCGCCGGCAGAATCTTCGAGGAGCAGGCGTTAAGGGTCCGTCTAAATAGTGCGAGGCAGTGCTCGGGTGTAAGGAGTGGCTAACACATCGTTCGTTAACTAATTTTCTCATTGCAAATCAGTTGATTTTGTTTAAAGAGCACACTTATTAGGTTTACTAAAGGCACACATATGGTACTTCCATAATACAGGCAATAAAGCACAGGATCACGTGACTAGCCAAGATGTCGGCTAGACGTATGCGCTCGTTGCTGGTGGACTTTTCAGTGCTTTAGTGCAGTCAGCCGGCCGGACACCTTCTAAAATTCTGCCACAGTACTGAGGTTTGGTCTCTTAGATTGTGTGGTGGTGTTTGTGGAGGCTTCAAGTGGGTATTCTTCGTATTTTCTTCATTTTTTTCATCACTGAACCGGTGCTCACCGTGAGCCCGCATGTGCTGTGACCTGTGGGCCGGTGTGTAGTGACAGACAGTGGGCCAGCTGGTAAGTGAGCCTCTATTTCTTTCTTCAAACCATGGAGCCGAGAGTTCTACCGGTGTTCGTGATGAACAATCAGCTGCCTGCTTATGACAAAAAGGTTTTTTCCACCGCAGAGATTTGCGCGGCAATTGAGCGGGTATGTGGATATGACTCTGTCGAGGGGGCCCAGAGAATAGGGGGTCTCTGGAGGATATATTTGAAAAGTTCTGAAGTGAGAGATAAAGTGATGGTAGAGGGTTTTGTGGTGAGAGGGATTCAAGTCACTGTTAAAGACAAAAACCCCTTCTTGGTACGAACCCCAGAAGGGGCCGAGAGTGAAACTCCAACCACTAGACTCATTGTCAGTAACATTCCCATATCGTTCTCTGACGACGACATTCTAGAAGCGATCAAAGACTTGCCGGGCGTGGTCACCCGGTCCCGACTGATCGCAGAAAAGGATCGTGATGAGAACGGGCGCCTAACCCACTGGAAAACGGGGCGCAGGTTTCTATACATTAGTGTGCCATCGGACCCCCTCCCCCGTGTTGTGTCAATAGGGGGGTTTAAAGCAACACTCTACCATAAGGAACAGAAGGGGCTGGGGGAAAACATGGTGACATGCAGAAAATGTTTGCAAAAAGGACACAAGGCTACTAACTGTCTCAACCTACAAATGCCGGCAGTGCTATGAAGAGGGCCATAAGGCGGGAGAGGGTGTGTGTGGGCTTGTGCCAGCGCCATTCAGCATCCCCGAGGAATCAGTGGTAGCCGACAACAGCACAGACACGGCGATGACAGAACAAAACAACACGCAACACACGACAGAACACGCGACAGAACAACAGACAGAACAACAGACAGAACAACACGCAAATGACACAAAGCAGTTAGATAGAAGTTGGAGTACGTCACGCACTATCAGCGCCAAGCTGAGCGATCTCCGCCGCCGAGACAGGTCGGGTTCCGTCAAACGCACGCGCTCCCCGCACGGCGACACCCCGCCCAAACCGCACGACAAAGTGGCCAAGCGAGGGAGTGAGAACAATGCCGACGTGAAGGAGGAGGAGGGGGAGATGACCCGCACGAGGCGACAGGCGAGCATCACGAGCGACCCATGGACGAAGGCCTCCCGGACTCGCTCTGCTGACCTACTGACCCGGCCCGATTTTGCGACTTCTGACCCGGCGCGCCCCACGGACTTGGAGATTGGCTCAGCGACTTAATTACTTATTACTTAATTAGTAGACCTATTATTACAAGTTATTAACTGGATAATGGGTACACTTAGACTTGCTACACTTAACACAAGAGGATTGAAAAACAAAATAAAGAGGAATGTTATCTTTAAGTTTCTTAAAAACCAAAAATTTGACGTTGTTTGTTTGCAAGAAACACATGCAACAAAACAAGACATAACAAATTGGGAAAAACAGTGGGGTGGGAAAGTATTTTTCCATGAAGGAACACAACATGGGAGGGGGGAAGTTATTTTAGTATCCAAATGTCATCAGTCTGCAGTTGAACTTAAGGAAATATGTGATCGTATCATGGTAATTTCACTCAAAACTGACGACTTTAATTTCAAAATCATTCATGTGTATGCGCCAAACTCATCGCTGGAAAAGTTAGCCTTTTTCGATGAGTTGAGTCAGGTCACCAACAAATATACTGGAAATGATTTCATTTTACTCGGTGACATGAATACAGTAGTTGACAACAATTTGGATATCATATCTGGTAGACCACACGGTAAAACTGAAGTGGACAGATTGAATGAGTTTGTTGACACCCTGGGTCTGTGTGATGTGTGGAGAAGTTTCCATGAAGGAGAAAAAGAGTACACTTGGTCTAAACAAAATCCTTTTATAGCACGCAGATTAGATTACTGTTTTGTCACAGAAACTCTGGTAGAATCGTGTACATCCTGTGACATCATATCCGTACCTTTTACCGACCACAGAGCCGTCGCTCTTGATATTAGTAGTGGGTCCTTCGTGAGAGGTCCAGGTTACTGGCATTTCAATAATGCACTACTACAGGAAAAAACTTTTGTTGAAGAAATGAATGAACTTCTAGACACACTGGTTACAGCAAAAACAGGCGATACATATATTAGTAAACAATGGGAAATGGCAAAAATAAAAAATAAGAGAATTCTGTATTGAGTATGGTCGTGAAAGAGCTAGTAAGAGGAAAAATGATTTAAACGAACTCCAAAAACAGTTAAATGAACTAGAGGCCCAGATATCTAAAGAACCATCAGAAAAACTATGTAAAGAAATGTTTAGAATCAAAGAAAGGCTTGAACTACTCTCTGTTGATAAAGCGAGAGGAGCACAGGTCAGAGCCCGCACTCGGTGGATTCAGGAAGGAGAGAAAAGCACAAAGTATTTTTTAAATCTTGAAAAATCAAGGGCTAAAAGAAACGTGATATTAAAATTGTGTGATGAAAATAGGAACACCAAAACAGAACAAAAAGACGTGTTAGCCGAACAAGTTAAATTCTATTCCAAGCTTTACAATCAATCAACAGAAACACATCCAAGGGACATTAAAGACACACTAGCTGCTTTCTTACAGGGGGCGGATTTCCCTAAACTCGATGAGCATGAGTCAAACTCCTGCGAGGGAGATATCACTGAGTCAGAGGCAGGCCATGCTCTGATGGGAATGAAAACGGGATCAGCACCTGGTGGGGATGGGCTGACCATTGAGTTTATGAAATTTTTCTGGGGTAGAATCAAAACACTTGTGACACAAACATTTCACGAAGCCTTCAGGAAAGGAGAACTATGTCATACACAGAGGCAAGGAATTATTATTTTATTGCACATAGGAAAAGAATTACCTAAAGATCAATTAAACAACTGGCGACCAATAACACTTACAAACACGGATTACAAAATATTAGCCAAGTGCTTAGCAAATAGATTAGGCAAAGTAATTGGGAAACTAGTTAGTGAAGACCAAACGGGTTATGTTAAGGGGAGGAACATCGCCACAGCCATTCGTACAATAGAGGATGTTATAGAATACACAAACACCACAAAGAAATCTGGCTATCTACTCGCTCTAGATTACATGAAAGCTTTTGACTCGGTGTCAAAACAGTTTCTTTTGGAAACTTTAGAGGTATTTGGGTTTGGTGCTCAGTTCAAAAATTGGGTTAAGGTTCTTACAGATAACTCTTATAGTTGCATTAATCATGGGGGTTGGTTATCAGAAACATTCAGTGTAAATTGCGGAATTAGACAAGGCTGTCCCTTTTCACCATTGGCCTTCATTCTAGCAGTAGAGATCTTTGCCATTAAATTAAGGAATAGCTCTGTTAAAGGAGTCACACTTCCGTCAAGAAAGTTTCCGGATGTTAAAATTCAACAGTTTGCCGACGATTCCACGCTCACTCTGAGGGACAAAAATGACGTGGAGGAGTCGGTAAAACTAATTGAAAAGTTTGCAAAGTTTTCTGGCCTTAAGTTAAATAGTCAAAAAACAAAAGCAATGAAAATCGGAACTCATAACCTACAATCTAGAGATGATCTTCCTTTCCAAATAGTAGATAAAATCAAAATACTAGGTATAATCTTCATGAACAAAGTAAGAGCACAGAACATCGATGAAAACTGGAGAAGTAAATTAGCGGATATGAAAAGAACAATTCAACTTTGGAGTAAACGAGATTTGAGTATTCAAGGCAAAGTAACGATCACAAAATGTTTTTTGATTAGTAAAATTGTATACATTATGCAATCGGTTGGTCTACCAAAGAGAGCACTACAAGAAATAAACAGATTGTTTTACAAATTCATCTGGCAAAGGCGATATGCTAATCGTAAAGCCTTCGAAAAAATAAAACGGACGGTCATGACAAACGATTACATGGAAGGGGGAGTCAGGATGGTTAATATATTTAATATGCAAAAGTCTTTCTATATTAAGTGGGCAAAGAAAATACAGGAAAAAAACACCAAGGCATCAGTAATTCCTTTCTGGCATTACTCCAAAATTTTATCTACCACCAGTATCTTTAGAATAAACAGTACATCACGAGAAGTAAAAATTCTTCAATCAATAAAAAGTGACTTTTGGAGAACTGTCCTGGGGCCTAATGCACCAATCCAGCCTACGGACGCAAGGCCGGCCTTGATCGCAAGGCCAGCCTACGGTTGGCAAAATTGTAATGCACGAATGCAGACATGGGCTAGGCTTTTGACTAAAAGGTAGCCTAGACAGCTCCGATTTAGGCTGCCGATTTCGCTAGCCTACGCGAGAAGGCTTTAGCCCACTGCGAGTTCAACATGACCGCTAGATATTATTTTCAGCAACGTTGTCGTCGAAAAATCGGCCCGGGTCGCATTTTTCGCGACCGGAGTGGGTGGGTGGGTAGGTGGGTGGGTGTTCGGGGGTTTAACGTCCTTTTCCACCACATAGGCGACCGGAGTAATCCGTTGGACTCTTTTTCCACCACCAAAATAAGGAAGAAGTTTCGTTTTGAGCGGGCAGCCATCATCACTCTTATTGATGAAGTAGAAGAGGACTTGAGCTACGACGTGCCACGTCAAGGTTCCCTGACACCAACTTTACAAGTACTTCTGGAACTGCGTTTATGGAAAGAAGACATCGACTTTACCCAGTAACCCCATCCATATATTCCTTATATATATATATATATATATATATATATATATATATATATATATATATATATATATATATAGGGGAAGTAAGTAAAGCTGAGAGCGCTCCCTAGATCTAGGAGATGTGTGCTTTGTATGCCAGTGGACAAGTCCGCCTTGCCCTATATTGGCTACAAGCCACATTGGAAAGGGGGGGGGGGGGGGTGGGATCTACCATCCTACCGCTGAAACGTCTAACAGATCTAAGGGTATCTCACCATTCATAGGGCCCCCATTCCCCTCCCACCGGAATATTTTTTATTTTTTTTTGAAACGAAAAGGAATAATAAAAGTATTATAACCAGCAAACCAACCAACAAGTGAGAAGAGGAGCACTTATAGTGGAGCGATGAATATTATTTCTTATTTCTTATGAAGATGGAGATGAGAATGAAAATGAGTATGAAAGCTGATTTGAAGTGTGTATCAGTGTACGTGTGTGTTGGTTAGTGTTTATCAGTGTGAGTGTGTGTTGGTTTGTTAGGTGTCTGTAGAAGTGGTGTGCGTGGGCAAAGACCGTAGATAATAATATTATCTACGGTCTTTGGCGTGGGTGTCTGTATGGGTCAGTGTGTGGCTGGGTTTGGTAGTAACGTTTTTTTGCAGTGTGGTGAAGGTAAGAGTGGTCTGTGTGATCTGTTTGGTGTGGCGTATGTGGGTGTTGTGTATGGGTGTCGTGGTTTTGGTGCAGGGTATTTGAGGTGTGATAAGGATGATGTGGGTGCAGATGTGGATGTGGATGTGAATGGTGTGTGCGTATGTGTGGATGAGGGTGGCCCGGTTTGGATGCGGATGTGGAAGATGGTGGTGTAGGTGTAGGTCTACTTGATGAGGGTGGTTCAAGGTGTTTGTGTGGAAGTTGTTGTGGTACGATTATAGGTCCATTATGCGGTGTATTAGTGCACTTTTGATTCTGAGGTTGATGTCTGTAAGTAAGTTTTGCATGAAGAAGTGTGTTGCGCCTGGGAGTGTGAGATGTGGTGCATATGTAAGTGTCTTTGGAAGTATGTTGTGCCGGATGACCGACACAAACCAACATACACGTACACTGATACACACTTCAAATCAGCTTTCATACTCATTTTCATTCTCATCTCCATCTTCATAAGAAATAAGAAATAAATTCATCGCTCCACTATAAGTATTCCTCTTATCACTAAGTTGTTCGTTGGTTTGTTGGTTATAATGCTTTTATTATTCCTTTTCTTTCCATAAACAAATAGCAGACGATTACCGAAAACAACACGCGGGAAAGAGGAAACGGTGTTCGGACATGCACACAGCACGAAATTCCTAGGGATGCTCTCTCTCTCTCTCTCTCTCTCTCACGCACACGCACACGCACACAAGCCCACACGTACACACACAAACACATACAGACAGTCTACGTAAAACAGTTTATTGTTTGACCACCAGCAGTATAAATATAATCAAAATGTCCATATAAGAACCACATACTAATCAGCTGAATATGTAAGAAAAACAGAAATGGAAAAAGAACCAATGAAGAAAGGATGCTCGACACATTTTCCAAAAAAAAAAAAGCAAAGAAAAAGAAAACAAACTTTAAAAGATTAAAGTCAGTAGCATCCTGCATGCAACTGAGGTTCTAAAAGAGAAGAAGATTTAAAAAAAAAGCAAAAAAAAAACACAAAAAAAAACACAGTTTAACTTTGAAACGGACTCTCTCTCTCTCTCTCTCCACACACACAAACACACACACACACACACACACACACACACACACACACACACACACACACACACACACACACACACACACACACCTGTCAACTTTTGAGTTTTGTTTGTACTTGTTGGTGTGATTGTTGTGGTTCTTATGCGTTGTCCCAAGCTACGGATGCGCAATTCTTGACTAACAAAACGGCAGCTGTCGTGGTTGAGCACAACACACAGGGCAATGTTTACAACCCTCCCTTCCTAAACAATTGTCTTTGCGGAGACAAGCTTTTTTTTTTTTTTTAATTCATCTTTTTGGGCATATTTGCAGACGTTTACAAGACACATAAATCAGAACACAAAATACAGCAGCTCTACATCAGGTAAAACAAAACACTCAGGCAGACTGTAGCTTCTATGGTTCATTCCAGAAAAGTTTGGGGCGGAAGTCGCACATGGTAATGTACGGGGTTTCCGGTCCCTGGCTAAACCGAAAGTACCAGGGCCCGTAGTTTCGCATCACGCGACACAAACTCAAACAAACCAAGCAACAACTACAAAACAAAAGCAGACTGACTGAAAGGTAAACGAAATAAGACAAGCTTATTGAATTGAACTGAACTGATCGATACAGTTTGCACGGACGAACTGTTCTACTCACCATCCACAAGCCTGTTTAAACTGTCTACACGGCAGTCACGGCATTCATGTTTTCTTTGGACTGCGGCAGGTCGCTGTACTGGGTGCCGCTGGAGGAGCTTGCCGAGGCACGATTGGCGATACAGGGAGGGAACTCCTTGATCCCGATCAGCTCGAGGAACCGGTGACGGAACTTGGCGGCGCTGAAGAAGTACACGTAGAAGTTCACGGCGTGGGTAGCGTCGGCCAGGAAGGTGGTCACCTCGAAAAACATGTACTTGTCGCCGACAGTGAAGCCCCACTCATCCATCTGAGCGTCGTCTATCAGGTAGTAGACGCAGGTGGGCAGGGCGAGGATGAGAAAGACGATAGCTGCGCTGACGAGCATGATGCTGATGGCTCGCTCCGTGCTGCCGTCATCCCCGTTGGCAGTGCTTTGCATCTGCTGACGCGCCCGACGGTAGCGCCGCAAGCAGATGACGATAGCAACGGTAAGGATGGCCACGATCACGAACGGAACCAGGAAGTATAGAGCCGACTGGATCCACAACCAAGAGCCGTTGTAGAAAGTGTCGCCGCCTTCGCAGTAATTGTTGCTGTAGAGATAATGCGAGAAGCAGAGGAACATGACTAGATACAGAGCCGCCCCGCTGACGTAAGCCCTCGTCTTGGTGAAGAACACGTTCTTCTTCAGGGGGAACCGTACGGACACGAAGCGCTCAAAGCAGACGAGCACTAGCACCCAGTTAGCGTAGCAGCTGCTCAACTCCACGATCATGTTCAAGATCCTGCAGCCCATCCCGCTGTGAGGCAAGACGAAGTAGGTGGACATCTGGTGAAAGATGAGTTTCAGAATCAAGGTGACTCCGTCAGCCACCGCCAGCAAGGCCACGTAGAAGGTTGCCGTGGTGACACGCATGGACAAGATGGTTGCCACGGCTGCACCGCTGCCTGGCAACCCCAGAACGAACACAATCCATATGTAGACGTCGCGTAGCGTGTCAGCCGCGTGAAACATTGGGCCTCTCTCCGGGGCAGGTGGGCTGGACGTAGTGGAGTTGGTGAAACTGGCGTTAAACGCGTCCATCGTTTGTATCCTCGTGTGGGTCTGTGGACGGTAGGCCGCGGCTTGTTAAAGTGCCTGGAACACAGGCACGCACAGTTGTGTGAGAAAATTTGTTGAGCACACCCAGGTCGTATGTAGCTCTAGTTCACAGACAATGAACAAGCTCCACGTCCAAGCAACTTACTTAATTAATTCGTGTCCACAAACGATACCGCACACAGACGGCCAACGTAAAAACAAACCGATGAACACAACCAGCCAAATTAAAACAACAACAACAAAGAAACAACAACAACAACGAAGAAACAGACAAACCGTGTGCGTGATCAGTTCTACTCTGAACACATAATCTTTTTCTGTCTGTAGTTATACTGTGAACTGTATGACAAACAATAGGTCTGTGCCACTGTGTAGTGAGGGGTGGTGCACTTCAAAGTTATAGCAGTATTAGTAGCTTCAAAGGAAGTCACTTTGAGGAAGAAGGGTTCGGAGGGAAAAACAAAACCAACAGCGACCAACAAGAGAAGCGGTGATAAAGACGAGACATCGGGATTGTGTCACACGGCGGTCCTGGATTGCTCGTGTGTAAGTCGAAATCCGGAATCATTCTCCTAGGGGAAACCCGGATCCTGATTTCTGACACCAATCTGAGCGAAACACTTTGTAGCGCTCGACAAACATACACGGCCTTACGTTGTGTGGCTTCTTGTTCGTCCAGTCAGAGTTGTGACAGTCACGGGAATGCGGGACTCTCCGGGATCCTGATTTAACCCTGGAGTTCAGCCAGAAGACACCACAGGGTCCGGGTTTCTCCTTGGAGAATCCTGGATCTCGATTTGGGGTGGCCGAATGGCAGAGCGTTGGACTTTCAATGCTCGGGTCGTGAGTTCGTATCCCAGCTGGGGCCAAATATTTGTGCTGGCTTTTTCATCGTTGTCCCCTCTTTGATATCACCCGTATGTGGTGGAAAAAGGACGTTAAACCCCCAAACACCCACCCGCCCACCCTCGATTTACTGGAGTAATCCGGGATTGCATTGAATCCAAGTTCGCCCATAAAAACAGAGATACCGAGTTTGATGCGTCACCGATTGTTTCAGCTGGATGCTACCTACGAAAGGGGGAAGAGAGGGGTCGGGGGTCGGGGTGGGCTTGGATTTCACTGGTGACAGAACAGGTGTATACAGTCCTGAGAACTGATGCTCGTCTCTCTTATCTCCTGGCACGAATTCCAGCAGCTGAGCAATGACTGATACATTGCCGACGTTGGCCGGCTTTGCTGCCTATTGCTTCTAGGAATTCGTTTAACACAAACAAGTTATAGCTAGGACACGGGGTGTAGTAGAAATGGACATACGTGTTTCCGGTGCTACTTTGCTTCGAAAGTAACACCGCCAGAACAGAGCGTTTCAATCCAAACAGTAGCACCGAGTGTTTCCATGTTCCGATCTGAGTAGCACCAAGTGTTTCCAGCGGACTTCGGCCCGCCTGTCAGCCGGCGTGAAACTAAAACAGTTGGGGGGAGGGGGGGGGGGGAGTCATAACCAGACCGCACCGACTAATTCAGTTAAAGTCTCAACAAGCTCCAGGAGCTGCGTACAGCAGTGTGGCCAGAAGAGACCAGTCTGCACTCCAAGCTGTACGGAAACCGGCAGGATCTTCAGAAAACGGCCCACTTCATCGTGACAACCGGCCTGCCAGTGTGACCCCAGCGACCGCCAAGAAAAAGAAGAAGAAGAAGAATACGTTTGTCAGTCATACACTGAACAACGCTGTGGAACACTTCATCGAATACGCTTAATCCGTGCACCAGAATGTCACCTGGGACACAGTATTAGTGACAGAAAAGCGACTGAAACGCTTGTGGTGAGACTCGGATTGACGTAACTGTTGTTCTGCGTACGGTAGAAGCGTACCGCGTACTGAGCAGACGACGGATTGGTTGCGGACTGACGACCGACCAGACAGTGCTGCTTGGTGATTGTTTTTATCGTCTTGGTCGTATCGACGTGTAGTACAGCCATGGCCCGAAGCATTAGGCCAAAGAAAGTCTACTATTAGAAACCGCAAAGTCACGAAAATGGTTGCAATGGCCAAAAGGATCGTCTATTCGTTTGGCAAACAACCCTAGGCCTCTACTTGGCAAGGCCGGCAAATGAGAAGCACAACTGAAAAGAAAGAAATGGAGTGCTGTACAAACATTTGTGCTAGCGACTACTCCTCGGGGATTACCACACGGACTGGCATCTCCTCCTGAGTAAACACATTTTTAAAAAAAATCTTTAAAGTCTCAATACGTACGACAGGCATACAACAGCGTGTGAAAAAATCTTTTCATGAAATGCGCTGAATCTGTGCATCAGAATCAGTCACTTGGGGCACAGTATAGCATCTGAGAGCATTGTGGTGACTGTGACTGTGGCCAGCACACTGAGTACTGAGCGGCACACGACGTTAATGAGCACCAGCTGGACCGCGCTGATTGGTTGCTATTTTCAGCAGCTTTTTCGAGTCCCAGTCTGTTCAAAAATGGACCGTAGGCTCAAAGAAAGTCGTATGTCTCTAAAAGCCACAAAGTCGCGAAAACGGACGGCCACAATGACCAAATAAAACGTCCTTCTAAGCAGCCTTACAGCTTCAAAAGCGGCAGTTTTCCATCAGTCTCAGCGGCGTTAGGAACACTGAGGCTTTAACTCTATTGTGACTGAAGCCTTACAGCTTCAAAAGCGGCAGTTTTCCATCAGTCTCAGCGGCGTTAGGAACACTGAGGCTTTAACTCTATTGTGACTGAAGCCTTACAGCTTCAAAAGCGGCAGTTTTCCATCAGTCTCAGCGGCGTTAGTAACACTTAGGCTTTAACTCTATTGTGACTGAAGCCTTACAGCTTCAAAAGCGGCAGTTTTCCATCAGTCTCAGCGGCGTTAGTAACACTTAGGCTTTAACTCTATTGTGACTGAAGCCTTACAGCTTCAAAAGCGGCAGTTTTCCATCAGTCTCAGCGGCGTTACCAACACTGAGGCTTTAACTCTATTGTGACTGAAGCTGCCGCTGCCTTATCACTGTTCTGGCCTGGGCCTGCCGCCATGAAACTGGCGTAAACTAATTACATGACAACTAACCTCTCTAGCAATTCAGCTTCGTTGAAGACGCACACAATTGTGTATTTAATGAAAAATGGAATGAGAAATCGATTTTGATGAACAAGTGTTTATGTGGGCGATGCATGCCTGAACCTTTGATCGAAGGTTCCCGTCACGAATGAGTTAAGCTCGTAAGCGGCAGTCTTCCCCTCAGAACTCATTAGGAACACCGGGACTTTGTGTAATACAATGACGTGTGCGGGGGAGACGGGGTGGCCGAATGGTAGAGCGTTGGACTTCTAATGCTCGGGTCAGGGGTCGTGAGTTCGTATCCCGGTTGGGGCCAAATATTTGTGCTGGCTTTTTCATCATTGCCCCGTCTTTGATATCACAGTCACCCGTATGTGGTGGAAAAGGACGTTAAACCCCCAAACACCCACCCCACCCACCCGCAAAGACGTATGCTTATATTTCAGACATAATCACGGCTTTGCGTTAGGGAAATCAGCTCAAAATAATTAATTTCAAAGCGGAGTAGCACCGGAAACACACGGGTCCATTTTGATTACACCGGATGGGGGAGGCTATTATGGAGGGAACTCGTACAGGTCTATTTTTAGACGGTTAGGGTTAGGTTTAGGGTTAGGCTTAGGGTTTAGGGTTAGGGTTTGGTTAGGGTTTGAACGCGCTATCGGGCGTTTCCGGAATCCCGAGACCTCAGGTGACGTCCATCTAAAAATAGACCTGTACGAGTTCCCTCCATAATAGCCACCGCCGTGTAGGATGCTGAGGGGAGGAGGCTGCAGTCAGTCAATTCTGTCCACGTTGTTTTCTCATCAGTTAGAACTGGTGTAATAAATCGGCGAGGGAGAGAGATAGGAAAGCTGTAAACGCATAACATGAGACTTTTTTTTTCTTTTTCTTTTTTTTGGGGGGGAGGTGGGGGGGGGGATACCGACCCAAGTTGGGCCAAGTCCGCGTGCAGGAGATAAACCTGAGTGACTCACATGTGTGACGCAAATGGATGTACGTATTGCCGGGCAGAAGGCCGCTGTACGCATCTCCAGCTGAAGCAATAGAAAACGCCCAGAGCCGGAGTAATCACCGCTTGTAGTACAGACGTTGTCACAGCAAGGGTTTGTTTTCGCACTGAGTTACGTTTGTCATGTGATCTATGTTAGTGTGTCAAAGAGCCTGAAGGAAAATGGCTGGCGCTACAGCAGGGGAGAGAACTGTGCTTCTAAGGGAAAGTAATCTTAGATAGGACTATATATAATCACAGTACCGCCTGGAGCAATGGAAGGGGGGAAATGATGGGAAAGGGGGTGTGGTGAGGTGACTAAAAGATCCCGAGAGAAGGCAACATTATGTGGAGGCATCCCGCGCCAGCCACTCAAACAGAACTCGGGGGAGCGTATCTTTACAGCCCGCTCTCGGCTCACAGTCACAGTTCCAAGTTGCGATACTGATACAGAATGAACATTGGTCCCTGAAGATGGATCAGATAAATATGGTACAGTGTGGACAGCAGTTGACAGAGAACCACATCAGCACACGCTGGACCAAGGCTTGTTCGCACAGCACATTTCACTGATTTCTGTGATTTCAGTTGCACCTTGAACTGAACTGAGCGGCACTGATGCCATGGTTGAGACTGAGAGATTCGGAAAGAGGGGGGGGGGGGGGGGGATTCTCCCGAAGGTTTCTACAGTTCGCCCTCCCCATGTATGTCTCAGTTCCTTTCAGCCGTCCCATCTTCACTCCCCCATCGTGTATTTATGAATATTATTTTCTTCTTCTCAAGTTCTTCTTCTGTGCTAGGGTCTATGGATCTAAGATCAAGTTCCTCGCCTTTCATTTGCAAGCAGCCCTCTCTCTTGCAGCGCCAGACTTGACCTTTTTTTCCGCTTCTTGGCATCCGGTTAATTATACGCTGCTGAGGGTGGGGAGCATCAGTAATTTGGGGTATGTGAAGTTAGTGTTATAATAATAATAATAATAATAATGAATAGTACTTGTCTAGCGCTTAATCTCACAGGAAAGCAACTCATAGCGCTACACACACACACACACACACACACACACACACACACACACACACACACACACACACTGACATGCACAACCCGGCCTGATGCAGATTAACAACTGCAGTCAAAGGCACTGAAACAATGGCAGAGTACTTAAAAGTGTGAAAGGCCTGACGGAACAGGTGGGTTTTCAGGTTCGATTTGAACTAGGACAGTGTGGGAAGGTCACGATCGGAATTTCGACCGGCAGCGAAAAGTGACTTTATCACTGAAATGTGTAGGAAATAAGCTTTCTATTGGTGTAACTTGAAATTTGTAGCACGGTTTAGGCCTGAGATGTGTTTGCTGAAAGGTTGCTGTTACAAAGCGGCCATTTTGAGAAAATCGTTGGCTGGTACAGTGTGACATGGGAACTTAGTCATGCACAGGTACAGGGTGGTTGGTGGTCTAGTGGTTAAGACATAGACACCAATACAAGATGCCAGGTTCGAGTCCCACTCGGGGCGAAGAATTTTTCTTTCTCGTACGTGGCATCGTTCATTCGGGCCGACCGTCGGGGGTTCTGTCCGGGTACTCCGGCTTCCTCTCCCTCTACTTTGGAAATGTTCAGCCTTCAAAATTTGAAAATAAATGCAATTCTAAAATTCCGAAACTTAAAATTGCTGAGCTGGCCCTTCGCACCGCGTGATTGTAATGTGTTCATGTCCGGTGTGTGAGAAAATGCGTGTGATTCGCGTGAGCGTGTGTGTTGGGTTTTGAGCCAAATATTTGAGATACAGCGCCTATATTAGTGTGATGATTATTATTATTATTATTATCATTATTATATAGGCTCGTATACAATCGTTCAGCTTTGAAACTTTCACAGAAGTTGTATTCGTTGTTTAAAAACCTGAGAATGGAGAAATCTCAAAATCGGTAAACTTGACCATTCACCTGTTTTGTTGTTGTTGTTGTTGTTTGTTTACGATTTTCTCAAAAGTGGCTGAGAAACTTTGTTCCCCTTTTGTGTGCTCCAAACACACATTACCACACGTCTATATTCCCCTTTTGTGTGCTTCAGTCACATAATTATTACCGCACGTCTATGTTCGCCTTTTTTCCGATCACGTATTACCGCACGTCTATGTTCGCCTTTTGTGTGCTCCAGTCACATATTACCACACGTCTATGTTCGCCTTTTGTGTGCTCCAGTCACATATTACCACACGTCTATGTTCGCCTTTTGTGTGCTCCAGTCACATATTACCACACGTCTGTTTCCCTTCTGTGTGCTCCAATCACCTATTACCACACGTCTATGTGTCCCTTCTGTGTGCTCCAGTCACCTATTACCACAATTCTATGTTCTCCTTTTGTGTTCTCCAATCATATACTGATTACCACATTTCTATGTTCGCCGTCTTCTATGGTCCAGGCCTCCGCTCTGTGTTCCCGAAACTCTGTGTTCTCGAAGCTCAGTCTTGGCTACCAAGGCTCATCCCTGAGTGCACCGGTCGCCTTTTCTCCGTTACGTCTGTTTTCACAGTCTTATCTCTTTATATGTATACGCATCATTTACCATTGCGATGAACGTTTTCTTCGCGGTTCACGGAAGTCAGTCCGCGGCTGAAGCCAAGCCCAAGCGGGGTACCGGCTAATCAAAACTGATGGAGAACCTTTTCCCGTTGCTATCAGTGCCGCTTCAAATGTTTCGACGGCCATTCAGTGCTCTCGTCAGACTTTAAAAGATGAGCATATACATATCTTCAGATTGTGGGAACGTTTTTCGGTGAACATTTTTCCGGCGGTGTCTGGATGATAAATGTCCTCTTTCAGTCTTTGTAACGGACAACTAAAATTCAAAACCGTCGGTCACAGTTTTTCTGGTGCTACGGCGTTTTCACAACTGATTTAGGGAAAAAAATCCGCGGTGCTGTGGCGAGACTGAGAACCCGCGGAATAAGGGTGCTATGATTTTGAGCGGCACAGCACCGCGGGAAAAACGCTCGTCCTGCATGATTCAATTCAATTCAATTCAAATTCAAAAATACTTTATTATCTGTTATAAAAGTACGTTTTAAAACAGAACTTGAAAATTGTCTTTAGACATGCAATCGCTCCGCTCCTTATACTAAGATCATAATTTAAAATAAATCACACACACACACACACACACACACACACACACACACACACACACACACACACACACACTGATATAATACAAAGTAAAAGAGAGACTAAAAAACGAGATAAATAAGATACTCCCCCCCCCCACCCGCACAGACATACACGCGCACACACACACACACACACACACACACACACACACACACACACACACACACACACACACTGACACACCAGCACGCACCCGCACACGCCCGCCCACCCGCAACTGATCACACACCTCCGCTGGCAGACACAGAACTGGCCCAACAGTCCTCCAAGCTCAGGACATCATTTACGTGCAGCATTCAGAACAGCAACAGCGGATGGCACAAATGATTTCTTATATTTGTTCTTACGTGCAAGAGGCACCTCCTGAGGCCGCCGGGCCATGCACACGCTCGTTCTCTTTGATTCACCTCTCCTGACGCCAGGCCATGCACAGCACTGGCACACCGACTGACGCTTAATTCCGGCGAAAGGAAAGCATCAGTGTTTTCATGGCTGAACAGCAGGCGACTGATGCATCGGGCCAGGAGTTCTCCCCCTTTTATCTGTCTCGGTACGTGCTTTGTTACAAAACAAAATAGGTTTGTCCTAACGCAAAACAGCGCATTCCATCTCCGCCATTGTACCTCATGCTGTGCAGATAACACGCATATTGTCAAGAACGGGATCTCTACACCGAGGATGTATTGACGGCTTACGGCCGAGCAACAGTTCCTATTGCCTGTTGTTTTGACAGGCAGGACCATTCTCGGGTAAAATAGTGACAGTAATGGAAACGAACTCACATTCCCCTCACTCAAAACTGAAAGGTTAAAATTCAACATTCCGACATACACACACTCCTTCACGGTAACTGTCGTCTGTCTACTCAAGAAAACTGCACTATCTTCTTTAATGTTCAGGATTTTATAATTCGTGCAGCACGTTTTTATGTTGTTTCCATAGTAATGGAAACAACATAATAGGACGGGCTAAAATTTCCACGTTCATAGGCAAGCATCTGTGGTACAAACGCACGTCACTGCCGATCTCCCGCAGAGACGATTTTGCAAGTGTAACTCTGACAATGACGTAAGAAAACCTGCGTCATCGATGCTGGCATGTATGCTGTTCCGAACGCACTTCTCCTCCTCAGTGAGTGCCGTCTGTGCGGATGTGTGTGCGTGCGTGTGTGAATTGTGTCCGGGCCCGTTTCTTCGAAAATACTCAACCGAATGGCTTCAAATTTGGGGTATCCAAATATATCAAAATGTTACATTAGACGATTCAAGCGTGTGATGATTGCTTACGTGATTTGGGAGTTATCGCCCTTTTGAGACAAGTTGGTTGTCTTTCGTGTACAGGCGTAATATTTATTTAAATCACTCAATTTTTTGGCAGTAGATAGCTTGAATACGGACTCTGAACAGAGTCACTACTAGAAAATGGTCGCTCTTATAGTTTTCATGTAAACCGAGCCTGAATTGACATTGCATGTGAACCCAGTTCAGATGCCTATTTCTCCAAAAATACTGAACCGATCGATTTCAAATTTGGGGTTTCTAAATGAATCAAGATTGTTGAATAGAAGGCCCGATCCAGATACGATTGCACACATGATTTGCGAGTTATCGCCCTTTTCAGAAAAATTGGCTTTCTGGCGTTTAAAGGCGTAATATTTACCTAAACCACTCCATTTTTTGGACATAGATAGCATGAATACGGACTCTCAACTAAGTGAATTTTGGAGGTTGTCGCTTTTATACTTTTGGCGTAAGCCGTACCTGATGAAAGTGCTGGTGAACACACTTTAGATCTCAAAATCGCTCCTACTATACATAGATAATGAGCCTGGGGTGCCATAAAAAATATACAAAAAAATCAGAAAAATTCACTGCAGCCGTTATCGTCAGTTGACTCGAAAATTTGTACTCACAGCACATTTCCTCTGCAAGCCACACGCCTCACAAACATCGAAGAAGAGACGCACGCGCACTGACGTAAAGTAAGTGCGTCATGTTTGATTGACGTGATGCTGTTTTTTCTTGGGGGTGTCTCGCCACTTTCTTTCGGAATTCCTCTGTTTGGAGACGTGGTGTTGTATTTTACTTATGCTATGTCGCCATCATCGTGCACTCGCAGAGATGATACGGGATACAACAGACTACAACTCCAATACTTTATGAACAGAATATGCGCGGAGAACAAATTCCAGCAATCCCACCTGATAAATTTCTAATCCCCCAAAAACCAGGCCGCAGAATTCGACCCCGAACCTACCAATCAACCTCCCACACAAACAACCCTGTGGAAAATTACATTCGCAACAACGACCGCTGCTTCGCAGTCCCACGCTGCAACACAGAACAGTACAAGCAGTCTTTCTTTCCAAGGACTATTATAGCTTGGAATCGCCTTGACGACACAGTGGTACACTCAGACTCCGTCGAGTGCTTCAAGTCGGCCCTGGCAGCGGCCAGTAGCCGATAACTCCCCACGCTGCGCTCACCCCGCCCGTCGCACCTATGCCAGACTACTGGATGTTCAGCGACGTAACCAACAGATACAGATACAGATGAAAGAAGAAGAATCCAGAACGCTGTGCAGGGCTGCTTACGAACTGAACAGGTAAGATCTAGAACATTCCTCAACTTACTGGAAGGCTCGAAATCTCTCCAAGGTGACGTAATCTACTGACGTTACTGCACCAGCATGTTCTGGGATGGTCTAGAAATTATTTTGCATCGAAATGCAGTATCTTTTCGCAAGAGTCTCTACAACTTGACATGTGGAAAGCGGGAATTTCAGTGGGTTTCGTTTTTGCCACTGACTCACACTCAGAAGCATAATGCAAAGATCTTGGAAACATAAAGATAGTTCACTTACCTCCCTTTGAGGGACAACGCGTAAGAGTTGTAGCGCGCATCCCGCAGATCTACGCAGTTGTTTGACCCAACCCTACACTAGCCGCCGTAAAACATTTTAAGAAAATAAACAAAAACGAAGATGTCAGCGACTGACAGGTGGTCTCCCCCCATATATTTCGCATGTGTTTTAGGCCTATGGAAAACATAAGTACTCTCAAAGTTCCGGAGGACGAACGAAAGATCTAGTTTGGCTTTCACTGCTGTACGTAGGCTACGCAGTGCATTTCGTTCGATGTGTTCAAGTAAAACTAGTACGGAACACAGAAAGATCGAATGTGCGAGAGATCCAAAGATGGACGCATCCGCTGAATATTTCCTGCTAACTCAGCATTAATCATATCTGCGACCGACGATCCAGCAGATTCTATGTTGTGATATGGTTTTACAATGGTTAGAATGAAGTTCAGCCGGATGATTTTGTTCTCTGTGTGTGTTCTGAATTTAGATGCAGGTAGACGCTAGCACAATTTAAGTCACCGTGATTTGTAAAGTTGTCAGGGAAAAAACTTACGCTGTATCTGCGTCATCCGCGTGTGTTTACTGTTAGTTTACACTGCATGCACACGTACCACTTGAGGTCTTTTTTTTTTTTTTTTTTTTTTGACAAGAAAGCGAAAAAAAAATGTTTGTTTTTCAACAAGAATACCAAAAGAAGTATTTCCCCGTTTATATTTGTCTGTTATTTGAACAATTCGGCGCAGAACACAATTGCATGCTTTTGTGATCGCTTTCCACTTTCCGCCATGCTGTCACTATAGGGGCCAGATCTAGGATGCGCGCTAATGCGGGCAGACAACTCTTCGCGTTGTCCCGCTATATGTCTCTCTTACGAGGGCAGGAGTGACGCGTCTTTCTGATTCCAAGGTCTTTGCATAATGTGTGTGTGTGTGTGTGTGTGTGTGTGTGTGTAGGGGGAGGGGGGGTGCGTGCGTCCGCGGGCAAGCGCGCGTCTAAGGCGAGAGAGAGAGAGAGAGGGTCTCTTCTCCGATACCAGTAAGCAATCGTCTGTCAGTCAGGTCTGCGGGAAGTAACTCTGTCAAAGGGGAACGACTTTATTACAAGAATTCATTCACCCATGTAGAACCTCGCATACGCCAACAAGTTGTGACGTCAACCAGCTAGGCGAGCTCACACGACCTCATGTGTTTGGGTTTTTGCAAGTGCATAGAGGCACGATAAGGGTTTTCAGTACTTTCTTTATGTCAGCATGCTTGATGTCAGAGAGCTTGCATTCCGGCGTGTGCGCGCGGGCTGCATACATGACACAACGACTACGACTGTGACTACAGCAGGTCATTGAATGGAAACAACATATTGGGCTGGTGGCCATCTTGTTAGGTTTTTAGGTTTTACTTATACGTTACTTCCTTGACAGAGCCTAGCGCAGCCCAGCGGAGATTTTTATTTTTATTTTTTTTTTTAGTACACTTAGACACCCCCCCCCCCTCTCTCTCTCTCTCTCAGCTCTAATTTACTATAATTACCGCCATTGCAATACCGTTAACATGCACTTGTTTGTTGACCCCTGAGCATTATTATAAGCCTAGCTTGTTCATGCTCAGAAATTGTTTATTTACTTTGAACAAACCGTATTGCAATAAACTTGTTTAAACCAAAGGTTAAAATTAATGCAAGACCACGATGGCGCAAAGCCAGTTCTATATAGCAATGACTGGTTAAGACTGTATTTTCATTGAAAAACTGAAAGCAAAATCTGACCGTTACTGAAAATCGCAGTTTTGCCAGCTAATTTTCTCGAGCTGTTAAAACCTGTTTCCTGTGAAATTTGTGTTAACAGGACTTACAATTAACGTGGTCCCCTAGAGTCGCTGTAAATACCCGAAACATCTGTGGCCACAGTTAGTACTGATCTGGTGATAATAACAGCCGTCACGTGCCTGTAGTCATTTGCAGGCCAGTATTTCAACAACACCCATTTCGCTGTGTTCGCCAGATTCTAAAATTACACCAACGGGCCCCTATAGCGATCCTGACAATGCTGACATCAGGCTACACACCACAGATTCGCATGGGATTTCAAAGTATGTATTCCTAAGATCCAAAGATGCTATGTATTCCTATTAAACATAACGCAGATATGCTTTAAAATCAGTTCACGGACGGAAAAAAAAATCACAAAAATCCAGCAGCCAAAGACTCATGTGTAGGACAAATTGAAACAAATTCCAATATTCCACTGTTTTTCCCAATGCTAGCAGCGACCACATGCCCCCTCATTCAGCTGTCGTCAGTCTACTAGCTCTTGTGCAAACCGCGCATAAATACACACAGTCCACATGCCAGGCTCATTTTTCACTGTTTCTACTATCACCTGGCATAAAACTTATTTCCAAAGCCAACAAACAACCCCAGGGCCCTGGCGTATGTAAAACTCGAGGTTAATTTAACCCACGGCTACGGGCCTAACCCAGACTAGGACAAAAGAAACCCCAATACAAAATTAAATAAAAAAGGAATCCAAGAAAGAAAGACAAAAATCCTTCTATAACGGCACAGGCACCTTGCTGGAATGGACCCGCTTCCTGATTGCAAACAAAAAACAACAGAAAATGTAACCCTAGAGCTAGTTTATTTCGAGGTTAGACTCTAACCCGGGGCCGGCTAAACCCCTAACCCCGACTTTTACATGCGGGCCCTGGTTGCCATTTTTGTACTCTGCATACAAATTTAAAAGGGGCGAAATTCCGTGCTGTATTTAGCGAAATCAGTTCTTACTACACTGATACCCCGGAAGCTATTAGTGTTGTATAACTCCAGGAACGCTTCCACACTCATACAAGCTGTTCCGTCAGAATCTAAACACTAACCCGGCTGTGCGTACCAGTTTAGCTTCGATAACACTACCGAAATTAAAATCTAAATCGGTCGTCGCCGTGTTCAAATGCTTGGCAGTCGGTGGCCGGTGGGGACTGGCAATCGTTACCATCTGTCACTTAGTGAAACAGCTGGTTTTCCATTTGTAATGGGATCCCACAGAAAGGGGACAAAGCGGCACAGCCAGTTTTGAGAAATAAAAAAAAAGATGGGAGTACATTGTAGCAGTTTTTAGGTTGTCCCCCCCCCCCCCCATTTTAAGGTCTGAAAACAACTGACTCATATAATTCTGTAATAAGTTTCAAAGCCAAATATAATTTTTAGACGTGTGAAAAAGAGCACCTACCACAACCACGCCTGAGTATTCAGTACAGGAATGCCACATTAGCCTTCCGTCATTTTGACCAATCACTTCCCCAGTACCTTTCTGACAAGCTCACCACGTACGAAACATCCCGCACTCTCCGCTCATCCTCAGAAAAGCTACTTAAGGTCCCCCGGGTCAACCTCAAAACATTTGGCCAACGTTCTTTCAGTTATAGTGCCTCCCGCGTTTGGAATTCCTTGCCATCTTCTCTGAGAAACATCCCTCCCCTCCTACAGTTTAAAGCAGAACTCAAAACACATCTTTTCAAACTAGCCTTTAATCTTTAAACTCCACCGCCTGTATTGATGTGTGTAAATGTGTGGGTGTGAATGTTGTGTATGTGCGTGAGCAAAAAGCGCATTGAGTGCTTTCCTAAGCAGAACGCCGCGCTCTACAAATGTAATACATTAGTATTATTATTCATTATTAGTGGCCTATCATTATGATACCCATGTCACGCTTTTACCAGCCATTTTCTCAAAATGGCCGCTTATACTTATCAACGGCAAGTTTTCAACAAACATATCTCAAGCCTACACCGATCTACAGAAATAACTATACCCAAAGAACGCTCATTGTCTGCACTTACCAATAACGCCGCTGTATACCCGAAATCACCTTTAGTAAGGGCTTCGGACTAGCCCCCTCTGCAGAGTGCAGTTGAGGCACCGGCGAGCAAACGGCAGAGCATGTCCTCCAGCAGTGCCCCAAGCTCCAGGAGCTGCGTACAGCAGTGTGGCCAGAAGAGACCAGTCTGTACTCCAAGCTGTACGGCAGCCGATACGATCTTCAGAAAACGGCCCATTTCATCGTGACAACCGGCCTGCCAGTGTGACCCCAGCGACCGCCAAGAAGAAGAAGAAGACCTTTAGTAGGATCCGAACTCATTTGCTCGTACACCAATGCCATGGCTCCTGTGCCGGTGAGGAATCCACTGGACCTTCCGACTGAAAGGGGAAGTGAGAGGAGGGGGGCTTGCCTCACATCTGAGTTAACAAGTAGAAAGGTAGAATTCTCATGAATTTCCGATTTACTGATTAATTCACGCCACTACCACTCGCAAACAACAGTCATGTTTCATCGTGCCTGAGTGCTGCAACCATCTCCAGTTCAGACCTCAGCCCCCAAAATCCAACTCAAACCCGAGGTGGCCTGCGTGCTGCTCACGCCACTACCACTCTCAAACAACAGTCATGTTTCATCGTGCCTGAGTGCTGCAACCATCTCCAGTTCAGACCTCAGCCCCCAAAATCCAACTCAAACCCGAGGTGGCCTGCGTGCTGCTCACGCCACTACCACTGTCAAACAACAGTCATGTTTCATCGTGCCTGAGTGCTGCAACCATCTCCAGTTCACACTTCAGCCCCGAAAATCCAACTCAAACCCGAGGTGGTCTGCGTGCTGTTCACCAGAGAGCACGTGATCTTTCGCCGGGCTGAGTCCTGCACTGTCTCAACAGTAAGCTTTTCACTATTTCCACTGAGACTCGTCGCAAACTTTGGGTACCTATCCGCGACATCCCAAAGCAGGGTTAGGGACGAAGCTGAAAAATCTACCTCAACCCTGTGGTAGAGTGTAGGCTGTCCCTAACCTGTACTCTGCATCAGAGAGAACGTGATTTTTCGGCTTCGTCCCAACACTGAACGTATGAAAACAGCGTCGGTTGGAAATTAACACCCGCCACTCAGTAACTGCCATCCAGTTGAAGCCTATGTTTGGAAACGCCACTAGGTTTGTTTGTTTTTGTTTTTGGTTTTTTTTTTTTCCAGCGGTAAACCTTTTTTTTTTTTTTTTTTGGAGGGGGGGGGGGGGGGGTATTCCCGAGCCATAAATCCGTGCTGCAGTGCTATATCTCTCGTTTTTATTTCAGCAGATTGGCTTTATCGCCTCCCTGTGGTCCCGGCTGGTGCCAAATATTTGTGCTGGCATTTTGCCTCTTTTATTTGCCCCCATTTTTGATATCACACATACGTGGTGGAAAAGGACGTTAAACTCCCAAACATCCACCCGCTCACCTCACTGTGGACAAATATATTACCCCCCAGCGGCTGCGCGATGCCTAATGCCGCTTTTGAAGTCTGCCAAAAGATCTTTGATAAGCCCACCTGTTGGCGCGGTTAAGTGTCGCAAAGAAAACGTTATACGGCGCGGAAATGGGCATAACTCTCCGTAACGGAATAAACGTTGAAGCAGCGTTATGGTGAGGTACCGCGAACCCGAGTTCCTGAACCCTAACTCTGATTCTCAGCCTGAACCCGTTTTCTCTAACATTAAAGTCTCAATATGTTTGTCGGGCATACAGCAACGCCGTGGAAAACTTTTCGTAGAATGAGCTTAATCCGTGCAACAGAATCCGTCACTTGAGACACAATATAGCATCTGAAACCATTGTAATAATAATAATGATAATAATAATAATAATAATTGGAAAGGCACTTTACCCCATTTCACGAATCGGCTCAAAGCGCCGCGAACTGTAACCCAACACGCACACTCACGTGAATCACACGCATTCTCTCACACACTGGACATAAACACATTACAAATCACGTGGTGCGAAGGGTCAGCTCAGCTATTTAAGTTTCGGAATTTAGAATTGCATTTATTTTTTTCCAAATTTGGTGGGCTGAACATTTCCAAAGCAGAGGGGGGGGGGGGGAGCCGGAGTACCCGAAGAGAACCCCCGACGATCGGCCCGAATGAACGGTGCCACATACGAGAAGGAAAAATTCATTGCCCCGAATGGGACTCGGACCCCTGACCTCTCGCAGTGGTGACAAGTCTCTTAACCACTAGACCACCGGCGGCCCCGTTATGACTCGGGTTGGCGTATATCATACTATATGTTGTTCTACTTACGTAGAAGAGGACGGTGTACTGACTACTGAGCAGCTGGTTGCGGACTGAAGACCAACGAGACAGCGGTGGTTGGTGGATAGTTGTAGCGACTTGGCCGTATCGAGGTGTAGCACTCAGGGTTCTACTTTTTCTACTCTAGGGGCTAACCTCGCTAAACGCAACTGAACGGCTTCGCTAGCTTTCCTCGATTTCCTACGTAGCCGCTAAGCTAACGCGCCTCAGGTATGGAAGTGCTGGGCCAAAGAAAGTCCTATTTTCTACTGTTAGAAGCCGCAAAGTCACGAAAACGGTCGCAATGGCCACTGTAAAGGAAGATGCTCATTAATTTTTGCAAACAGCCTTAGAGCTTTTGTACTATGCGGCAGTTTTCAGTCCCCCTCAGAACTTATTAGGAATTTTAAACCTAACCCTAAACCTCTCACTAAACCTATTTCAACGTGTATTCATGTAGGGAGAGTTATGTCCAATTCCATGCCCCAAAGAAATATCATGCTTACTCGGTACTAAACCCATGCATCGGGGTGGTTGGTGGTGTAGTGGTTAACGACTCCTGCTACTAATGCGACAGGACGAGTTCGAGTCCCACTTTTGGCACTGGATTTTTCACCTCTAGCAATAGTATGTCGCAGATAGTTGGGGGTTTCTTCCTGGTACTCCGGCTTCCTCCTCCCTCTGCTTTGGAAATGTCCAGCCCAGAAAAAAATCTAAACAAATGCAATTCTACATTCTGAAGCTAAATAGTTGAGCTGACTACCCGCACCACGCGATTGTAATGTCCGGTACGTAAGAGAATGTGTGTGATTCCAGTCACGTGCGCCGCGTACGTGTTGTGTTCAGTTCGTTGTGTGTGTTCTGAGCCGAGAAATTGGGTAAAACCCCCTGCATAATATCCAAGGATTACTGTTATGTTATTACCACTGGACCCCCATCCCATGCAAGGCTGGAGCAGTCATGCCTTCTTGTGTGAGGGATCAGTTAGGGCACCAGGGCTAAAGTGGTACAACGAGATTCGTCCTTTAATACTGCAGATGCAGTTTACGCCACTACCGCCGGATCAAGAGCAACACTCATGTCTCATAGTGCTGGACCACTAAAGCAACGACAGCCAGCCTCTGGTTACAGAGGCTACAAGGGACACACATCATTTCACACCCATACACCGAGTGCCTGTAGGGGAGCCGGGGTGGCCGAATGGTAGAGCGTTGGATTTCCAATGCTCGGGTCATGAGTTCGAATCCCGGCTGGGGCCAAATATTTGTGCTGGCTTTCTCATCGTTGCCCCGTCTTTGATATCACCCGTGTGTGGTGGAAAAGGACGTTTAACTTGCAAAACACCCACCCACCCACCCTGAGTGCCTGTAATGCCTATAAGGGAAATAAGGGGGATTCGTAAGGGCAAAGAGACCTACGACATCGGGTGGTGGTGGTGGTGGTGGTGGTGGTGGTGGTGGTGTGTGTGTGTGTGTGTGTGTGTGTGTGTGTGTGTGTGTGTGTGTGTGTGTGTGTGTGTGTGTGTGTGTGTGTGTGTGTGTGTGTGTGTGTGTGTGTGTGTGTTGACATTGCACGAACTTCCCCCCCTTTGAGTTAGTGAAACGACTGACTGACTGACTGACTGCCTGATTGATTGATTGGTTGATTGATTGCTTGCCGGAAGAAAAGGTTTCTGGTCACCACTACAAACAGAAACAAAAATGGCAAAGGATTTTTTTTTTTTTTTTTTTTTTTGCTGTTTGCAGACACATTATATATATATCTATCTTTGTGCTTCCACTAAGTGAAAGAGACGAGTTCAAACGCACAAATTCCTATATTGGCGCAATGCCACGCTCAAACCAAGACAGCAGACGACCCCCCATCAAGAAAAAGTTTCCTTTTTTTTTTTTTTTAATAGGATGATGCATGGATGGATTAGGTTTCTAGGAACTATTAGCGGCATGACTTTGATAGATGATGTCACGTAGAGACTTCCGGTGGGATTTGGCCTAGTGATACGGCGTCGACCCGCCTGCGGATCCTGAGGCAACGGGTTTGAACCCCCGCGTGCGTGCGTGTGCGTGCATGTGCGTGTGTGTGTGTGTGTGTGTGTGTGTGTGTGTGTGTGTGTGTGTGTGTGTGTGTGTGTGTGTGTGTGTGTGTGTGTGTGTTTTCCGAACATTCCAACTGAATTTTCCCTTGAGGACAGTAAAATAATTTGATTCATTGACTAATTCATTCATTCATTGATTCATTGATTGATTGACTGAGTGAGTGACTGATTGGGCAGAAACTGGGCTAGGGATTTTCCCTTTCCAAATCGAGCCGAAATTCACGCGTAGACCCGTTTACTTCGCCTTCCGCGTCTCCGTGTACACGCACGTATATATATCAAGTGTTCACATTAAAAATCCCGTTCCATCCGGGACGAGCCGAGGAATGGAAAACTGAACACGTACCAACCAGGCATGCAAGCTGAAAATGTATTTAAGAAAAAAAAGAAAAAAAGAGTGGTGCCGGGAAGCTGGCGACGCGCTCTCGTGTGAAAGCAGCCGGAATTTCTTATAACACGGTAGATTGAGCATGCCTGTTGCGCATCATGGTGAAAACTGAACTGGAAACAGCGACTTGCTCTCTGTACACACCTGGATATTCACAGTCGTCCTTTAAAAAAAAAAAAGAAGCACTGAGAATTTAAGGGGCAAGATAGTGTATTCAGCGTGCTTGCGACTGATGCGGAAACCAATCGGGCGCGGTCTAAATCTGTTTTACTCCGAGAGGGCACAGACAGGGCACGACTGTCTTTCATCTCCTGTGCTTTTTACGACTAGCTGATATCTGTGTGTGTGTGTGTGTGTGTGTGTGTGTGTGTGTGTGTGTGTGTGTGTGTGTGTGTGTGTGTGTGTGTGTGTGTGTGTGTGTTTTTTCCCAAAATGATGATCCAACAGTCTTGTACTTTGCTACTCATTAGCGGGGCGATTGCTGGGACTACGGGCCTCACTGAGGGGGATAAGACTGAGTCACTTTAACTTTCGAAAGCTCGTATTTCACACAGATAAGTCCACGCCAACTGAACCTGTGGGGGAACAAAGCAAGCACTTTGAAGAACCTGATGGGAGTAAGAGTCTGGGAGGGGTGGGGGGTATCCGTAAGGGAGGCGGGGTGGGGGTGGGTTTGGATAATGAGAACAGTATTACCGTACTACGTTTTAAAAAAGAATCCCCAGCCCTCCGTGGATTCCACCCATTACTTGGGAGGAACACCACTGGAACTGGCAAAGAGTTTGGGCAGCAAAAAAAAAAAAAAAAAAAAAAATCTGTTTGTAGGTGTGAATATTTTGTCATTGTGGGTGTCAGACGGATCCTTATGGACTGAGATTCGTAAAGTGGACAATTCTTTTGCTGTAATTTAAGTTTGTCTTGTGTTTGTGACGTGTATACTACTGATCTTTTTGAGTGTACTTTGTACAGGTGTGTGTGTGTGTGTGTGTGTGTGTGTGTGTGTGTGTGTGTGTGTGTGTGTGTGTGTGTGTGTGTGTGTGTGTGTGTGTGTATACGTGTGCTTGTGATTCGATTAAAGTATTCTTCACGATAGATTTGCGTAAACCAAGTCAGTAAACATCTTCATATTCACAGTACCGTTTTGGATTACAATTTTCTCAGTCTGATTTCATTTCCAGCAAAAGAAAACAAACTCAGTTCATAGAAAACTTGAAACTGTTAAAATGGCACTCAGCATTACATAACACATGGCTGAACTGCGATGCCAGTACACGCTTGACTAGTCAGTTGAACTACTTTTTTTTCTCGTTGCCGGGTAGCTCCACAAACAATCAGACCAATTTAAAGTGATAAAGCTTGAACGACACACAGCGGAACGACACACAGCGGAACGACACACAGCGGAACGACACACAGCCGGGAACGACACACAGCGGAACGACACAAGAAACACACATTCAAACGGTAGGGGCTGGGGGACGGAAAACAGATAACCACCAAGAATATCTGCACTGAAATTCGTCCTCAACATGGGCCCGTGAATGACTATAAGTATGCTGAAGAGAAAGAACTTGAAGAAAAAGAAGAAGAAGAAAAGAAAAGAAAAAGAAAAAACGCGGCAAAAGTTCCATACACTATGATAGTATACGTACTAACCTCGACGCTTCAGTTTCTGCGTGTATGGCCAGAAAGCCGGTCTGCTAGCCGACTGGAAACTGATGATAATGAACACGCTGCTATGCTGGCCCGCTGCTTATGAAGTATGAGTGTTCGGCACATGTATGTCATTATCTGATCATAGAACTCAGGGTTGCGGCGGCCAGAGAAGAGGGATGATCTTAGTGGCAGTGAGTGATACAGAACTTGAGCCGGTACCACTATCATGGTGAAGACAGATGCACCGGTCGAACACGGACTGATGACGGGCTTGTTTGACTGAGTCCGGGGCACTCCTAGCGAAAAGCTGCATTGACCAGGGGCACTCCTAGCCCCAAGCTGCATAACAGACCCGGGGCACTTCTAGCCTCAAGCTCCATTGACCCAAGTCACTTCCTGCCCGGCTCAAGCTGCTCAGCCTGAGACCCTGGGGAGTGCACCCCGCGTATTACAGCTGCCAATACCACTGCCACTGGTATGTTAGTAACCCAGCCGGTAGATGACGGTGTGCCCCCCTGCCACGGTACCCCCCCCCCCCCCCAAAAAAAAAAAAAGAGAGAGAGAGAGAGAGAGAGAGGTGAGTGTTGAGTGGGTGTTTGGGGGTTTAACGTCCTTTTCCACCACATACGGGTGATAGCAAAGACGGGGCAACGATGAAAAAGCCAGCACAAACATTTGGCCCCAGCTGGGATACGAACTCACGACCCGAGCATTAGAAGTCCAACGCTCTACCGTTCGGCCACCCCGGCTCCAGAGAGAGAGAGAGATGATGATGATGATGATGATGATGATGGCGGCGACGACGACGACGACGATGATGATGATGACGACGACGACAAGGAGCACCCCCCCCCCCCAAAAAAAAAAAAACAAAAAAAAAAAACACCCAAAATGTACACTGCGTTAAACAACACACCGTTAAACAACACACACACACACACACACACACACACACACACACACACACACACACACACACACACACACACACACTGATTTTTTAGCGCCAGCAGCCAGCGGGTTGAATTCCAGGGATAGAAGCCGGGGCTGTTTTCACTGCAGACAGCCGAGCTTTTTGTCTGTAGATACGTCAGTTGGACTGACTCGGCTGTCGGAGCTGCGGCCTACAGTTCAAATTAAGTCACTTTTTTTCTGATAAAGTAGCACAGACCTCCCCCCCCCCCCCCATCCCCGTCATTTTTTTAAAACACGCGGCAGAGAGAGTGGGTGGATGGTTGGGAGTTTAACGTACTTTTCCACCACGAATGGGTGATACCAGAGACGAGGCAACGAGAAAAAGGCCTGCACAAATATCTTGCCCACGCCGGGATCCGAACTCACGACCCTACCATTCGGCTATCCCGGCTTCCCGCGGCAGAGACTGAGAGAGAGAGAGAGAGAGAGAGAGACGCCACAAGTGCATGCAGACTGAAAAAAGAGGATGAAATTTGATTTAAAGGCGTCGTAAAACAAACGTGGTGGCTGGAGCAGTTGGTTCCATTACGACGCCGGCTCACCCGGGACTGAAGATTCATAAAGCACCTAAAATATCATGTATCGTTCCGCTTCAGTCTACGAACAGAACATCGCTCGCAAATAAAATGCAGCATACTACCGCTGGAATGGTCACATTCGTTTAGTTTTGGGCGACATGACACGCGACTTGCCGTGGCTACTGATCCAAACTGCACGCGCCGATTTCGCCTCTCGTTTTATCTCTGCCAGAGCTGGTATTTACTAATACTACGCGCATCTTTGTCCATCCGCAAATATCCGTGCGCTGCGTGTGTGACTTGTAAGCAGCAAAAACGTCTCCGCCGCATGAGACACACGAAACAACCAGGTGCTTTCACGGTGTCACCTTTACGGGAACCGAAGCGCTATGTAAACTTTTGATCACTTCCTGGGGATACTGCGCTATATCAGAATGTTATTATTATTATCACATCCGCTTTGAGCTCAAAGTAGTTCCCTGGAGATCTGAGTCTATTGTCGGGTTAGTTGTACTTCTTTAGCGTGTTGTTAACACATTTCACAGCAGCTTAGACAGCTATATTGCCAAAGACATGGAAAAGGACACCGGGAGATAAGGTTTCAGATACTCCATGAGGATATACACACGATCTTTGATTTTTTGAGAACGTAGATAGTGAGGCTAGAGATTATTTTTCTCACCGAACTACTGAATTTAGACACTTCAATTGTCAGTAAGCGTGCCTTCAAGTCTGTATAAGTTGCATTTATTTTTTCCCCGTAAGATGATTGGTTATCATATCTTCCATGTGAGTAGAGTTTTATGAACTTTTTTTTGTACGCAAATTAGTTCTACACCACAAGTGATTTTCCTCTACATTGGAGGCGCAAAGGGTAGTACAAAGGGATGAGCAACCTTAACCACCTGACTACCGGCCCCGCATCCCCAATATCGTCAAAACGAAAGCGACTAGTATTTTCGGCCGAACTTACAGAACCGACGGAGGCATAAACAACTGCCTACACACCGGGTCTAGAACTTGAGACCGCCTATCTTGATACGTCAGTTCACGATGACGAAGCGCTGGTCGCTCTTCTGTCCCATGTGGACGATTACTGGTCTGCCTGTCGGCTATCACGGCTCGACCCGACAATCAGAGGTCTAATGAAGTGTGACCGCTGTGTAATCTCTCGTAGCTGGCCCAGTAGCTCTGTCTGGAGACTAACTGATACATGTACTTCACTAACAGCACCAACACGGCTGGGGAGTGGGGACAGTGTGGCAGGGCAAGGAGGGTCAAGGTAAGGGGATTTGGCGGAGGTACATGTACGGAGGTACGTGTCCTAATACTTTTGACTGACTTCTTGGTTTAAACAGTTTTATTCATTTTGAACAAATATAAATATGCACTCTCACAATCAGTTTTCACTAGGCCGAGCACAACAAGTCTAAAACTTTTACGTGTGCTCATAAGTACACAAACATGTGCAGCGGAGGCGTCAAATACAGTATTATGGTAGGACAGATCTGTAAAGAAAGAGATAGGAAGAAAAGGGCTAGGGATACGGATGGGGAGGGACAGAGAGAATGACTGACTTCTTCTTCTTCTTGGTCTTCGTATTACGATTTCCCGTAAAGGATTGAGATGAGGCGGGGGGATGGGGAGGGGGGGGGGGGCATTAGACATACGATTTTATTTTGATCCCATGAAAGCATAACTGATTACAGCGTCTGCTTCTTTATAATAAAAACGCAACACTAGTAATAATCACATTAACACACTCACACCGTCATGCGCACACTGACACCATCGCCATTCATGACTGGTCTAAATCGACTCGGCCTTCCGCTCTGCTTTAAAAACCTATCTCTTTAATGAATTCTTTCACTGAACCGGTGTGTGTGTGTGTGTTGGGGGGGGGGGGGGGACCTTGAGGCGGCATCGTGACCATGGACCTGATTGTAGTGTTTGATACTTCGTGTGTTTTGTGAGGGTGTACTGCCTTGTTTGTATGTGATTGCATTGTTCTGTTTTTCTTTTCTTGTGAAACGCTGTGAGCTCTTTGTGAGATAGAGCGCTATATAAATATCAATTATTATTATTATTATTATCTCAGGAAAGTAACAATACAGTTTAAATTTAAATTTCACATTTAGCAGACATTTACAGTTTGGTGGATGTGTGTGTGTGTGTGTGTGTGTGTGTGTGTGGTGGGGGAGGGGGAGGGGGTGTCAGTGATGGGGAGTGAGGGGGGATAAGAACTACCATGTGCATGAATCACAAGACTTTTGACTCAGTGACCTTTTCTTGAAGTGAAAAGATTTCCCTAAAGGTGAACAGCGTGCGAGAAAAAACAAAAACAACAACAAACAGACAAACAAACAAAAAAAGAAAAGAAAAGAAAATATTAACAACAACCCGCATAATCCAGTCCAACTCAGATATGTGTTTCCCACCGCGGTCACTTCATTTCTTCGGCTCCTCATTTCTTCTGTTTTCCTTTGACATTTTGTTTTTGGAACTTTTCCGCGGCAGTGGTCACGTAACACGACACACCGCAATCGCTGTTTTACGACGGAATCGGGCTCCTTGAGGGACCTGTCTTCAATAACATTTGTCACTTTAACTGAAAACCCGAGCTAGAAAGCGTTCTGTTTTTGCAGCAGGCCACAGGAAGGATGGGCGGAAATGTGTGTGTGTGTGTGTGTGTGCGTGCGTGCGTGCGTGCGTGCGTGCGTGCGTGCGTGCGTGCGTGCGTGTGTGTGTGTGTGTGTGTGTGTGTGTGTGTGTGTGTGTGTGTGAGAGAGAGAGAGAGAGAGAGAGAGAGATGTCCAGCTATCTCATTTAATTATCTTTGTCAAAAAAAATAAAAAATAATGACATTTCACCCACGTAATCAATTCCTACCTCCCGTATACTCGTGTTACTAGTGGAAACTTCTTCTTGTGGTGTCAATGGTTCGCAAGAAAGACTAGGTAAAATGTGAAAGTAATCTAAAGTAATTTCAAATTAGATGGTAAACGCGAGACGTTTGCCAATATAACTTCAAATCAGATTGTTTACCTTATAGTGGGGAAAAAATGAAACCAAGCGCCTAATGCACCGGAGAAAAAAAAAACCCGCGTTGGAGTTGTCGGTTAGAAAGATTGAAACGAGTCGTTTATCAATTAGAAATCGAAAACTCCTTGAATTACGCCACGACAATCTGAAAATGTGTTTATGTTCATGTTTTAATGTCACGGTTTTAGACGAGCGGAATCGCTGTTGAATAAAAATAACAATGATAAGAATAACTGTTGAAGCTGCTGCATAGCAACGGAAAGAGATCGTCCAATTTGATTAGACACCCCCCCCCCCCGGTCCCCCGGCCCCCCGCCCCTTCAGTCCCCCAACCGTGCCGTGAACCGTGCCTCGCGATTCTTATTCTGTGTGTGTAATATTATATATGAAAGGGGCTAGTGCTGCCATTTTTATGCTCAAAGATTGTTCTGAGCTGTTCAGTTTTGTGGCATCTACCATCACACCACTTGGACACCTGGACAGTGACAGCGTCTGTAATCCGCAGCCAGCACTGAGAAGCGTACTCGATGACGCAGCGACCGCACTCAGTGAGCGCTCCGGTGGTGTGACAACAGTTGTAGAATTTGAATGTTCGGCCGTTCGCGCAACATCATTGTTTCGGATCAAGTTAAGAGCGGTACTAATCATCA
Organism: Batillaria attramentaria; assembly: GCA_018292915.2. NCBI lineage: Eukaryota > Metazoa > Mollusca > Gastropoda > Batillariidae > Batillaria > Batillaria attramentaria. The sequence goes on along the minus strand of JACVVK020000001.1, from coordinate 5,696,417 downwards.
AGACTGACAGAGTATTTCCGGCGTGCGTACAGGCCGGCGCACTCACGATCGAAACTGTTCAAAAACCGTAAACCGGCGTCACGTTAGCAAAGATCACATGGAACTAGCCCGGCCGATCAACTCGAGGTATGTGCGTAGAAAATATCGTCTTGTCGTCTTTCGCCACTCCCACACCGAGCTATTTTTACACCGGAGCCGGCGTTCGGGCAACTAGGATAGGTTAAAGATCAGTCGCTCACCATGAAAAGCAGGAAAACTAGATCCTTCACCGGAAATCTCTGTTTGTTTTCGGATCCCTCTACAGCCCTTAGCGGCTTTCTTAGAAAGTTCATCTGTAACGCTAGAGACGGCCGGTATGTAATCATCATCCCCATCGTAAACATCGAGTCGTCTACTGACAACGTTGGGTCTACGTTGCGTGTGAATTCGTATCCGTATATGAGTCATATAAATATTATATAACTGAGAATTCTTCACTGGGCAAGTCCGGGCTAATCAGTAACTAAACATATCATAGTTTAAACGAACAGTGTCTGTCTGTCTGTTTTTCATAAAACTTACCTAATTTAGAGTTCTCACATCATGATCGCGATCTGGTGGCTTGACTGAGTCAAGAATTGGTGGCTGTACTCAGAGGGACCCCGGAAAGAATATGGCGGGAAACGAAAACTCCGAAAATCTTTAAATTAATGTTATCATTCATTCCATTTATTTTCAAAGCACTTATTACTGTAAATCCCTTACTGATGGTCCATGTAACACCGTCACAGTAGTCAGACGTCAAAGGTAAATTTGGGATGGGAGAGTATGATAACATTTAATAGTCTGCGTCGGGCTTTGGCAGGAAAGCAGCCACTCACAGCGGGAAAAGGGCAAGAGCCACAATACGTGTACTATGGCTGAAATGATCCCAGTCGTATAGTCAGTCATGACGGCAAAATACATCGCCACGGTGTGCTCAGTTGAACTAAAAAACCAGATGTACTCCACGGCTCGCGATGTGACGCCCAGGCCTCTTCCAGCCTCAAGCTGCATTGACCCGGGGCTCTTCCAGCCTCAAGTTGCTTACACCCGCAGCACTTCTACCCTCAAGCTGTACTGAACCGGGGCACTTCCAGCCTCAAGCTGCTTAGATCCGGGGCACTTCCAGCCTCAAGCTGCTTACCTTAAAACGTTCCTCTTTTGTAAAGCTTTCCAGTAATTTCCCGTGTCAGCAACTAGTCAGTTTCACCAGTGTATGTCTGTCCACTGTTTGTAAAATGTGCGTGAGTGTCGGTGAGTGATTGGTGCATTGAGTTTATTCCAAAGAAATGCGCCCTACAAATACCATTTATTATTATTATTATTATTATTATACCCGGGGCATTTTCAGCCCCTAAATTTAACCCTAAAAGAATTCTGGCCAATCTTGCGGGGGTATAATATAACAATACTATTATTAATAATAATAATACTTAAAAAGAACAGGCGGGAACGTCTAGAGCCTCCGGGAATACAGAGCCGTTTCAGATGCATGGTTCGACCGCCGCACACGTTGACCCAGGGAGTGCTTCAAAATAAAATTACTGGTGTTCGATCCACCCACCTCCCACCCCTACCAACACCCTCCTACACGAAGGTCTATATATTTCCCGAGTAAAAAAAAAAAAAAAAAAAATCTGCCGCCATCGCATGTTGCCCAAGTGCTGCCAAGGGAGGTCATCATACATTTTCCCGTCCACCCAGACAAAAAGCCCGGTCCCTATACGGTCTGCCCTGTGACAGTGAGCGTCCCCTGGAGACAAGAGAGCCGCCTGAGCGGGATGAATTAACACTGAACTCTACTGATGTACGTTGCTAGCTATCAAAGTCTATGTTTTCGTAATGCGTTCTGATGGGGAAAATTGCCGCTTACGAAGCGCTAAAGCTGTTTGCCAAATGAATAGATAAATTCCTTTTGGACATTCCGACCATTTGTGTGTGTGTTTGTGTGTGTGTGCGTGTGTGTGTGTGTGTGTGTGTGTGTGTGTGTGTGTGTGTGTGTGCGTGTGTGTGTGTGTGTGTGTTCGTGTGCGTGCGTGCGTGCGTGTGTGTGTGTGTGCGTGCGTGCGTGCGTGCGTGCGTGCGTGTGTGCGTGCGTGCGTGCGTGCGTGCGTGCGTGTGTGTGTGTGTGTGTGTGTGTGTGTGTGCGTGTGTGTGTGTGTGTGTGTGTGTGTGTGTGTGTGTGTGTGTGTGACTTTGCGGCTTCGAATAGTAGAGAATATGACTTTCTTTGTCCTAACGCTTTCATGTCTGTGCTGACTGCACGTCGATACGACCAAATCGCTGAAAACAGCCACCGATCAGCGCTCGGCTGTCAAGTTGGTTTTGGTATGGTATGGTACGGTATGGTAGACTTCTCCCCGGAGCACATATCCATCTCTGCTGAAATGCTCACGGCGCCGCAGGGCTGGAGGACGAAGCAGTGAAAGCCTGCTGCCGCTAAGCGCTACTTTATGTGCAAACCTCCACCCTGCTATTCACCCTGGTGCGTGCGATGGTATTTCTGTTTACCACGACACCGGCCACAGCCTACTCTTCTTCGAAAGATGAACGTGGGATTTTTAGCGTGCACACTTGATGTATGTGCGTGCATGTGTACACGAAGGCGAGACAGCCACCGTAAACGAGTCTGCACATGGATTTGACTCGATATGGAAAGAAAAAATCCCACTATATTCCTGCCCATCGGGGACTCGAACCAGGCAGCTTAGGATCCCAAGTCGAATGCCTTAATCACTAGACCAAATCCCCTGTTTTCAATCAAAAACGTCTGCCAAGTACGATGTACGTTTCTACATAATTATGTAGAACAATATATACGCCAACCAGAGTCACCACAATGGTTTTAGATGTTGTACTGTGTCCCAAGCGACTGATTCTGTTTTCCACAGCGTTGTTGTATGTGTGACAAACGACAAGCTCGTGGTCTGGATTTCATTCTCCCTTGGCCACGTTGTGTGTGTGATATTTGATTCTGTTAGGTGTAACCAGGAGCATCAGATCGTCATCTCTGCTTCCGCACGAATCGATAATGCTGATATTTTCCGATATATAGGCCTGCCAGGTTGGTTTAAACAGGTTTATACCACTCTACCACTATTACAAGTCATGGTATAAAATCCATAATTCACCACATGTGGTATAAACATTGTACCCATGACAACCACGCGTGAATTTTATGGCTGTACCTAAAGGCCATGTCACACGAGAGGTCAAAAACACTTGAAAACATTGTTTTCAGATGTTTCGCTGCGAAACAGTGTGTTTTGTCGTGTGACATACTTCACAACAATGTTTTCAAAACACTGTTTCGATCGTGTTTTCAGTTTTAGAGCCTGCCCTAAAATCCGAAAACATGTTTTGTGTTTCAACCAATGAAAGCCGCCGTGCGGAGTGTCAAGTGACACCTTCCCGTATCCGCTCAGTCAACATGTATGTTTAAGGAAAAGAGACATCGACTTTACCCAGAAACCCCATCCAGAGGTATTTCATACGCATTGAAGTTCTACATACAAGAAAAGGGTGTCTAGTAAGGTAGGAATGTCTTGACCGTAGCAGGGAAACTTGTTTTTAGTGTGACATCGCCTTAAAGAGTGAACAGGTATTACCCCTAGCAGTGTTCCAGCAGTGTGTTCTGGTGAAAGGATTTGCGTCACAATATGACGCGAAAAGGGACTAAAGAATAATTTACGTCATGACATGACGTAGTTCGACTTCGTAAGGAAATGGGGACGAAGGAGCTTTGCCAGTCGCTTGGCGTGAAATTGTTGATCTTTTGCTGCGTGTTATCAACAAGCGGTCGTGTTTGTGACAAGCGTAAGCCTAGTTCCAGTTCTCTACTAAGACGGAGGCTTCGAAACGGACCTGCTGACTTCTCAAAGCCTATGGACAAAGCGAGGTAAAGCACCTCAGTCAGTGATGTCGCGTGAAGCATTTGGATTGCCGATCATGATGTCAGCTTTCAAATCAAAGACTTGAAATGCAGGTAGGGACGTGGTATAAATAATTTTCCCAATTCGGTGCCCCCGATTACGTAAAATACACCACACTCGTTTGTTGATTTCGACCGTAAAACTGCGAGTTAAAACTCGCAGTTTTACGGTCGAAATCAACAAACTCGTGTGGTGTATTTTCCGTAATCGGGGGCACCGAATTGGGAAAACTCTATTTATTGCAATACAGGTCGTACAAGTAAACAATTAGTGTGCATAGACAAGCACCGCTTATGACAATGCTCGGGATGGAACAAATTCGTCTTGACAGAATTGCAATGGCAGATTAAACTGGTCAGTTATTACGATAAATTAACACTACAGGGCGGAGAGAGAGAGAGAGAGAGAGAGAGAGAGAGAGAGAGAGAGAGAGAGAGAGAGAGAGATTCTACAACAACGACAGTAACAACAAAAAAATAATAAAATAAAAATAAAAAATAAAAAGAAAAAATTCTCCGCTGGGTTGCGCTAGACTCTGTCGTTAGTAACAGGTGGTAGTTCTGATCATAGGAGACTATGGATAAATACTGTAGCCTGTTCTTTCGGCGACAAAAATGAGGACGCGACAAACACGATGACACGCTAACACATGGCTGACAAATCATTCACGGAGAGGTCAAACAAACACTGACAAGTCTTCCTTCGTCCGATCGACGTCGAAATTATAATATATATCTTTGCCCTGTTTTTGTGCGCAAGTCCCCAGTGTGAAAGATCAACCAGACTGTTATCCTTTCCACTAGCAGTAAAATAATTATATCTATCAGGAGTTGTCCCTCTTGAGAGGCCAGCTGCTGTGTATTTCCGATATTGCGGTTTCGACTTTCAGTTTCCTCCGCCTGAATTCATTTTGTATATCCCAAGATAGCTTGGAAAGTGTCAGAACGCATTTTACCGCAACACTGCCGGTGCAACTCCCCATCGCCATCTGCTATGGGGCATTTCCAGCCTAAAGCTGGATAGCCCAGGGCACTTTGCGCGTAACGCGTGAGGTGTCCCCGGCGAATGTGTCTCGGTTCCGGTGTGACACGACAAACTTACTCCCAGGACGGATTTACATGTACTTCCGAGTAAAAATCTCGTAAATTGTTTTTTATTCCCCTTAAAGGAAAAGAGTACTGCACCTACCCCACGACAGAGTTATCCCCCTTGGTCTCTTTCAAATGCAAAATAAGTCGATGAATGCATACTGTAAAATACACCACACGTAAACATTACATATTTACCCCACAAACATTTTAGAAACCTGTTTTACTAAATGTTAACTTTATATGAATATTTTAAAAAATATATTTTGAAATTCAAAACTTTTTTTCCAGTGTATTCCAGTGTGTTCATTTGTTTTACAGACGCTAAATATGTATAAAAATAGAATAGACGTAGTTTTCCCCACCTGACTGAAGGTTTGGCTGCTATTTCCTAAATGAGTACATACAACTTTAAGTAAAAATATCGCAGAGGGAAGTATCTGTCGTAGGAGATCAGTTTTACTCCGGGACAAGAATTTCTTAACGAGAAAAATTTTCGTAACGGGAGTATAACTGTCGTAGCGGAGAATTACTTCTGTCATTTACGGGATTTTGAATCCGGAGTAAGAATTTTCTTTCCGATGTTTTTTTTTTTTTTTTCCTGAGTAAATTCTTTGGGTTCTTTCCGATGTTTTTGTTTTTTTTTTTTTTCCTGAGTAAATTCTTTGGGGAGTAACTTTGTCTTATTACACCGGGGAGTTCATACTTTGCCGTACACCTGATGGGTGCAACAGCACCCACATTTTCATTCAAAAGCCCGTAATTTCGTAAATGTTCAATTTCTTTACTTAGTCAATGTGGTGTTTGAGGAGGTGCCCGCCAAATATTGTACGATCTAAGAAACAAAAAAGTAAATAAACAATTAAAAACATTGCATCAATTGGTACAGTAAAACCTGCTGATGCACTAAATGGCCCGCTGTGCAAAGAGACAGAGGCCAAAGTTATGCTGTCTGTATTTTTTTAATATTATTATTATCATTATTCTGTAGTATCTAGTAAGTGGCCAGCTTGTCTCTGAAGACAGTACTGCTTTGGCTCTCTCTCTATGGAACAGTCTTCCAGCCCATGTTAAACACGCATGCTCTGTCACAAATTTCAAACAGCTTTTCTTCAAACATCTTATGTCACACGATGTTTAATCTTCCCACAGTTTATTCTCGCCCATTCCTACATGTATTGACATAATTGGTATGTTTATCACGCTTTGTATATGTTCCTGTCTTATTAGAGTGTAGTTTCATTTCCTATGGTTTTATTGCTATTTTGCTTTTTTTCCTGTTGCATTACATGATTGTGTGTGTGTGTGTGTGTGTGTGTGTGTGTGTGTGTGTGTGTGTGTGTGTGTGTGTGTGTGTGTGTGTGTGTGTGTATTTTTCTGTTTAGATAGATACTACTAGAAATAGCAACGGCAGGTATGAAAATTGACTTTCTCGTTAACTACCTCTACCGTTGAAAAATAAAGTTTTCTTGATTCTTGGCTCTCTCTCTCTCTCTCTCTCTCTCTCTCTCTCTCTCTCTCTCTCTCTCTTTTTCAACAAAAAACAACCTGATCGAACATAGATGATCAAAATACAGCTGTTTCCAAAAATCAAATGTCGACAGATGGGTGGTTGTTTATACAACACTTGTGCGTCCATGGCGTTCTGGGGCGGTATTAGTTTTGACTCTTCCTGCGATCGACGTTTACGACAAGAACCGACATGAACAACCGACGCAAACCGCAATGAAATGCACACACACACACACACACACACACACACACACACACACACACACACACACACACACACACACACACACACACACACACTCACACACACGCCAATACCCAAACCACCACCAACACTGTGCAGCAACACGGGGTCAGTGTGGTCTTTAAAAAAAAAAAAAAGGGGGGGGGGGGGAGGTGTGTGTGTGTGTGTGGGGGGGGGGGGGGGTGAGAGGAGGGAGAGCGGTGGTCCAATAGGTAGCGCACCGGACTTCGCCGCTGCGCTACTGAACGGCCGTCACCGATGTCACGGCGATGAAGCGTGGGTTCGAGCCCAGGTCGAGCTTTTTCATGATAATTGATGCCGGTTTTTCCTGGTTATCGGGCTGCTCATCGGGGATTTCTCTACGGGTTATTCGGCTCTCCTCCCCCAGCAAGACTGAAAAATAGGATAGGTATATGGGGCACGCTTCCGCCGAGGGACGCAGCCAAAATTTCCCGAAAGAGACAATAAAGTTGTGAGAGAGAAAAAAACAACAAAAAAAAAAAAAAAAAAACCAGGGCGTCATGGTTTCGATGCTGCTTCGCATCAAAAGTTTCGACGAGGATTTTTCTCCCACAAAGCCATAATACATTATGTTTGAAATACGAGCCAACCCTGTTTCGGGTCAGTCGCTAACTCTAGGCTCCTGCGACGACGGCCAGGTCGGGCTAACCGAGACCGAGCAGAGCTAAATGATACCTAAGAAGGAAAAAACAATAATACTCGGTGACAAGGAAAGTGGACAGCTGCGAACAAATTTGAGGTGCCCGTGTTATTTCACAGTGTGCACAGAAGCGGTCAAAACTGTCGCATTCACCAGCACAGTACATTCTCAGTCTGTTCCGAGATTATTGCCTGCATGAGTTGTCCCCAGTGCATACTACACAGATTCGCAGCATGCATGCATTTTTCGTGGCAGCTTTGTGCTCTGCCACGAAAAGTGCGTGCTTGTTGCGGCAAGGGAGACAACTCATGCAGGCAATAATCTCGAAACAGGCTGACAATGTACATTGCTGGTGAATGCGACAGTTTTCACTTAGCTCGGCTCGGTCTCGGTTAGCCCGACTTGGCCGTCGTCGGAGGGGCCTAGAGTTCTCGACGGACCCGGAACAGGGTTGAATACGAGCATGCACACGACAGTGCCTTGTAGTAACGCCGGCGTTAGTCAATGTCGTTGTCTGCTGGATAAACAGCCACGATCTCAGTTTCACTGACGCCGACAAACCAAAGTCCGCTGGAAACATTTGGTGCTACTCCACTGAACTCTGCTCAGTTTGGAAATGTGGGCAATTCTAAATTCCGAAATTGAAATAGCTGAGCTGCCCCTTCGCACCACGTGATTGTAATGTGTTCATGTCTAGTGTGTGAGAGAATGCGTGTGATTCACGTGAGCGTGCGTGCTGGGTTAAGCTCGCGGCGCTTTGAGCCAGTTTAACAGATTGGGTAAATTGCTCACACAATACACAGTTGTTATTATTTGTAGTAGTAGTATCATCATTATTATTATTAATATATAAACAACGGAAACGCTCGGAGCTAATGCTTGGAAACACTCCGTCCTTGAGTGTCTAGATCTACTTCTGTAGCACGGGAAACACTCGTGTCCGTTTTGTCTACACCCCGTGAACACAACAGATATCATGAATATACATGTGCGGACCGCCGAAAATCTGACAACTTCGAGTTACTGGCGCTCTCAAAATTGCTGTTTCCCGAGGGTTGCTGCACGTCACGATAAAAGTGTTGCAATGCCCACTGTACCATTTACGTTTTAGGAGGAACTCCCTACCCCCTCCAGCCCTCCACCCCCGCCCCAGGGACCTTTCGACCACTCACCGCCGACCCCAGGGCTTGGTCACCTTCGCTCTTTCGTCTCCAGGTCTTCTACCCTTGGCTTTTATTGGGGTTTCAGGGACGCTGAGAACTCTGCAAATGTGACAGAGTTGACTGTGCTTGCACGGTCCACTCTGTAAAAAATTTTTCACACTTCGGAAAGCTTTTTGTTGGGAGCTTAGATCTTTAAGCTGGCGTAGATCTAAAACATGTGCACGACTGAAGAGATCGCAGTCAACTGTCCTTCAACACGCAGCCTGCGTCCCGAAGGACATAATTATTGTGTGCAAAGTCCGTCACTGTCTGACACGCCATCCGGCATTAGAAATAGAATGTCTTGGGCCCCACAGGGACCTACACAGGTTCACCTTCTGCAATTCAATATGCATGCTAAGGGTCAGCCGAAGATGCCCGTGTTGGGGGTAGCTGAACATTTGGAGACAAACCTTTGAATTATTAGAAGTGACATTCGTTTAGACATTACATGCTCTTCTCTGGTGGGAACTTAGTTGTCTTAGTTGTCCGCTGAGAGCCCCTCTCTCCCTGAATGTCCAGTTTTTGTTCCCTCTGGTTCGACATGGAGAGTCAGGATGGTCCATCATAGTTATCATCATCATCATCGGGGCGGTCGGTGGTCTAGTGGTTAAGAGACTCGTCACCTGACCAATGCGAGAGGTCTGGGGTTCGAGTCCCACTCGGGGCAAAGAATTTTTCCTTCTCGTATGTGGCACCGTTCATTCGGGCCGATCGTCGGGGGTTCTCTCCGGGTACTCCGGCTTCCTCCCCCTCTGCTTTGGAAATGGTCAGCCCACCAGATTAGGAAAATAAATGCAATTTTAAATTCCGAATTTGAAATAGCTGAGCTAACCCTTCGCACCACGTGATTGCAATGTGTTTATGCCCAGTGTGTGAGAGAATGCGTGTGATTCACGTGAGCGTGCGTGTTGGGTTCAGTTCGCGGCGCTTTGAGTCGATTCATGAAACTGGGTAAAGCGCCTATACAATACTCATTATTATCATTATTATCATCCTCAGTCGTCATCGATCATAATTCATAGGGGATCCGGGACAGCAGAGCTGAAAGAGCGTTAGACACCCAATGTCGGGTCGTGAGTTCGAATACACACACATACACACAGACGGCACTCAGTGTGGCAGGCAAGTTCGTTCAGGGCGCAATCAGGGGCGCAATGCCCGCCAGTAACAATGTTGTTATTGTCAGAGTTACACGTGCATCATGTCTGTGCGGAGAATGCGTTTATGCCACAAAACGTGCCTTTGAACGTGGAATTTTTAGCCCGTCCTATGATTTTGTTTCCATTACTATGGAAACAACATAAAAATGCGTGCTTGTTGCGGCAAGGGAGACAACTCATGTTTAGACTAGAGGGAGTACTACATTCAGCGTTAACGCGGGAAGTGCCCCGGAGTATATATGCAGCTGGGCAGCGCATACCGCGTGCTATGCCGGAGTAGCACTGACGACAAACTTACTCCAATCAGAGATTTACTCGGAGTAAAAATATCGTGCATGTACAAGTTTTTACGCCAGAGTAGAAGGAAAAACAAACCCGTACGACAGAAGTAAGGGAGTACTTCTGTCGTACGAGTTCTGTTGTTTTTGTTGTTGTTGTTGTTTTCGTACTCCGGAGTAAGAATTTGTTTACGCTGTTTTTACTCGGGAGTCCAGGAGTAAATTCATTTGGGAGTAAATTTGTCGTATTACACCTGCCAGTCCCTTAGTACTAGAAGCAGACATTTTTACAGCCGAGGGGAGCAACAAAACTATATAAATTTAAAAAAAAAAAATGTTCCAGAAAAAGCAACACGATGTCTTTTCTCGATGGATGTTCAGGGTCAGAGCCGCGAAATTATCTTCTTTTTTTTCCAGCCAGTGTTTGGCAAAACATCAACGTCAGCCTTCCGTATCACCGAGATGTTCTGCGTTATGTATCTATTGAATGCCAGCCTAGCACACATAACGTTAACCTTTTCGAGTTGATTGGTTGGGTGGGTAATAACGTGTACAGCACCCTAACCTCGTACGTGCTAACTGATCGTATCCGCATTTCCGAGATTTAGTATGACGGCACTGACGGTATAAAACATAATTAATTGTTCCGCGTGGCTTTCCGGCCAATAGGTCCGTATTCTCCCTCTTGATTCAGCTGTTTTGTGTGTGTGTGTGTGTGTGTGTGTGTGTGTGTGTGTGTGTGTGTGTGTGTGTGTGTGTGTGTGTGTGTGTGTGTGTGTTGCATTTATTTTTTTTTGTTTGTATGAGTGCGGGAGTATCTGAACTGAGTCACTTTATGAGAATTTGCGCTATACAAGTAAGATTCATTATCATTATTACTGTATGATGATGATGATGACGATGATTATGATTATCATTATTAAGTGTGAGGTTGTTACATCATGCTGAGTTGACAAAGAACACGCTCTTGACATACTCCGGGGTTCGTAAGATGGATCAGAATCTCTCTCTCTCTCTCTCTCTCTGCGGGGAGTCGGGAGGTTCAACAGGCTGAGCTTTTGGCTTGAGATAAGAAGGTCCCATGCTCGAATCCCGACAAAGCCAGCAGTTATGCAGGCCTTTTTTCAGCACTCCGGTGTTTTTGAAATCACGGTAGACAAAGACGTAAAGCCTATCCCCCTCCCCCAAACACACACACACACACACACACACACACACACACACACACACACACACACACACACACACACACACACACACACACACACACAAACTAAAAACAAACAATCCAAAAGCAAAACAAAACATCAACAAACACAAAAACCAAAAACAACAACAACAAAACACAAACAAACAACAACCAACCCCCCCAAACAACAACAACAACAACAAAAAAACAACAAAAAAACCAACACCACGAAAAAAACACAACCCAACCCCAGAACTGTGACAAACAAACAACATCCTCTCTCTCTCTCTCTCTCTCTCTCTCTCTCTCTCTCTCTCTCATTTGTATTTTTATTATTTTTTAACCTGGCATTGGCAGTCTGTGGGTTATAAAATGACTGAGTTTTGAGTCTCTCTCTCTCTCTCTCTCTCTCTCTTGTGTTGTTCAGGGCTCTATGCCAACCCAAGATGAGAGGCACAGGGCCGATTTTGGTTAAAGTCTCTAAGAACTGGGCTGAGATTTCTGAAAACGTGAGATTTCTGAAAACGTGTGGGTGAAGCACACGGATCCGGCCTTGAAAACGGATTCTGGGCAACAAGCTCGCCCACCAAGAAGATTGCCCACCTCGTCTGTCACTCCACCTACCTGAACTACGCGCTCAGAATCCGATTTCAAGGTAGTTCAGGTAGGTGGAGTGACTGACGAGGAAGGCATTCTTGAATATCTTTGAATAAAAGCGGGATTGTGCGTGTTGGTGTCAGGAGACGGATCTTTGAAAACAAGGGAGTTCCGCACTGGTGCTTTGAAGCAGGCATCCGTGCACCACGGGGTATTTCTGTATTTCATAGATTAGATGTAGATTTCGGGGTGCCTAGAAACGTGATATTTCCACCCCGACGACTTCAATACAGCGTTCAAACCCGGCAGAGAAAATTCAACACGCAGGACACTGAACTAAGTGAAGGGCTATTTCTAATCCACAAAATAGCTCTTGGTAAAAGGTAGGAATGTGGGTGGACTGATAACTTGAAAACCGGGGATTTTCAGCGTATGATGCAAGATTATAGATCCTCTATGTCATGTCGCAACACTGACTGACACGGATTGGACATTGGTGCAAGTGCGCTTCGGCCGGACTCTGACCAGCGGAACTGACGAGAGATGGGTGGGTGGGTGTTTGGGAATTTAACGTCCTTTTCCACCACATAGGGTGATATCAAAGACGGGGCAACGATGAAAAAGCCAGCACAAATATTTGGCCCCAGCCGGGATCGAACTCACGACCCGAGCATTAGAAGTCCAACGCTCTACCATTCGACCACCCCGGCTCCCCCTGACGAGAGATGGAGGGAGACAGACCAGGGTGGGTGGGAGTTTAACCCCCTTTCCCACATCGTATGGGTGATATCGAAGACGGGGCAACGAGAAAAAGGCCAGCACAAATATCTGGTCCAACCGGGAGGGTGGATGGGCGGGTGTGTAATTTAAAAAAAAAAACAAGAAATCGTCGCACCAAAACAACACCCCCCCAAAACAACAACAACAACAACAACAAACAAACAAACAAACAAGAAGAAAACTTTGGGATTTCATGTTGTCGGTCGGAGGGCTGGTGTTAGGGTTAAGAGTGGGTGAGGTGAGCGTTTCAGTGTTGGGAGTTTCCACCACGTATAAGGGTGATATCAAAGACCGGGCAACGAGGAAAAGGCCAGCACAAATATTTGGCCCCAGCCGGGATTCGAACGCACGACCCGAGCATTGAAAATCCAACGCTCTACCATTCGGCTATCCTCCCCACCCCCCTCCCCACCGGGAATCGCACTCACGACCCGCCGAGCATTTAAAGTCCAACGCTCTACCGCTCGGCAGCCTCGGCTCCCCAAACAGAGAGACGAAACGGCTTACATCGTGTGTTTCAATAGCTCAGACAAAGAACATTGTTGTTTTAATTACTGAGGCCGCCATGAGCTGTTTACGTATGTATATTTACTGACTTGTATGTGGTTTGTGCAGTAATGCATGCAGCTCCGTGAAGCCTGCATGCCGGACCGACTGGGATTTTACCACTCTGTACTACAGCATCTCTGTCTCTCTCTCTCTCTCTTTCTCTCACACACACACACACACACACACACACACACACACACACACACACACACACACACACACACACACACACACACACACACACCGGGCATACACACACACCGGGCATACACACACACACACAGACACACACCGGGCGCGCGCGCACACACACACACACACACACACACACACACACACACACACACACACACACACACACACACACACCCCGGGCACACACACACAGAGGAGATAACGCATAGTCCCTCTCATACTTGACAAGCACTCATCGCAATGTCGCGACCTTTAACGTCTGCTACACTCCACTACTTGTGGCTCGTTAATTATTAAAACTAGCTGCCGGTCTCACAACAGTAACGTCAACTCAACTGGATTCCTTTCAGGTCAAATATCCGTGACAAACTCTGTGAGACCCTGACAGCAACAGCAATTACTGTTGTTGGTTTCACGCCGACGAAAAACACCCGGTTGATTTACCAGAGATATGACCCGGCGCTCGACTGAGATAATTCACACGGCGATAGCGATAGACACACGTG
>JACVVK020000001.1:5560000-5677500 GCA_018292915.2 Batillaria attramentaria | reverse complement strand
GTTCCGACAACCTGGCTCCGTCCGTCCAAGTAATTAGCAGCTGCAGCAACTGACCTCGTCAGTCTGACGTACTGTACGTCGGGTTATTTCGTTTGTATTCACTGAATGAGCCGCTGTTGCCGCTGTTCAGTTGTATATAGGCTATGTGATAGCGGAATGTTCCGCGCGGAATCGCCTACAACACACCGCAAGTGAGCCCCTGTTATCGCGGACGTGCACTCCCGGCGCGAGCACACGGCCACTCGGCACTGGAGAAACCGCTCGGCTTCCAGTACCGAGTTCTGATTGGACGAGTGAAGTGCATGCCTCCCTCTCTCTCTCTCTCTCTCTCGTGTGTCATCAGCGTTGCAAATTCTGAAACTCGTCGGAAAGCAGTTACGGACGAGGATTACGAGTCAATCTCTTCAACCCCCACCCTCTCCTCCTCCATCTTCTATTTCACTTCAAAGTAAACTTGTTGGCTACAAAACAAAAACAGTCTCATTCTAGAATGCAAAACACCGCCGTGACTGAATCACCGTGAAATATAGGTTTGGCGGTGATGGCAGGAACGGTTGCCGCTCCGCTCTTACGTGTAAACAGACAAGAAAGAAAGGGGGAAAGAAAGAAACAAAGAAAGAAAGAAGTGAGAACAAAAGAAAGATAGAATACGGTGGCAACTTATACCTATCAAGTTAGCACAACTGACTGAGTTCTATTCAGATTCCATCAGTTTGTTAAATCGGGTCAGTTTTGCCAGTTTTGAGGGCCGAGGAAGAGTGGGTGGGTGGGTGTTTGGGGGTTTAACGTCCTTTTCCACCACATACGGGTGATATCAAAGACGGGCAACGATGAAAACGCCAGTACAAATATTTGGCCCCCGCCAGGATACGAACTCACGGCCGACGGTCACTACAAGAGTGCGCAGGAAGAGAGCTACCCTTCTACCAGGAGAATAATCAGTTCCGGCTTACCGTCCTTCCGGCGTCCAGTATGACTGGATATGGTGCATGTCCTTCAAGTTTGGCGACAAGGTACCTCGCGGGGTTTGGGTACGCGATGTACAGTGTCGCTAGTAATGATATGCGACGTACCAGGCTTGAGCTGCACTGACCTCGTTTCCACCGTGGCTGTCAGTACAGGCTGGCGTCATGACAAACTCACTCTCCGAGGCAATTGCTGTGGGGCAAAATTCTCGTAAAGAAATTCTAACTCAGCCCTACAAGAGAAAATTATTTGGAGTACTTCTTTTGTAGAAATTTTTACGAGTTTTTTTTGTTTTTGTTTTGTTTTTTGTCCGGAGTAGGATTTTTGGGAACGATAGTTTTACTCCGGAGTAAACCCGTCTTTGATATCAACCGTACGTGGTGGAAAAGGACGTTAAACACCCAAACACCCACCCACGCACCCACCCACCCCTAGCTAGGTTAGTAAGTTGCCGCACACCGGCCTTGCATCTTCACATACCAGTTTTGCGGAATAGTGGAGGACTGAAATTGCTTCACTGAGGAGCTGAGATGAGCTTTCAGTTCAGTTGACACAACTGCGTAAGCGGAGGCAAGGCTTGACACTCTGTCAACATGATGGCATATCAGACAGTGGTACAGAGCTAAGGAACGTTAAACTGAACTAATTAAACTGATGCCGAAACCAGCTGATGGACGATGCGAATAAAGGTCTTGCCGGGGAACAACGACAAGTGCGGAAACTAGCCCTCTAGTCTACCCCTTCCCCCAAGAACCCCGCCAGCACACGCCCTACATCCCATGAAGTGAGTTGTCGGCTTCAGTAGCTTGTTTTCTAGTACATGTATTAATTAGTATACCCATGCACTTGAAATAGTACGGCTCACTCATCTAGCACGCACTTGTTGCAGGAGCAGACTTTCTCCGGCAGTAGTTGCTGATGTTCAGGAGGAAAATGAAATAGAGGAAAAGCTAAAAACACAGATGAACAGAAAGAAAGAAACGAAAGGGGGAAAAAAGTGAAGAAAGTTTGCTTTTAACTTATAATTGTACTGCACACGCATTGTGATGAGATTAATTATGTGTAGAATTCAAAGGTGTGTGTGTGTGTGTGTGTGTGTGTGTGTGTGTGTGTGTGTGTGTGTGTGTGTGTGTGTGTGTGTGTGTGTGTGCCGGTGTGTGTAAGAGTGTATATATACAGGCGCAAGGACACAAACTGAGCATGGGGCCAAGTTTGGCGTTTGTTTGAAGGACCCGAGTGTGCTAGTGAATCTGTTACTGTGCTACTGATTTTTGTTGTCACGAAAAGGCGTGGTTTTCATGATTTTTTTTTAATTTGGTAGGGCAAGGTGCATGCCAGGGGGTAGCAAGAGGAGGCAAACTGCCAGTGAAGCTGGGACATTTTGCACATAAGAGAGACAAAGGTGACGTGAGTGGGTTTGGGTGAAGTGGCTTTCCTGGCCTAAACAGAAAGTAGACTACCATTACTCCAACGAGGCCTGAGCGGAAACTCCAGTCATGTGCATGCGTTTGAATGGTCTGTGCATGGTAATTTTGAATTAACTTTGTTTCTAGATTGAAGAATGTTTAAGGGGTGACTATGATGCCTGAGGCTAATGGGGAATACATAGGTCTCTGATTCAAGTTTGAGGCTTCGTGCCAAGCAAATAAAAGCGACATAAAAGGGACAGAAACCACTTAATTTTAACAAAGGACGGCACAGGTCAACGTTTCGGCTTTCGCCTTCCTCAGGACACAAACAAATGGGACATAACTTCAACAAACAAACAAAAGGAAATCTGCGGACGTACTGACATACACGGCGCGGGAAAAACAAAAACAAAAACAAAAACGTTGGGCGAGAAAAGGACCAGAAAACAATAGTAAAAATATCGCAACACCCATCCTTTGGTGACAGAAGACCATGGACTGTGTGTGAAAAAAGAAAGTGGGGCAGAAAAGAACAGAAAAGAATAGTTAAAAAAAAAAGCAGACATCACAACACCCATCCCGCTTTGGTGACACAAGACCAAGTTTTGTATGGTATGATCCGGCTGTGCGCGCGCGTCAGTGCCAGTATGATTCTTTGCAAGTGATCCGTGGAACAGGCAGAGTGGCGACGATCGGATCCACAACCTGGCGCTGAAATATTACCGCACATGTCAACCTTTCACTTTCATGACGGGAGAAGAATGAAGCCTTCACTAACTCAGTCAACAGAACCCTTTATTCATTTAGTTAAACAAGCGTCTCAGTATATCTTATAATCATTGTGTACGTTGGTTTCAGTTACTGATGTGCGCTGTGGCTTCCCGTGAACACGGGGAACCGGGATAGCGGAATGGTAGAGCGTTGGCCGGACTCTCAATGCTCAACTTGATCGTGAGTTCGCTGAATCCCGGCTGGGGCCAAATATTTGTGCTGGCCTTTTTCTCGTTGCCCCGTCTTTGATATCACCCTTACGTGGTGGAAAAGGACGTGAAATTCCTAAACACCCACACCCACACCCACCCCACCCATCCCGTGAACATGCTGTTTGTGATGAATGTTTACTGAATCAGCATAGTCGAGCAGTAACGCATATAAAAAAAAAACCCCACCCACCCACCCCCCCCCCAAACCCCCCCCCCCCCCAAAAAAAAAACCCACGATGACGACAAAAAACAACAAACAAAAAAACACACGCTGTCAGGTGAGAATTATTCATCAGTTAACCGCGCGCTGAGGGGGAAAAAAAAAGCACTGTAGGATTTCACAGGAATCGGTGCCATTTCAGCCACTCCATCAAAACAGAAGCCACCCAGCCCCTTCCCCTTTCGCAGAAAACCATATCCTACCTCCTTCCCTCTCCTTGCAGTCCCCTCCCCCCTCTCACCCCCGCCTCCTCCCCGCACGTTCCCCCGGCACAAGTTCTTCAAGATCAGCAGAGCGGCGCGGGCTGTGCTTTTCTCTCCGTCAGCATACAGTATGCTGAACTAGCTGGAGGAAGCCTTGTGGGGCAGGTGGGGGAAAGGGAGGGGGGGGGGTGTCATTGGTTTTTTGTTCTGACTTGTTATCCAACACCAACGAGTTTCTGGTGTCTCTTTGTGTGCGCGCGGCTCGTGTTGGTGCCTGTTAAAAGAAAACAAAACAACTGACAGATCGCACAGACCGCCGAAAACATAATCAGTCTACGCAGTCCCGGTGCCGGGTCTGCACAACTGAGTGCATTAATTTTTACCTTGGAAAGAGCTCTCTTTCCGTTACATGATCCGACACATCATGAATGTCACCTATCGGGCACTAGCAGTGACGTTTGTGTCAGGATGTTGGGTGTCCGGTTCAGTGTTGGGTGTCCGGTTGAATACCAGCAACACATGTACATGAAGCAAGTCAACACTTAGGATTGAATTAAGATTGGACGAACAAACCAACCAACCAACCAACCACACGTACCGTGGCGGCGATGCGCTCCCTTGCCTCAAAGCAGCTCATAAAACACTAGTTCGATTCATGTAACTCAGGACAGAACTGATCTAGTCTATAGAGTTTGTAGTCTACGAACTAATAAAACACACCTTTTTCAAGTCAGTTGCAACTAGTCTGGCCACCCCTGTCAGATCAGTATCTGCCAGTACTCGTTTCAGCTTGTTTATTCTTTGTTTGCTTAGACCCAGATGCAGTATGTGTGTGTGTGTGTGTGTGTGTGTGTGTGTGTGTGGTGTGAGTGCGGCGTGTGTGTGTGTGTGTTTGCATGCGTGCGTGTGTGTGTGCGTGCGTGCGTGTCACTGTGTGTGTGTGTGTGTGTGTGTGTGTGTGTGTTCGCGTGTGTGTGCGTGTGTGTGTGTGTATGTGTGTGTGCCGGTGTGTACCTGTACCGGCGGCGCAGCCTCATGCAGTTTGTGCCAGTGTGTGAGCCGGCAACAGCAGCAGCAGCTAACATCAAAATTTCATATCCTGGCGCGTCTGACATCGGTCATGGGCCGATTCACTTTCGTCGGGAAATGTCCTATTATTATTATTTCTAATTTTTCATATTTTTTTTTAACCGTGACGAAGACGGACCGCCGCCATCAATGTCGTATCACCGCTTCAGCGGTACCGAGGTAAGTGGACAATATTCAGGACAAAACTGCAGTGTCCTATAGTTTTACCGACGGCCAGTGAGGACATTTATCTTATTACAATTGTCACGGAACTGAAGCCCTGCAAACTGCACCTGAATCTCAAACACCATAACCAACGATGCATGCATGCATGGAATGAAACCGTGCACGTGACCCGGCCCATGCTCACACCCACCGACCCACACCTCCCACCGACCCATACCGGCGCGGCCTGTCTATTAGGTCGATTGAAACAGTCGGTTTCGACTGACGATAGTTATGCAAGTTTCAGGCGGGGAAGTAGTGAAAAGGGACGGGGTGGGGAGGTAGTGAGGGAAGGGGGAGTGTACGTGGCACTCATATTCCCGCAGAGCCATAGGGAATACAGCCTGTTACCAAGGGCGCTTATTTGCAAGTTGTCTCCCATCAGCACGATTTCCGGTTTCTTCACTCGGAGGAAAATCCAAACTCTGCAAGGAAAATCATGTCGGACAGAGCGAGCGAGAAAGGTATGCATAAAACTATGTTGCATTTGTGTAACTTTGCTGCTTCTTGACATTCGAAGTGCTCGTTTATTATACAGATCAGCTCAGGGTGTGTCAAAACGGAAACCCGGCTCTCTCTCTCTCTCTCTCTCCCCCAATTTTCCGCATTTTACTAATTTGTTGCTGTTGTTTTGTGTTGAGCAAGTCCTTTTTTCTCGCTAAAAGGGCCATTCTGGACTGAAGAGAATTGAACTGGTAATCAAATCGTGTTATGTAGGCAACTACCACCAGTTCATGTGCTGGTACCCCACTGGCCTGCCCTCTTCCAGTCCTCCCCCCTTCATTCACTCATTCACTTACTTTTACTATGAGACAGTTGATTATTGAATGTTTTTACATTACATAAAACAATGCATTCAGCTTATGATCAGGGTATTAATCATTTCGCCTACTATTAGTAGAGTGAGTACTACCAAAATTCATTCAGGCACACATGCTTGCATGTCTGCAGACAAATTCACCCAGACATTGGCTGCTCTGAGCATCGGTCTGGTGTGCCTCCTGGTTGGTGTTCCATTGTGGTGGAAGACAACTGAGATTTACCGAGTACAGTTACCTTACTCGGATATTGACCGCCTTTCACAAACACAGGTACAGCATACATGGATGCCTAAGAATAGTAAGAACCACCTCCACCCCTCTCTCTCTGTCATTAAAAGGTGGAACAGGAAGTATAGAGCAGGTTTAGTTGCCAGTATTATCAGGGCTTGTGGTAGATATTTTTTCTGAGGGTCAGCATGACTTCCAGCAGAAAAATCTGAGGGTCAGCCTACTCTAACAGACATAAACGCCGTACATTTCAGAGCGTCTGTGGCGACTGCTCTGACGATCGATCGCCGAAGATTGAAACTGAAACTGTGAAAGCTGTGCATCATGCTATCAAATTTGATTATCACGCGACGCACTCCTGCTCCAAAATTTTAAAATCTGTGCGTCAGTAAAACCTCCAGTGATTTTTTTTCTGCGTCATTTCGTGATTTCTGTGCGTCAATACGCACAGTTTGTGCGTTAACACAAGCCCTGATTATTTCAGATGTTCTACAATTAATAATGGTCTGTAAGGAAAGAGTATGACCAGTGACATACTGTGTTTTATAGAAAATCATTTTATGAGTTAACGACATGTAGCTAGAAGAAAAACTTACCTACTTACCTTAACTGTACAGTTTGATTCATATTGATGTTTGAAGGTGAATTTCTTTTTTATTAGTGGTAAATTTTCTTTTTCAGATTCAGTATGCTGTTGAAGTAGAAGTTTTGTCCTTCGACAGCAAGCTGGCAAGCAGCCTCCCTGACCTTGCCAAGAGTCTGCAAACAGGATTTTGTATGTACAGACCATTTCTATATTTGTCTCATTTCATTTTCCTCTTTTTCAAGTGAAAACCACGTGCACATCAGGTGTTGGGGAAATAGTTCCATATATATATATATATATATATATATATATACATATATATATATATATTCATCCACATTCCCATTCCATAAACATTAAGCATCCTCTTATATGATTATATATGTATACTTATATGTGTATGTGTGGACTAGAAAGCTGGGAGCACTGTGTGTGTGTGTGTGTGTGTGTGTGTGTGTGTGTGTGTGTTACAGGAAAAGGGGAGAAATTGTGGGGATGGGTTGGTGGAGAAGAAGTAGTTGAATGCATTTTCATGTGTTGCACAGTCCTTCTAAAGGCCACAATGGGCAGGAACATTTGCTGTCAAATCATAATTTGAAAGAGGGCATGTGCAGGTTGGTTAATCTGGCTCGTACTGCATAATTATTAAACCATATATTCAGCTTGTGAATCGCCCATGCCTACTTGCAGGGTTTAAAACAAAAGCAATACTGTTTTCAGGTTGGTTGGGGAAATAATGGCTCTTTATGAATATATTTTTAGATGATGATGGTTATTAAGAGCGCAGATAAAGAATGTTTACAAAGTTTCTCCTGTGGTTGGGATCAGCTCCTTTGCAGTTTTCTGCTCTTTTGAAAAATCAGTTTTACCTTTAGCTAAAATCCAGTGATATGCTGCATTAATATGATTGTTGGTCTGACTGTGTGTGTTTATTTAAGCCCAGGGAAATAGCTCAGCGGTACAAGCATCATATCGTGTTCAAGCCCGCGATGCAACAGACAGTGAGAGAAAGTTGTGGAAAGACTCCAAGACAGTGGAAGGTTAGATACACTGCTAGTAGACATTCTGGGGCTGATTTTAAGCCTGGCTGTAATAGCCTTTGGAATAAAGATTACTTCTACTACTTCCAATCCTGTTCTGCACTTTCACGTAATATTTAGTACAACCAGAAGTGTCTGCTTGTGTAAGAACTTCAATCAAAAGCGTCATCTGTATCCATTCTGTCATGACAGCATTTAATTACAGGAAAGAGGCAGTCTACTCTTTATAAAGTTAAACTTTTTCAATTTTTGCCTTTGCCACCCCTGATGAAAGCCAGGGGCTGAAATTTGAAGATGCTGAAAAATATGTTTTATCTCATTTCTCTCCAAAACCTCGTGTACAGTGGTTTTGTGATAGGGGAAGTGACAAACATGGTTCTGCAAGGGTTATCTATACATGTACAAGTTTTTCTCCCTGTTTCTTTCAATAGAGCTTGATTCACAGTTTTGGGATCCTAACAAGCTACAGAACAGCAAGTACACTGTCTTGCTGGTCCCAGGCTCATCATCCTTAGCAACCAAACAACCATTTCTTGGTAGTCATGGCAACTTGGTGGTGACCAACAATCAGCAAGGTATGTCATACTTTCGGTTTGCATTGTTATTGATGTCCCTTTGTATTTTCTGTAAAGGCTTACGGTGTGGGGACTGATTGAGAAATAGCTTGTAGATTTTAGGTTATATGCCGTATATAAACTGCTGGAGGCATACTGTTTACGCTGCTGAACAAGAAGTTATTCAGTGATTCACTGATTGTAACTGAAGTGAAAATCTTTGGCCTGCTCTTAACTGGGCAAAGCGTGCGAAACACACACGCGCCACATCACAGTCATATGCATTTGGTGTGTCTACTAACTACAAAACTGAACAAAGGCAGCTGTGCACGGTGACGTACGATCACACAATTAGGATAGAATACCATTGGATGCCCGTAGTGTCCGCAATGAAAATATCTCAGAGGCAAGTCATTCGGCCTCTGTAGTGCTTATCCGTGACGTCCCAAAGACATTTGTGTCCTTCGAAAAGGTCTGTAAACATTGAGGTCTGTATAGGTGACAGTGCAATTAAGGATACACTATCCGCCACATTTGTGCGCCGAGTGACGTAGTACAGCCAATCAAAATCTGTTTTGGAACCCAGTCACATCTGGGGCTATTTGAAATCTCAGTCGCTGTGGTGGCGTCACAGTGGTGGAAACCCCCGAAATCACAACTGTGTCACATGTGTGCACAACACTGTCGCGCTCCATAGTGCCCAGTTAAGAGCCGGCTTTTGCGAAGGGACCTTTTATTTGTCGGTTTGTTGCACTTGTTTCTTGTCAGGCAGAACAATAAGCTCAGGGTTTGAGATGGCTCTGAGAAAGCACATGTATGTTTTTTCTACGTGAGTTTCTAGGCTGATAACTTTCTTGTGGAATTTAGTGCAGTCTGATTTGGCATCTGCGTGTGACAGGTGTAGTAGAGATGGCGCAGCAGATTGTAGGGACTGTCCGTGATGTGCTGGTGAGGGAGGGGGCAGTGGAGAAAAGTCTGGATGCTGCACAGGGGCTCAGAACTCAGAAGGTGTGTATTTTTTATCCCCACCTACCACAGGATAATTCTGACAATTTTCACTTACTCATCAGGAGCTTACCCATTTCTCCTTCTTGTATTCATGACCTTGAATCATGCTTCAGTATGTGACCTTCGGTAGGGCATACATGTGCTGGCAAGTAACCTTGACATGCAGAATGTATGCAGCAGGGAAGGAATTCATTTTTGGACTAACCGCTGGATACCACTATGTGAGAATATTATGCAGTTACCTAATCTACTTTTAGGTAACCCCAGGTAACAGGATTTATTAATCTGACCTGTTCAAAGTCATGTGTGAAGATGGCATCTCTGTCAGGTTTATGAGCATCTGAAGCTCGCATTGTGTAGGCCTACTGATGATGGTGATTTTTGCCTTTCTCTTTTTCATGCAGTTTCGTGGGTTTATTGCTTCATGTAACAGACTTGCATATCTGTTGAATGTGTTAATGTTTAGCCTGACAAGGACAGTATGCGGTGGTTCCGCTCCCATTCTGGGTATGATGTCACGTTCACGCTGATCAACCCGCAGCCGGATCTTGTTGATGTGCAGTGGAATATTCAGCAGGGAATTCATGGTTGGTTTAACACTGCTGCTTGACAGTGCACAGCGCTTCTGTCAATTTTGGGTGTGTGTGTGTGTGTGTGTGTGTGTGTGTGTGTGTGTGTGTGTGTGTGTGTGTGTGTATGTGTGTGAGTGAGTGTGTGCATGTTGTGTGTTCGTGTGTGCGTGCGTGTATGCGTTTCTCATACTCGGGTTAGAATTGAGCACTTTATGTATCTGTCAGATGGTTGAATATCCCTTCATTTTAATTTTTATTCATGAGTTTTGTAAGTTAGATATAATATAATATACTGTATTCCACCGGCCCCCGTAGTGTAGTGGTTAGCACTTCGGACCATGGGCCGGGAGACCCGGGTTCGAGTCCCAGCCGAGGCAAGCGGGATTTTTCCTACCTAGGTCGGCTCCTACCCAGAGCGGGTGTGCTATGGACCCAATGGGGAGGCTGTAGCCACACAGCCGAGATTCACCCACTTCACGGGTGCGACTTTGGGGGTGCTTCCCTTGGTATGACACGTCTATGACGTGGATGATTACACGGCCGGCACCGCAGGTGCCGTAGTTCCCGGGCCTGGTTAATGCCGGGATATTTATGACAGGAAGCGAGGAATGCGGCCCTGTCCCGCAGTCCCAAACCACAGCATCATCTCACCATCATCCTCATCTCCATCATCATGCATAATAAAAAAAAAAATTGCCCCAGCTTCCGAGCCCTCCGTTGATTCCACTCATTACCTGGGAGGAACACCACTGGAGCTGGCAAAGGAGTTGGGGCAGCAAAAAAAAAAAAATAAACAAAAATAAACAGTATTTCTTTACTTCAGAGGGCTAATAATATGTTTATACTACCTCACCTTATTTCATTATTTGTGTGTGTGTGTGTGTGTGTGTGTGTGTGTGTGTGTGTGTGTGTGTGTTGCAGCTTACCTGGACCCTTTTCTCAACAAACTGGAAAATTTCACCACACTGTCAGTAACATCTCAGGTAATTTTTTTTTTTTTTAGAGTACAGAAGAGCTTTTTGCTCCTCTGTCTCTCGCTGTCTTGGCTGTCCCAGACGATCTATTGAACTTTGAGCCACTGCTACCTGCCACAGGCTTTCCAAGCCATGCAGATCTCACTCTTATAAACAAGTAATTGACTTACCTTTGCCTGTGGATATGAGCGCCAGCGGTTAGCCATGGGTTTAGCCATTTAGCTGATCTTACTATTGCACTGTTGCACTGTGTGTACCACTGTGGCTGACCATGTTTGAATCCCATCTGAAGACTTATCATTTCCATCAAGCCTTTGATGCTTAACTTCCGTTCAGTCTGTTTATGTGTACCTTTAGTTGTTTGATGTCACTGCACCTGCCAAATCAGATGTTAGAGTGGCTGCAAATAGTGTGTGTGCGTGTGTGTGTGTGTGTGTGTGTGTGTGTGTGTGTGTGTGTGTGTGTGTGTGTGTGTGAGGGCTTAAAATCTTTTAACGTTTGGTGGATTTCCACTTTTGGCTAAAAAATTGTCTCCTCTCAGAAAATGTTTCCTCCTCTGAAGCACTAAAAATCTTTCCAAAACATGCCAAACTGCACAGATTTTAGTCTGATTTTAAAACAAAAACCAGGGGAAAGCATGCCCCCCCCGGATACTAGTAACATAACGCAAATGCTTTGCAGGCACATGCTCGTGGCTTTGCTACTTGTCAGCAAAGGCTACACACTGGTCCTCCTTATGGATCATGGACCATTTTAACACTTTCAGCCCTTCCACTCTATCACCTACGGTCTCACAGACCCTAACAATAATATGTGTGCATGTGACCGACTCTCTTACGCTTTGCACAGTGGAAGATTCCCCGATAGAATGGATCCAATACTTTTTGAGAAATAGGGTTTTGTATGCAAGAGCCCAGCTTTAGATCTAGCACACTTGAAAAACTCCCAGGCAGAGAGCATTATCGCTATTGAGATTCCTTCAGGGCTGAAAGGGTTAAGCCCTGTGTGTGTGTGTGTGTGTGTGTGTGCGTGCGCGCATGTGCGTTTTAAGCCTAGCCAGTCCTTGCACTTGGAGAGAAGCACTCTATAAAAATAATACATTATTATTGCCTAATTGACTGATTTCCTTCAGGTGCTGCACTTTGTAGGGCTTGTGACTGCCCCTAAGAAACATTCTTCTGGTGGATCCTATTACTACACTGAACAAGATCTCCCTCATCTTATCAACCCTCTGGAGTCAAAACTTGGTGAGTGTGTTACTTCCATTATGTATATATATACAAAATTGTTGGTGTAGTGTCCACTATGTTCAGATTGTTTCACCATGAGAGAGCAGTCAAAGTGCTACTGGAAAAGTCACTGTAGAAGTGTGTGTGACTGCATTTACAAAAAGGTTTATAGAGCAAGTCTTTGGACCTTTTGTATCCTGGTGTAGGTGTGTTTGTGGCAGGTGTTGAAGAATTTACCCTTTGTGAGAGTTCAGCCTTTTCTGTGGGTGGCACTGTGAAGAATCTGTCCGCAGCCCACATTTGAATCAGTGCGATTTTGCAAAGTTCTTTTGTCTTCAACACTAGTGAGAGAGAGGTCTATTAGATAAATATTCATTTGTATTTTGGATTGATGTGGATTTTTCTTTAAGGATTTGTCATTCTTCTGTGAACAGGTTCCCATGCCTCAAACAACCCCACTTTGAACTTTGTGGTGTATGTGCCGACCAGGGACAACAGTCCTCTGTACATCCAGGATCAAAATGGTTTGCATGCATTTTTGTTATTTTCTTTCTTGTTTTTGTTAAAGATGGCGTGCATTCGTTGGTCTGTATGACCCCTGTCACACTCACGCTGTGTGTGTGTGTGCGAGAGAGAGAGAGAGAGAGAGAGAGAGAGCTCACATTCATGCCCATGTATCAGATTTAAAACTACAAAAGGTTCAAATTCCATTTTTCAGGTGAGCGACTGAGCAGCAATGCATTTCTGAGTCCACGCTGGGGTGGAATTATGATCTACAATGTTGAAGTGCCTAAAGACGCCCCACTGCCTGCTCCTGTGGAAATAGACACTAAAACAATGATGGAGGTGTTCCTTACCCAGCTCAGACTTCTGCTCAACATCCATGTGCAGGTATTCCCCAAGCTGTGCAAAAGATGCATCTTTTAGTTGTAGGAGTACATTGTATTTTGATTGTTGATTACAGTAATTACAGTAATAAATAAATTGATCATTATCAGCATGAATACAGTAGTCTGTCTTCTTCACGTGGAAATCGTGCTCATGTATTGTTTTTTGCTTCGTGATGTCAACTGGATTCATTATAATGAGAATGCTGCACCATTTGTACAGTGCCAGAATCCTGCAATATTTATTCTTTTATGGGTGTTGTCAAATTTTATTTGCTGTGTTCAGCTTCAGTTCAAAAGAAAGATTTCATATTAAAACATCTCACTTGATGAACGTTGTCAGTGTTGTAATAACTGGATGCTCACTAACTATAGTGTGGTGTGATTTTGTTTTTGTACATGTAGTTTCATTATGTACATATATGTATCTGATTGTTTCGCAGGTTCCACACAAACATCTGAATGTTCCAGAGTTAAACAGAGATGCTGTAACAGACTGGGTACGCTCTTGTTTTCTTTGATGCTCTGTGTACATCCATTGATCGTATGTCTACATTTTAAAAGTCTAGTGAGATGAGGGAGAAGACTTTTTGTAGTTTTAGAAAGGTACATGTATTGCCAAGATGTTCTGCATTCCAGTCTTGTTCATTTAAATATGGATAACTTTGTTAAACTTCGACAGGAACTGTCGGCATGGCTTCGTTGTCGCTGCGTTGAGAATCTTGCAACAGCCAAAGCTTCCTTGCAATCCCTGGCTCAACTGTTGGGTGAGATTGGGAACATCGTCATCAATGATGAGATTGGTCAGGAGGTCAGTTTGTGTTCCGTCTGTGTCCTTGAGTCAAAGAAAAATCATTTGTCCTTGAGTGTATGCTCACCCCTACCCTTGAATCTAATGTAGCCATGCACGCTGTCTCCAGCACACTGACTCACTGTTATACAATATGTATATACAGTCAGCTGGCGTTGACTGTGATAGAGTTATGTGCACCTCTGCTGTTGTGCTGCTGCTGCTGTGATGTGAAATGATGTGGGGTGTAGTGTTGTAATTTATTCATAGTACTGCAACATTATGATAGATTTTTTAGGTACGAGTGTACGAACATGTAAATAGGTGGAATGAGTGTGCATGGCCGTATGAGTGAGTGTTTGGCATGTTTTATGTTTTTATGAGAGACCACAAAGCAATGTTCCTCTTTTGGAAATTTAATAAATGTCTTATGTCTTATGTTAGAAAGAAAACAGGAGCACAGTTTAGCATGTTACCGTTGCCAGCTATGTGACAAACACTGTAGTGAGCAAATGACCATACGCTTTGTTGGTTTTAAATTTTTGTCAGGCGAAAAATTTGATTCCAGCTGACTATATCCTTGGAATGGTGAAGTCAGATACAGAATATCTGTTCTTTGTTGGAGGACCCAGAAGAGAGTTGTTGTGGTTGACGCACAGTGTTGTATTGTGCTGTGTTTTTCAGGTGGAGGATGCTGTTTCATCCATTCAGCTGAGTCAAGATCAACTGGCCAGCGGCCACCTTCAGGATGCCTTCATTGCGTCACGCAATGCTATAGTTGCTTCAGGTAGATCCTGTCCACATTCCAATTTTGAGCTCAGGAATACTGATGAAGTTATTTTGCATAACTGTGTCACTATGTAGCCCTGAGCTTTCACTTCCTCTCTTTAAAAAACCAGGGCTGCCACTCTTCCTGCTGTGGCAGGATTTCCTGCTTTTTGAAGTGGGTGTGAAGAGCTTTCCTGCTTTTTAAAGCGGTTTCCTGCTTTTCCGGCCCAGAAATCGTGAGTCTGTGTCTATCGTTGGACCATCGGCCTTCCCGGGTAAGGTGCATTTTGCGCCTTATATTCTCATATTCGTCGGGGACGTTCCCGATAGCACTGCGGTAAGCTGTCTTTGCGGGCCGAAGCCTGGCCGCTCCTCCGATTGGTCAAAAATAAAAATGCCCGCCCCCCCCCCCAAGTCCGTCCTTCCACTGGCTCCCTGGAGTCTGGCTTTCCTTCCATTCAGATTTTGAGGGTCAATTTTCAGGCTTTTTGTCTCTCAGAAAGTGGCAGCCCTGAAAAACAACAACAAACAAACAAGCACAAAAAAAAAATAAATAAATAAAAACCTCCAGAAATTTGTTGAAACAAAGAAGAAGAAGAAAAGGGCATGATGAGATTCAGGCAGACCTTGATTGAAACTTTATGTCCAGTGTCTTA
The DNA here is from genome assembly GCA_018292915.2 of Batillaria attramentaria. Lineage (NCBI taxonomy): Eukaryota > Metazoa > Mollusca > Gastropoda > Batillariidae > Batillaria > Batillaria attramentaria. The sequence continues at coordinate 5,662,313 of JACVVK020000001.1, read as the reverse complement.
AGATCTCTAACAACCAACAGTACTGATGAGCAGAGGTAGAACCAGTAGAAGACAAAATACAGAGAATAAAATGGGGCAACACTTACCTTTGTGTCTTGGTGATCTCTGTTGTACGTCGTCATGCTCACAAAAATGCGCAATCTCTGTATGTTGCCGTAGGAGCAGCCTGTTCTGTCACAGTAAATCTCTTAAGTGCAGTTGGTTCTGTTCATCATTCAACACAGTTGCAGTCAGTTTCAATCTGTTACACTAAGGTCATGAGGTTTATGTCAGTAATCTGCGTTTTCTTGTCCCCTCCAGAGAAAGCATTCTTTGATCCTTCACTGCTGGAGCTGCTGTATTTTCCAGAGGACCAAAAGTAAGTCTGTCTGCTTGTCATTTGCTCTGTGGCAGATTTCTTAGAGTGTTACTTGATGTGTGTGCAAGATGCTTGTGCACATCATGCAGTTTATAATTTATCTAATAATAACTGTTTGGTGTGTAGGGGCTTTACCCAATTTCTTGAATTTGCTCAAAGCGCTGCCAGCTGAACCCAGCACGCATGCTCACATGAATCACACACAATCTCTCACACACTGGACACAAACACATTGTACAATCACATGTTGCAAAGGGTCAGCCCAGCAACCCAAGCTGTGGAATTTAAAACTGCTTTTATTTTTTATTTTACTACACATTTCCAGCACTCAGTAACCAATTACAGTTTACTCTGACCTATTCTTGTTCTTGATTTTTTTTTTATTAACACTGCTCATTCTAGCCCATTCAGGAAAGTTGGGTTACTTCCTCTGGAGGAAGCATGTTGAGACAGTGCAGTGCTACTTACCTATCAAATTTAGAATTTTCTGATGTGGAAAGCCGCACTCGAAGAAAAACCCCTGCCTGGTATCACGTCAAAACCTGGGGTCAAACCCATGCCTCTCTGACAGCGGTGATGGCTGTTCATGCACCTGCTATTGAGCCACTGTTCAGCCTGAGTAAGTTCAGAAATGTTTTGTGTTGTGCTGAATACTTGAATTATGTGTGCAGATTTGCCATCTACATCCCTCTGTTCCTGCCAATCAGTATTCCAGTGATCATGTCCCTGCTCCAGGCTGTAACGTGGCTACGGCAGCAGTACCGTAAACAGAAAGAGGAATAATCTCTGTGGTGTTTAGCGTGATCATGATGTGGTGTGCTGGAAAAGTTGCTCAGGACTAGTGTGTGAAGCATAGGGTTTTTCAGTGCCATCGTCTTCGTGGAATGACTGTGTTGGTCCATTTAGAGTGTGTGTGTGTGAGGGAGAGAGAGAGCTGTATCATGTTTCAGGCTGAAGACTGTGACACTGCTGCAGTCATTTGATCTTTTATAATTTTTTAGTGGCAGCATATGGGTGCTTTGTGCGTGTCTGCATGTGCGTGTATGTGTGCGTGCATGTGCTCCAGTTATTCGACTACGCAAGTTTCATACTGCTATATATAGGTTAGCTAGCTCACTTTTACATTCCATCCATTGTATTTGGTGCTAGTAACGATGCAGTGTGACATTTGGTCCACAATTGCATACCGTTACATGTACTGTGTGTATGACTGATGTACAGGACACAGCAATGATATATCGTTAAAGTATGTTTGTGCAAATTTCATTCATGTGTCTGTGGTATGCAGCTGACTGAACATTTTATTCATGATAAATGCACCAGTGTGTGACCAGAGCTTTCTTGTACATATGTTCCTGTAGATATATTATCCACTTTGAGTTGACCATTTCAGTGAACCAGTGGTCATCATCAGCATTTCAAATGTACCAACTCTCAAACAGAACCATCCTTGGATTCCCTTGCATACTTATGTTGACCAAATTCAATTTCAGTGAAAGTACACATACTGTAGCCAATTGAAAGTTTACTGTAAGCACTCAGAACATTGAGAGTGACCATGAGGAGTGCTGCATCAGACTTTGTTGTTGATACACAATACTTGTACATCCTATCAGTTCCCACTTTTCCATTAAAGTGATTTGAATTTGTTAATCCTGTTGTTGTGTGTGGATTATTCTTTGCACACCAGAAAAGGTTGAGAAATTGTGGTGGGACATCTCAGCAAGTCAATTTATGCACCAGAAATAACTTCAGCTTGATGTCGGATTTTCAGTGAGCGGTAACAACTAACCTGTATGGCTTTAGTATACAGATCTGGTGATGCATGTAACACAACGCTTCTATCTACCTTTCACTACATGCCAAACATGCACAAAGTTGCCTCCTTGTAATAATTCACTAACCAATTCACCAAAATTAATCAACCGATCATCACAACAGACAGTAAATCTTGACATAAAATCCTCTCCGTCCTGGACAACAATTTCACATTTCAAATTTAATTGCTATTAATTTAAACGTAAAATCATTCACAAGGACATCAGGTGTAAACAATGTAGACATAAACCACCATATACGAGCTACAACAAAAGTACTGCATTACACAAAATCTCCAACTGACAGAAATCATCGGCAGTTCAACAGTGAAAACATAGTGGAATGCAACTACAGCTTATGAAAAATTAGGGCAAAGGCATGTCTTAGCCGCATGTTGCATGAGAAACGTGGAAAAACACCATGTTCGCTGTTTGTTCAGACTAAAAACACTCCCATGTAGCATCAGCCTTGCAGTGCCCTGGTTGCTGAAGCGTTCATTTTTAAATTTCGGATGCTTCGACCCACTGTCACTCACCAATCACCATGTACTAGCTACACATATCACTTTCGCAATCACACCTGGATTAGGACTCGTGACGTTGCGTGCACAAGTATACCGAGACTGATGTGCATCATGCTGAACTGATCAGACTGCGATTTGGCAAGAGACGTTTTCCACTTTTCAACACCTGTATAATACATACACATCTAGTGTGCAAGTTTTCCAAGAATGAGCATCACAGGTATAATTCTTTTCCATCAGTGGTCCTCAAACCATGGAAGACTGTGTTTATATGATATAATCCAAGCCACTTATCTTATTTATTACAACAAGGAATGATGCTGTGTAGGTTTTCTTCATGCAAATCTGCATATTATACATAAATTATTGCACTAGATTTCATGATACACAGTTTACAAACACATTTTGATTATCTGACTATCACATGGGGTAGGGATGGTGGGGGGGGGGGGAGGGAGGGGAATGGACTTCCCCCTTCTCACCTTGTATGCAAAAAACAAAAACAATGACAGTAACAAACATGCACAGACGGCAAGACTAAAAAAATAAACAAAGAATACATTGTGGACTTTCAAGAAGTAGCCTCATGCTTTTACAGTTTGTTCCTCGCGTAGTACGCCTCTGTCATTTCTTCAATCTTCTGTCGCAGCATGGCGGTCCAATCGTCCGCGAGCTCCATGTCTTTGTAGTACGTGGGTGATGACAGAAGTTCTTTGATTCTGTCCGTTTCTACCGGTTCTAACCCTGCTGCCTTCACAGCTTTGCTGAACTTGAGCGGAGAGGCTGTGGCAATGCAGACCGACAAGCGCGAGGGGTCATGACTGCAAAGACAACAGTTGGAGTTCATTTGTAAATGTACTGTGCTTCCACAATCAATTTCTAGAGTGCAGAGTACTCTTGCTTTTTAGGGGTAAAAGATGCAGTGGTAAGTGATTCAAATGGAATGTGTGCATATGTGTGTGTATGTGTGTGTGTGTGTGTGTGTGTGTGTGTGTGTGTGTGTGTGTGCGTTTGAGAGAGAGAGAGAGAGAGAGGCAGGGAGAGCAAGAGATCTGAATTGAGTAATATTACTTTTTTAACACTGGTAGAGGTCTATTGACATTAACACCACTGTTCTCATGCTTGCCATGTCTATTCTATAGGCTGAGCTTCTAAATATACAAAAGAAAAAAGAAAAGAATTAAAGAAAACTGAAATCTCTTCCTTCACACCACTCGTCCCTCCATCAAAGTTTTTCCCCACCTTTTGTCCTGAACGCTGTAATGATAAGCAGCAGCAACAGCTGTGTGAGGACAAAGAAGGTACTGATTTTCATCCCAGCATCGCTTCATCGTTTGTTTGATTCCCTCGTCATCAATCACAAATGTCCGCATCTCAGACTGCATCTGCAAAATGAAAAGACGCACAGGACTTGCAAGGACAGCATTTAGCGTGACATTAACACATGAAGATTCCATGTTGTTCCAGTCCTCTTCCCACCTCATCTTGCCTTTCATTATGTTGGCTTGTGTGGTAGGGTGAGGCAACATTTTAACTCGAAAGCGGAAGTTTTCAGTCTCAGCGGCGTTATGAACATAGAAGCTTCAAGCATGCATCTAAACAGAAAATGCATTTACTGAGCTTCAAGTCCTCCTACTTAAGCTTACTTTGCCAGAGCAATAGGTTCCTGGATAACTTCTCCAGTACGAGTTGGGTTAAAAGGGCCAGAGTCAGCCACGTATGATACCTGTTTCAAAAGGCTGTCTGGGATTTCTGTCCTGCCGTCACTCTCCACTTCCTTCATCATTTGACGAATGAGTTCTGCATCTCGGCCTGAGCACAAGTACCACACGCGTTCAAAATTGTAGGCAAACTGCACAAAGAGCAAGAACATCACTCTGTAAGGTGGCGAAACAGTCAAAGAAGCACTAGAAAACTGAGATATGTGTGATCATTGCAGCCGTTTAAGATTTATCAAGTTTGCGCACTTATCTCAAAATGATCACCGAGTGCATTCGTCTAAAACATTTGTGGCACTCTGGCAGATAGGGTATATTTACAACTGCATTGTAAGATCTAAATGTTGCCACAGACACACTATTCAGAAACACGATCTGATGCTCATAAACAAAAAACTTCTCCGGGGTCCTTGTAAAGTGTACGAACTTGAGATCTAGCAGCCTTTCACTATAAAAATTAAAAAGCAGGAACAACAGCAACAATACCTCAACAAATAAAAAAACAAAAACAAAAAATCAAAAACAAAAAAACAAAAAAGAGAAAAAAGAAGAAAACAGTGATTCCAGCATACACTGTGAAATAACCCATAAAAAATGAATGAAAGTGTGAACACACGGTTACTGTTAGGAGACATTTGGAAAGGGCAGATGAACAAGTGCTGTATCTAAACACAGTCCAAACCTGCATGTCCATGGCTGGAGCCAGAGATGGTGTGACCTCACCAAGCTGGCACAATCCACTGTCTATCATCCGAGCGACAATGTCATTGGAGTTCACAGCACACACAAACTGCACCGGCAGACCCATGCGCTTGGCAATCAGACCAGCTAAAAATGACAGGCAAAGTGTATTGATACACCGAAGCCTGGTCATATGTTGTAGCTTTGGTGGTTCCCCCCCCCCCCCACCCTCACCCCCCCCAAGTGAAGTGCAGACACAGGCACTTAAAACTTTTCATGAGTGCTGTGTATGTGACACAAGTAAAACTGTAATAATAATGTAACGCCTGCACCATAATGAATGTTTCACACACACACACACTGTAAAACAAAACAAAAAGCAAAACAGAAAAGCGTTTTGATTACACACAGAGCAAGGCCTGGAATGTTGTAAGGGGTACATGTACTAGAATAGAAAAACAAACAAAAAACATGTAATTTGTAAGGATGCCAGATTACTTATTTGCTTGCACCTGTGATCAGTTAGAACACAGATCACTTATGCCTCAGGTTTAGTTCAAGATGGCATTTTTGCACTCGCGTCCCACCCCATTTCTCAGTAACCTCCCCAGTGTTGTCAATGAGACTATTCCAGTGTTGGTTTGGTTCACATGGGCCATGTCATGCCCTTTTACTTTTAATTGTCAGCCACTGCCTCTTAAGTACTTCAGCTCTGCAGGCGGTCTATTGAATGATGACCTGGGCTTTGTAAATAGTCAAAGGCATGTGACATAAAGTTCACCCAATAGATTTTTAAGTACCCCTTGTGTCACACACCTGTGATGTTACCTCCCCCGCCGGTCGGGATGACCACCTCAAGATCCTGATCACAAGATGGACATAGCTGAAAACGAGAAAGAAAGTTGCACGCCATGACTCATCAGTACGTACAATCCCCATCCCTAACTTCCATCCCACAATTTAAACCTCAGAACCATTTTTTTCATTTTCAGGAACACCCTGCCTTGGACTTTTCATAACCTAAAATCTGAACATTCAACAACCTGAATAAAGTTCTGCTATATGTTTTTAGAGAGATGTCTTCTCCTGGAATATTCACCTTGACTTCAACAGCCACACAATTTTACCTTGAGGTAAGCGTAGTAGAAATGCACAATCTGCACCATGATACGGGCCCAGTTGAGAGAGTTGGCTGAGCAAATGCTGTACTTCCTTACATAATCCACATCTGAGAACACTTTCTTGATTGGCTGGTCTATATCATCTGATGTACCATCAGCTGTTGGAGAAACATACAGACTACATCAGGGAAACGCAAGTTACTGTACACAAAGTGAATACAAAATTATTGTTATGTCACATGGCAGACCCGTCAGTCTGTCTGGATCGAACAGTGTTCAGTTAAACTGTTCAGTTTGGGTAGCTATGCACTCACCCCATAACCTGACTGTTCAGGCTATCTCCAATCATTCTTGGGACACTGCATTCCAAATAATCAACCAGTACATGCTGCCCAAATCTCAGCTTTAGTATCCAAACACCAGGTACCTCTGAATACAAATACGTTGTCTTCCTTGACCGTTGTCATTTGCAACTCCTGGATCTGTGTGCAGCGATTGCGTGGCAGAACGACCACAATGTCCACCCATCTTGACCCACGCACTGCCTCAATGGCGGCACTACCAGTATCACCAGAAGTACCTGTAATAAACACAAATCAATCTGTGTTTGCTGTGGATGTTGACAATCAACCATCGATCCTGGGTTCTTTAAAATCATTGGCACAACTCTTAATTGCAATGCAGAATTAAGCTTACAAAACTCAGTGGAAACCTATGCACACTTTAGTAAGTACATGTCTAGTGCAGGACATTTTCTGCAATTTTCTTCTTTGGATAGTTATTAACTATGCCTAAACTCACCAACAACAATCATCAGATGCTTCTGACTTTTGCCAAGGAAGTGATCAAACAGTTGTCCAAGCACCGACATGGCCAGGTCTTTGAACGCCCAAGTCCGTCCATGGAACAGTTCAAGAATATTCAGCCCACTGGACAGGCGAGCAATCGGTGCAATCTCCGGTGTGTCAAATGTTGAGAGAGCCTTGTCAACAAGACCTGTGAAAAAAGCACTATTGTAGGACTTTGATTAGAATTTGATTTCAAACAATATATACATACATGTGTATGCATGCACATGAGTTCATTACAAAAAAAAGCACTATTGTAGGACTTTGATTAGAATTTGATTCCAAACAATATATACATACATGTGTATGCATGCACATGAGTTCATTACAAAAAAAAGCACTATTGTAGGACTTTGATTAGAATTTGATTTCAAACAATATATACATATGTGTATGCATGCACATGAGTTCATTATAAAAAAAGGAAACCAATAAATGAAAATGACATTATACAAAAACATAAATAACTGTGCCGAAACATGAGTGATGAAAGTATGAAATTCTGGAGCAAAGGCCTTTCACTGCTCACTGCGGTCGTCAGTGTATTGTACTATATCTCCAAAAAATCTTATACAAATTAGACAACAGAAATCCTGTGTTTACTTTCAAAATTGCCAGTAAATTAAAACAGTCAGCACATACCAGTTAAAAGCACCTAAACGTCACCCTATGTTGTAATCTCAAACAGAACAAATTCTAGGTAGCATAACCATGATGTTTAGCTGGTAGCATTTTTAATTTGATCACTTATGACTGAGACATGTACAGAGTATGATGTTAAATTAAAAAAAAAAAAAAATCACTGTGACTAAGCATCACTACATGCATGTATCTGCATTACAGTGTTACACAATTATACCTTCAAGTGCTGTTGCAGGAAGTTCCTCCTCCGAAACATACAGAGGGACGATCTTCAGAACAAGATCTCTGTATGACAACCCGGCCCAGGACTTCAGTGTTTCCATGGAAACCTCAGGGATAGACTCTGGCAAAGCCATGCCACCATCTCCAAGGAAACCCGAGAACAGGACATCTTCGAATGACAGGCCTGACACTCCTCCTTGCGTACTGCAGTACTTCATTTTCTGTGGACAGTGATCACAGTAAGAGAGAACAGAAAACTTGCAGAGGAAAAGGATGCTTTGGTGATGATTTTTTGCAAATAAAAGTGACATAAAAGGGACAGAAACCACTTAACTTTTACAAAGGACGGCACAGGTCACAGATGATTTTTTGTTTAAAAAAAAGAAAAAGAAGTATGCATGGATCATGAGAATGTGACTAAAACAACAACAAAAACCACACACAACTGCATGTACCGGTATCACACGGTGGTGAGACAGTGTCAGTGGAACAACAGCATGCACACCACAAAAGCTGTCACACATGTGCCGTAAGGTTATTGCTCAAAGGGTCCTAAGGTCCTGAATTATGTCATGCTTCAGATTATATTGCACTATGATTTGCTGACTGCTGCAGATAAACTAGGTCTAGGTCCTTGCCACCCAACAAGGGTGTGTGTGTGCGTGCGCACGTGCACGTATGTGTGCGCGTGTAGATGTGTAGATGTGTGTGTGTGTGTGTGTGTGTGTGTGTGTGTGTACAATCAGTATCGTTTTGCTGCAGAGAACAGGCAAATGTCAGTTTGTCCTAAAGGCAGACACGTCTGAAATTTGGCTTTTGTCTCTGGAACCAGACATAGATAAGATTAGTCACGACAGCAAGCAAAATCTACTCAAGGAAAGAGCGCCAAAATACTACACATAGAAAACACAACCATCTCACTGTTTTTGCATACGCACTATTGTTTTAGCTTCATAAAACGGCTTGTTACGGTACGCTCAGGAAAGACTAGCCAATGGTGCATGACGATCTCCGTTTCGCCGATGGATCCGGCGACAGTTTTTTCTTAGTCACAGAACATCTTACCACCACAACACAAGAGAAATCTGATCTACTTCTCTCAGCAACACAGCGACATATGGTGTTCACGGCACTCCAGATGATTTACGTACCGTTTAAAATCTCGATTTAAGAAAACAGCATTAGATTTGTTTCTAGGTTGTCTTTGCTGGGCTGTTGTCTTCACTTATTGTTAACTTTGAGTAAAAAGGCGTCTTTGGTCTGATTGTAACTTCCGGTTTCACGGCGGGAGCCGGTACCTCTTGAAATCTGTTTTTCTCTCAGGCAAAGTGCATCATTCTAGCACCATGGCTGCGAGGAGACGTCTTGTGAGTCTCATCCCTTTTACCAAGATTAAAGTTTTCTATGCGTGGCTTGGCTACAGTCGCATTCTGTCGCGATAAACGTAACACACAACGCACGCTTGAAAGTGAAACTTGTTTGACAATGACGGTCAATGTGACTAAAAGAGAGTTATTAATCCAACTATCGCATTTCATGTTAATCCAGCTGCTGATCATTAGATGTGTTGCCACCTGACGGGGGAAAAAAGTTTAGGCTCTAGTGGTGCGGGTTTTTTTGGTTTTTTTTTTTGGTAAAAAACAGAGATCTGTGTTTCTTGTTGCAGATACATGGCAACTTTGAAGAAATGCTTGAAGGGGAATCACCAGCTCCCAGAGAAAGAGAAACTGCAAACACTTTTAAGAGACGCAGCACCAACATTGATTTACAAAAGTGTATCCTTTTCTTATTAAGAACAAATGATGATGGTAAAATGTCTAAAACTGGTAAAAGGGGAAAGGACACAGCCACAGGACAGAGTGTTAAAAAATTTTGTAATTTGGGAAGCTTCAGAGTATTGAAACAACTTGTAAAAGCAAAATTAGAATGTTCAGGACAGTATTTTGCGTCATTTGTCTTCTTTTCAGATAATGCTGATCCTTGAATATTCGGGACTACCTCTATGGCTTTTTCAGTCTGAGACAAATTAATTCAGCATGACCAGGGGTAACTTCACACTTTTGTAATTTTTAAAGAAATAGAGTGGAAACAAATTGCAAAGTCAGTTAGAACACCAACAGTACCACTAGTAACATGTAGTCAGTGCCATGCTTTACTACTGTTGTCCTGACTTGTACCTAGCTCTCAAACTGCTTGATGATGCTGTGGCACCAGCGTATCCTGCACCAGCACTGTCTCGCACTCCTCGAGCAGGTCTCTTACGCCATAGCTCATGTGAGTACCGAGGTTCAGTTCAAAGTCCCAGGGACACAAGCCTTGACTTCAGCGTATACATAGGAACAGTAAGATTAGTATAGACTAGAAAAATTGGATTGTTTACAGACTGGTGGTCAGTTAAGCGTTGTACATGTATGTGTATGCATTACAATAAGGATCTGGAATTTTTTCATGTTCATGAATGATATTTTGAAACCTAGTTGATTTGCCATATATTAGTACAAAGCAAACCAGTTGCACTTGCACAGTTGCAGTGTTTTTTTGGGTTTTTTTTTTCTTGCTTTTTAAAAAAAATAATGTATTGGGGCTAAAGATTTTGAAATTATTTCCGCTAAACCAGTCAATCAGTAATATGTTGCTGTGACAAGCAGGGCTCCCTAAAAGCTACAGACCTAAAGGGTCCACTGACCCCCAGTTCAAAATTTTAGGGGGTCTTTGTACCTCCACTTTCAAATTTTAAAGGGTCAGAATCATTTCTCAAGTTTTTAGTGCATGGAATTATAAATTCAGTAAATACTGCTGAACAGGTGTGTGTCTGTGTGTGTGTGTGTGTGTGCCACGGTGTGTGTGTGTGCAAAACTGAATTTTATCAACTTCAAATCATATAATTAAATGAAGTGGGTACAATTCAGTTTTGAAAGTTGGAAACTCTGACTTTTTGCTGCTCTGTGCCGACTCTGATGCGACGTCTGAATCGTAGGTATGCGACGCCGAAGTGCACCCGCTTCCGGGCGAGGGCTCGAGCCCCTCCACAACTTTTCCAATGACGAAAATGTCCATAGTCTTTTGAACTTTCACTTTTTTCGGTGGCATGATTCGTCACAGAGAAAGCGAATCCGATCGGTAACAAGAGCACTGACTCTAAAATCTTTCGTCCATAGTTTCGAGCGCAGAATCGGAAAAAGATGGGGCACGTTCACTACGCACGAGTGGCTGCAGTAGCCGCCGATCTGCAGCAGTACACAGTTAACGCCTGCGAGCGTTAGGTTAAACAGAACCAAAAACAGAACCGAACTGAACGCGGCCATGGCAAGGGAGAACACTCACTCGATCACAACAAGCTTATAGGCGTACGCACGGTAGTGCAGAGGTAGTGCGTCAAGCTAAGCACAGATCGCGTTCATAATGCTTCAACGTACCCCCTCGAATTTTTTTTAGGACGTAAATTTTTACTTCAGTGCGTAAATTACGCACAGACGCACAGTTTAGGGAGCCCTGGACAAGGATAGTAAATGTATTTGTAGTAGTATTTACAATATTGCAGTATGTATACATCTAAAATTGAATTTTCTTGTTATAGACACACCCAAAAAAGTCTCTTCTTCTGCCTCAAAATTTGATATCAGTGATGTCTTCACACCCTCACGAGGATCCCTGGTTGTGGTAAGACCATATAAATTTATATGATCAACACATCATGCAGTGTTGTCATTGACTCATTTGACATTGATTGTTGGAAAACTTGTTATCGTAATTTTGGTGGGTGTGGGTGAAAATTAATCAGTGAAGTGGTAGATTTTTTTTAATGTCTTGTAAAACACTCAGTCTTTGTTGGTTTTGCTGTTCATATACACACATGTACATTGTGATGTTGGTACTTGGCACCAAATTTTCTGACTCGCTCAGTAACTGAAACACTTAACAAAGTTAACAGTGAAAATGAAATAGAACTTGTGGTTATCTAGGGAGGTTCTTACTATTGGGTGTCTCTGTACTTTGGGATACACATCGTAATGAATAGGTCTTTTTGGATTTAATTTCTCCCCCAGAGATAAAAAGTGTAAAGCAGATGTGATTATTGTCTTTCAGAATATGTCTGAGGCCTCACAGCACTCGACATTACAGCCAGAGGTAAGAGATTAAGCAGTTAGCTTACAAATGTTCATTTTTGTAAACCAGTATTATGCTTTGCAGTTGCAGATTGTTTTTACCTTTTGGGCTTTTTATAATGGTGTTTGTGGTGCTTTTTTCTTTAAAGTTTAATCACCTGGACAACAATTATCAAATTCTGTGACTGTCATGTAAAAATGTGACAAAAGGGGTATCCAAAGTGGGTGAATTCTGTGATTCATGTAAATTAGGATTTCTTCATTTTTATTTTGAGTTGGCAAAGATATTTCCTAGCTAAAATTAGTAGCTTGGGGACAGTCAAAGCCAGGTGTGTGTGTGTGTTGGGGGGGGGGGGGGGATTGAGGAGGCAAGGTATGTGGCACGATGCTGAAAGCTGTAATGTGTTTTGTTTTGTTGTTTTTTTTAGATGGAGATGACTGAAGATCTAACCACGACCAACATCCATCTGCTGATGGAAGAGGATCCTGGGATTGCAGGTACGAACTTCTGTCAGTCAGAATACGTATCCTGTCAGTATCTGTAGTTTGTATCGCTTTGGACATGTGCAGCTCACAAAAAAAGGAAAAATAAACGAAATTCATAATTCAGAAACTTAAAATAAATAGCTGAGCTGACCCTTGTAATTTGTTCATGTCTGGTGTGTGATAGAATGGGCATGTTTGAAGTGAGCGTACATGATGTGATTAGTTTTGGAGCTGTCATAGAAATGAGAATGCCTACATTATCATTATTATTATTATGTCTTTATTTTGCCACCAAGTTTTATGGAAAATGTGTAACTACATATCCTCATTCAGTTTTATGGTCATTCATAATCATACAATGCATCTGTTTTAATCAGTGGAAAAAACTTGTTTGTGTAGCATCGACTGGTCTGTTCACGGATTTTGATCAATGTCTTCATCGAAACTCGGCCCCCCATCAGGTGCTGGACCTGCTATCTGATTACGAAAGCTGTGTCACAGAGCAGGTGTCCATGCTGCGTAAGCTGGTCAAACGAGCCAGACGGGAGCAGCAAAAGTAAGTCATTAGTACAATGGTAGTTGGTATTTTATTACTTGTCTGTCACAGAAGACATGTAGATCATAAAAAGTAGAAAAAAACAGTGCCTTCTGTTTTTCTTTGTGATGGTCTCGATGCTCAATAGTTGAAGACACACACACACGCACACACAGACACACACACACACACACACACACACATATCATGAAGAGTGAAGGATATGTTTTTCCTCCAGTGGCGTATGATCAATAGAACTTATTAGAAGACAGATTGTAAGTAGAAGACGCACATCCTTACGATCAATAGCAGAAGGCATGTAGATCATAAATAGTACAGGACACTTTCACTTGTGGTGCAGTGAAGTACACTTCTGAAAGACCTTTCTGAGAAAATGCAGCTTTCTTTAATTTTTTTTTTTTCTCCTTACAACATTATTAACTTAAACCATTAAGTAAAAACAAAAACCAAAAAACAAAAAAAACTGTTTTTTTGTGTGTGTTTTTTTTTTATAGTTTATGTACATGCCCCTTGAGACTAAATCTCTTATCAATTTTGATTTTGGCTGACTTGTCTACAGGTTTCAGAAGACATACAACACTCTTGATCTGCTTGACAAGGAACGCAGCACTTGGCAGCTGGTTCGCTCTCTCTTCAAGGACCGACTGGAAACTGAGGCAACCATTGAAGCTGGTCAGATGGACGAAGAAGACATGCTGACAGACATTGATCAAAAGGTGTGTACGGTTTTAAATGCAGAGACACTTTGTTACCTCATAGTCATACAGTGCTGTACTTTACTTGTCTAAGAGATGTGTACCTTTCGAGTTTTGTCACTTGAAAAAGTATCTGTACTAGAAATGACTAATTTCTCATGGTGCTGTGTGATACTGATAGTGGTGAGAGTTGCACTGACTTCAGTTTGCTCTTTGTCACTTACAGATGGTAAAGCTGAGCGAACAAGAAATTGTGGACAAACTGTTTGAGAAAGACAGCAGCCTTCGACAGTCACAGGTTGGTTTTTGAATACCCTACCACTTTATGGTTTTTAGATACTTTCTCCTTTAGTGATGTGTGTGTCTAGACAGAGATGGTTTTCATGCTTTGCGCTCAACAATAAGTACGACATTGTAAAAGAATATGAGCTTAATTCAGAGACGCATGGACAGCTCAAATCCACATGTCTGCATTACCCGCTACATTCAGCCGTTTTATGTCTATGTGAGCTCTGTGTGAATGTTTTGTATGATAAGATTGTGAGTGTTTAGACTGCATTATGAGAATTTTTTTGTTTTTTTTGTTTTTAGGACATATACACGTACATGCCACAGACATTTATAGACAACAGACCTTACATAGATGGACATAGTTGACTGGCCACTGATCTGTTCAGGCGTGCGTTTATTATTATTTATACGATGGCGCCACACACACATAGATGGCCACACACACACACATACACAGAGATCCAAGTAGCAATCCAAATAGTAACACCACTAGTAACAATGCAAAAAAAAAAAAAAAAAAAAGAGAAAAAAAACAAAAACAAAAAAACCATTCACTCACAACATACACAAACATTCCACCTGTGTAGTACAGTGTATCACAGTACATCACAGACAATGATGATACTCATCAAGGGGCATTATGAGAATATTAAGCCAAAGTGCACTATGAGAATGTTAAGATGGATGGTGCAAGCATCATTGTTCTTCCGTTTTGTGTGTAGCTGGTGGTGGACTGGCTAGAGAACTGTGCGCGTGAGGATCTGGAGCAGGTGCAAGACAATGTCAAGTTCTTCACTGATCAACCTGTTGTCTGGTAAACTAGTTGTTGTCCTGAACTTGCTACAGGTCTGCGTTTAGGTCAAACTCTGTGAATTGTGTGTTAAAGCTTTGTGTCAAAATCTAGTGCATCGCTATCACTGTATTTATGGTATGGCCTTTAGTGATCTAAGTGATTTGTTATGTACACTGAGCTATTTGATTGAAATTGACTCCTAAGTTACAGAACAAGTTTACAACAACAACAGAATCTTCGCAGTCAACTGTCTCAGAAAAAAACAAAACAATGGGAAACTTGCACTCTGTTATCTTTCCCATGGGAATAAGTTTCTTTTTGCAGAGGGATAAGTTGCTTTTTTGTCACAGGGAGAACACTATGCATCAGCTCCAGAGTCGAAAGAAAGGCATTGCTGCAATGAACGAGAGACCATTGGTGGACCAGCTTGTGAGTTTGTCTTTAAGTTCTTCCCCTGACATTTCTGCTTCTAGCCCTGATCATCAGAGGTCACACATTTTGTGACATTCTAAGGGGCAGATTTCTTGAGTTTGTCACAACTTCCCCCCCCCCCCCCCCAACCACTGCTTTGCAAAATTTTTCTGATCGGATGGTTGGACAAGAAGCGCAAATTCAAGAAGTAGTCCATAGGTTGTTGCTTTTTCGTGCAGGATCCAGACGCCCCAGTGCGACAGAATCGTTACCTTGATGACCTTGATAAGGAGGATGAGCAGAGGTTACTGCAGCACCTGTTTATGTGTGTTAGAGCTGGACAGATAGACAAGGTAAATTTATGGGTAGATTTCTGTTACACTTTACTGTGTGGTGTGAACTAAGGGGCAAGTCGTTTTTGTTTGCTGAGCTGTCAGAAAAGCCAGTGGTAGATGTGTGTCAGCTTGAAGTTCTTTACACAAAAATAAAAACAACAACAACAACAAAAACCCCAGCTAACACCACAAATTACACAACACAATACAAGCTTTCCAGACTCACACTAATTTCTACCTCTATACCGCACCCCTAACCTTTTAAGTGGGTTCAGCAAGGGGGAGCTATCTGGCATGGGCTTGCTCATGAATCACACATGGCATTTAATTTGAAACAGTGTACTTCTTTTAAATACAGCACTGCTAAGCTTTGAGTAACTTGATGATATTGGTACTTATCTAGTTTTCCCGGATAGTTCTCTTTCTAAAGCATGCTTCATTTTTCAATCACCAGGCCCAAGAGTTGTGTAAAAGCTGTGGTCAGGCGTGGCGAGCAGCCACACTGGAGGGCTGGCGACTGTTCCAAGACAACAACCGTGAACACTTACATGCTACCATCACCCCTGTCTCTGGCAACCCCAATCGCGATGTGTGGAAGTCAGTTTGTTGGAGAATGGCCGCAGAGGTGAGTTATATTAATAATAATAATAATATTTATAGGGCGCCTATCCCCGTGGAACGAGCTCTAGGCGCCTTACAATCTGAAACCTAAAAAAGCACAAAAACCCCATTCACTCAACTCAATGTACGAACAAAAAAAAAAAAAAAAAAAAATCATTTCTCCCCGATGACTGTCTCTAGGGTTTTGGTTTTTTAACATTTTAATTTTTTACTACTTTCGAATTGTCCCTTTATGGAAATTTGCGCTGTTTCCACCACCAAACCTACCTATCCATGGGGGAAAAAAGACGGATATGGCATGTGTTACCACTCATACATTTGTGTCATGGCAGATCATAGTCTCTGAAAGTGCATGCTTTTAGTTTTGCCATTTTTTTTTTATCTTTATCATTGCGCTTCACCTTGTCTTGTCAGGGCAAGTACGACCAGTTCGAGACAGCCATTTACGCAGCACTGAGTGGGAATCTGAAGAGTCTGCTCCCTGTGTGCCATTCGTGGTATGACTGCCTGTGGGCGTACTTCCGCACCCTCGTGGACGTGCGGGTCGAACAGGAGGTCCGCATTCGCAGCATCACTTTCCGCAGACCTGTGGATTTACCACCAGAGTATTGGGACCGACTGTAAGTTTAATCTTACTGCTGTTGTCACCATTATCTCCTTGAATGCCTTTGAGCAGCTGACTGATTGTGCCCAATGTCTGTAGTTCAGCTCTTATTTGGCACAAAGGACTATGGGTTTATCAGATCCATGGTGCGTAAACCCTTTTACCAAATGATGGTAGAGATGTTTTAGTGATGTTTTGACCTGGCACACAGCATGCAAAGTACCAGAGATGCATCTAGGGACGCGCGATTGCGGGATTTGCACATGTTTTTCGAAAATCGCGCAAAAATTGATGTGTGGTGCGCGAGCCCGCGCGCAAAAAATAAAATGATCGCGCGTTACGGCGTTAGTAGAGCGCGACGGAATTTTTCGATACAACAGTACCCCGCGCAGGGCCCCTTTCCAGCTGCCGATATTTTCTGTCTCCTACGCGAAAGCGTTTCCGATAAACGTTTTTGACCAATGAAATTTTTTCTTTGACGAAAGTCAAGCTAAACCGACCAACCACATTTTGGTTTTCCGTGGAGCGGAAGTAGAATTGTCGTCTGCTTTTCGTTCAAGATGTCGAAGGCTGCTAAACTTAATTCACGGCGATACCGCATCTGATGATGCTGACAGCGATTCGGTTCTCGAAACGGAGTTAGAAACTAGCGACAGCAAAGAAGTAAGCCTACAAACAAGTGCACTGTTTCATTTTGCTTTCAAAAAGCAGAAAGTAGATCAGCCCGGCTCGACTAAGCCCACCACTAGTACGAGTACCGAGTCCGACGCAGAAAAAGATGACAAATCGGAAAAAAACAAAAAGTCGATCCACCGGCCGCGACTACTACCAGTACCGAGCACGGCGATACCACATCTGATGATGCTGACAGCGATTCGGTTCTCGAAACGGAGTTAGAAACTAACGGCACCAAAAAAAATTCAAGGTGTCAGCCGGAGTGGGCCAAAAAATGGCCGTGGTTGAAGAAGGAAGAAGATGGAATGCGGTGCACTTTGTGCATGAAGCACAAGAAAAAGAATTAAGTTGTGTAACTGTAGTACTGGGAGGCAAAAATGCAATAATTTTCAAGCCCCCCTATCACTATTTTGGACTGTATTTTGAAACATTCCATTGTGTATGTGATCCTCTATCACCGAGGACAGGCAAGAATTTAAAGCAAAAATAAAAGGGATTTTTAAGACCTAACCATTACTTCTTTTAAAAGGTGAGTTTTTTGTGGTTTTGTTGGGGGTTTTTTTGTGTGTGCAGATAGGACTAGCTTTGCATTACAAAATACAAAAGTAATAACTGTTAATAATATGTGCATAAGTTAATGAAAAGTTGGCTGCATTGCGGTACCATTGTGCAATAACAAAACACAGGTTTTTCCCAGGTCCCCCCTTTTTTTGAAGGCAGGGGGGGATTGCCCCCACTTTTTTGAAATCCTAGATGCATCTCTGAAGTACCCGCAGGGCACTTGCTTGCAGCTATTTTGTCGCTGGTTGCAGCATGGTTAGAACCTTTGACATAATTTTCTGTTGAAGAGCTGTTAATGAAGTAAAATTTTGCATACAGATTCTCTATGACTGGAGATTTGTTTTTTGAAATTTTCAGCATGGAGCCTTCGCAGGTGTTTGACGAGTTGGCAGCAAGTACAGATGAGGTTTGTGGTGTTACTCACTGTTGGTAGTGGACTGAGTGTATAGAAAAAAGGCTAGAAAGTGTTCAGAATAATTAGAAGTTAGAACTTCAACTCAGCTTCATACCAACCAATTCAAAATGGAAACAAGAGACCTTATTCTTGAGGTTTGTGTGAGGGTATGTCTTCGCAAAGTTTGGAGTTTGCCAGTGTGTGGTTGGACAAGGATATTGTTATTACATATAGTGTTAAGCTTTGATGTTTGTCTGTTGCTGTGATGACATCAGCATGTTTAATTTATTTCAGCGCATCCAAGCCGAATGCCAACAGTGGTACCATGTCATCCAGAAATTCATTGTGCTGGGAGATATTCCTTGTGAGTGAAATTAAGACAGTATTGTGGTCAGGTTTTTGTTTTATTTATATTGATGCAGTCAGTAGTAAGTATAACAGACCCGAGATTACTTGTGGATATTTTTTAAACATTTCATTTTTGTGTGCCGCTTATCACGGATTTACTTAGTTGAGGCTCTCTCGAAGATCAGAAATGGCATACATTACTGTTGAATGTATTAAACATCATGCAGGTAATGGAGAAAAAAAAAGCCCAACTTTAGACAAGCACAGTACAGCAAACTGTATGATTACGAGACAACACACTGGTTTCATCGTTGCTTTCCATAGTCTTTGGCATTTCTTGTGTTACGTGTACCTCTTTTGTAATGAACATTTTGTTGCTGTTCAGCCTTGGTCGAGGTGATGTACAGCTGGGTGCGGTCGCCAGAAGGTCGTGCCAACATCCCCCAGCACCTCCTTCGATTCTTGGCTCACCTTGTCCTCTTCCTCCGCCGCATTGGACAGGAGGGCAAGGTAACACTGTTGAATGTTTTATTCGATTGATGCATTAAAACTCAACAGTTATGAACCAGATCCATGACACAGTTGCAAGTCAAGGTGCAATGCAAACATACTGTTTTTGTGTTCACGAAAATACCTGCCCTCGTGAGACTAGACTTGCTATCAGAGACTCGCTATCACTTATTGAGTTAATTCAGATTTCTAAATAATTTCTTGTTGAGCTGATCAGATCTTTGTACCATGCAGCTCATGTTCAGCATATCATTGTCAAGAGTGACCTGTAGAAATGTACAGTGAAATCAAAACTAGATGTATTTATTTATTTGAGTTATATTTGGTCATGGAAACACTGTTAAAAACCATAGTCTGAGTGCACACGGTCATTACTGCCACAGTGCCAGTTCAAAAGTTTGAACTTAATGACAGCGTTGAACATGGCATGCACTGATGCAGTGTCCGTCTAAACTTCTGGTGCATTGATCTTGACAGGAGGAACTGTGCACTGTCATTCTGGAAGCTTATGTTGAGCGGCTTATCCAGAGTGGCCAGAAACGCCTTGTGGCTCATTACGTCTCTACGCTCCCCCCGCCACTACAGATCCAGTGGTATGCACACTTCCTAGAAGGTAAGACAGACATGGATTCCTCTGCTTAAGTGTTGATTACCAGATCCGGTCCATTTTGTTCTTCAATCTGAATGGGTTGGATAAACTAGAGAATTCATTAAACAGAACCAAAATCATATACTGTTACATGTAATAGTAATGACACTCTTTGATCAGCCACTTTTGAAAAAATAGTTCAAGACTTCTTTTTCACCAAATCTTCAACAATTTCTAAATTCAAATTCTTGCTCTCAAGTGCTGTATCAGACACCAACTCTACACTCAAAAGCTCTACAAAATTCTCTCCATCATTTTTTAAAATTGGTTTCTATGATCACATGATATGGGTGTTTTACGGATGACAAAGATGAAAATCTCACTGTTGGTTGCCTAGACACACATCCAGTGTCGTCTTGGTCATTAAGTCTCCCCTGTTTTCAGTGTTTGTGGTTTGTCTAAAATTTGACAGCATGAAAGCATTTTGATGAAATTACATTGAAATTAAAGTGCAACTGCAAGAAGGCATTGTTTGTTGCACACGTTTGCTTGCACCCACCACA
This sequence comes from Batillaria attramentaria, assembly GCA_018292915.2. NCBI lineage: Eukaryota > Metazoa > Mollusca > Gastropoda > Batillariidae > Batillaria > Batillaria attramentaria. The sequence goes on along the minus strand of JACVVK020000001.1, from coordinate 5,641,844 downwards.
CAGGCATACACTCATAAAGGCACAGTCCATTCACCTTCACCTTCTCTGTGACTAGGGGTCAAGGTTCAGGAAGAGCGAGAGATGTGCTTACAGCTGGCGGAGGATGCTGGTCTCGACATAGCAACCATCACCAAGACAGTGGTCGAGAACATCCGCAATAGAGATGCTGCTATCGTGAGCATGGACATGTCCCTGACAGTCAACGTCGCCATATCTGAGGTGATGTTGATAATATTCATATAATGATAATGAGTATATATGCAGTTTGTTGTGAAGCTTTCTGCTGTTCCAGACAATCTCTAAAGGCTTTTGTATGTTGTTTAATGTTGGCATGTTACTTTATGTTGTTGGTGTCTTTGCTGACTGTCAACAGTGTTAGTCTTGGCAGCATTCACTTTCAGGTTAGCTCTGGTCCATTGATTCCTTGTTGTAAGGAGAAAGTGAAACAGCCTACTTGTTAGCAGTGGCAAACTTACTAGTGACAGTCAAGCCCACTTGTTGAGTTTGAACAAGTTCAGTGAAGGCTAAGCTGTAGGATTACATATGATAATATACTAACAGTGCAATAGGAGAGTGAATGTGTGACAAATCACCGAGATTTTTTAATGGTGGTCAGGTAATGTAGTATATGGGCTGTATCTACCAGGCAGACTTCTTTTTCTAATTTTCTGGACAGGTTCCTGTGCGCTTTTTTGTGCATAACGTTGACATCGAGGTTTTTTGTTTTGTTTTGTTTTCAAATTTCACAGGAGGACCGGCAGAAGATTGAGGCCATCGACTGGCTTGTGTTCGACCCCTCACAGAGAGCAGAGGCACTCAAGCAAGCCAATGCTGTCATGAGGTCTTTCATAGGTAGGTTGCAAGATGTGATGCTTATTTATTGGGTGATTTTCATATTTGTTTATACTCACATACTGTTAACAAAACTTAACAACTTACTTGGGATTCATGTAAAAACAATAAGAGATTCAAGACTGAGACACTGCCCTACAGTCATAAAAAAATATTGCACAAAACCTTTGCTGCTGAGATTGTTGCAGTTACTTAGATTGGAAGAAAGATTCTCAAGATCTCAAAATACTGATCTGTTGACAGTGGTGAAGAAGCACAGCGCTGCCAGAGAGGTGTATGATAAGCTTCCATCGGACACCATCAACGTCATTTACCAGACTTGGCATGCGAAGGTAAGGCTGCTGAATGTACTCGGTGGTCTGCATAACGCGGTTGATGACTGCTTGTCATTTCTCGTTATTTCAGAATGGTAGCGATGCATTTGAATCACTGTAATATTGTGAAACTGAAAGAATAGATGGTGGAAGAATTTGAAATTATCAGAGCTACTTGTACTGACTCCTTTCGCATTGATTAATTGATTATACAGTTAGGCAAAGCCTTCACTTGCATGTGAGAGCACTGTTGTTCTTGATAGGTGTCCCCCTCCCACCACACCCCACCCCACCCCCAGTTGTGAAGGGTGTGACGCATATTTCTTGTATCATTTCAGACTGGTTCCACCATCCTTCCAATCTCAGATGACAATGCCTTGAGGGAGTACATGTGCATGAAAGCATACCTGGTTAGTTGCTTGTGTGTGTGTGTGTGTGTGTGTGTGTGTGTGTGTGTGTGTGTGTGTGTGTGTTGTGAGAGGTAGCTTGTGCTTTCTTTCAGTTTTTCCAAGTCTTTCCTTTTGCAGTGAGCTCTAAGTCTAAATGCAATAAACTGATGTATTTTTATGTATGGTAAGTAGGATGTACAGTCCCTGCCGACCTGTACTAAAACATTCCATGCTATGTGTTTTCATATTCAGTATTTAACTGGTCTGTATTTCAGCTTCTCAGGAGGATTGGTGAGCATTGAAACGGTGAACCTTTTCTCTTTAACAGTTTAAAATAATGTTCATAACTGAGCCCTTTGTTGTGGAATTTTGCTTACATACTGGCATCTCCTGTGCATTGCAGGATGCAGTGGAAAGCTTCAATGACTGGTTTTCACTCTACCATCACGGAAAGCCAGCCAAACCCAGCTCAGATGTGGGCGGCAGCTTCACTGAACGAGTTGCCCAGGAACATCGTCTCAAGCAGTATGAACTTGAAATGGAGAGATGGCAGATCAACCTCGTCAGGCAAACACAGGTACACAGTCACGAAGAATCTTTGTGGCCAAACCTGTGAAGAGCTATTTTAGAAATGGAGGTGTAGGCTATACTGCACTTGTGGTCAAATAGTTATGAAATAGTACATGGGAAAAGTGACCTTTGATGATTTGGAAAAGCCAGCAAAAATATTTGGCCTCAGCCTCTTGTGACTCAGGAAATCAAGTAATTCTAGGAAAACAGCTAGCATGAAACTTGAAAGACATCATCATTTAAATATATTAACTCAGTGTCTGCCAAGAAAGTTTGGGGTTGTGCACCGTGGCCTCACTAAAAAGATCATAATTATTTATTGGATTTAAATTTGGCTTTGTGGGAGTGTTGCACTTTGACTATACTCGTGTTTGCTTCAGTTAGAGCTGTCAAGGAAATTTTGATCTTGCCTGATTTTCACATACAGGGCCAAAACCGAAAAAGGGTTTAAAAAAGTGGGATACTTGTGTGCAGTACAAAATGTGTTAAAGAATGTAGTTAAGGACAGTAACCCCAGGACCACTTACTTACTTATTTGCCACATCAGCAGTTGGCATTAATGTGTACGATATTTTGCTGTTGGTTTCAGACTACCAAAGACCGCATGTTCAATGTTCTGCTCTTCACAGACGGTGGCTGGATGGTGGACAGACATGAGGTGAGAGAAAATATTTGGTGCTCACAAATGTATAGTCAATTCAAAGTCAAGTGAAGTCAAAATACTTTATTTATCCCCGTAGGGCAATAGATCTGCTCCTGTTTTATTTTTGGTGCTATAAGATGCAAACCAGCTGTAAAAGCATGGTTGTCATTTTGGTGCCTGTGTTTTCCTATCCCTGAAATTTTGTGAATATTTTTCACAAGGTGAATTACGGTTTTCTTATGGAATAAAGGCTTAGAATTTGTAACAATGAGACGAAGAAAGCTTGTTTACAGTTGAATAAAAACATAAACAGTAATACCTGTATGGGTAGTTATAAAAAAAAAGGAAAAAAAAAAAAACCCAAAAAACCCCAGGTACCTGGTAATACGTGTGTGAATTTATGTGTGTGAAGGATCCAGAGGATGAGGAGTCAAGGCCAAAGCAGATGGCGTTGTTGCGGCGCCTGCACATCCCAGCACTCTGTCTGAATCTTCACCATGTGCTTCATGCCAGCGGCCTGTATGCCGAGTCCGTTCAGTTGGCCGACACCATTGCTTCCGAGTACCATCAGCTGTACAAGGTGGGACTTTGGAATCAACTTCTATTGTGTGTTACTGTTCAGAAAATCACTGGCAAGAAGATTCATTACTCACTTTTTTTGGCCACAAAGTGTGTGTGTGTGTGTGTTGTGTGTGTGTGTGTGGGGGGGGGGGGGGGGGTTAGTAAGAGGGTAAGCAATATGTAAGTGTCTGAGGACTGTAGGGAGGGAAATTTAAGAAGTGTTGGTGATAAAAACATTTCACTGCTGGGTCCAGAACATAGCAGATTTAAGAATAGCTTTGGTAATTTGTGTATTTTTGTCTTATTTCTTCTGCAACTTACTGACAAAAAGTAGGAAAAGACATACAGTAAGCTGCTAACACGGAGGAAAAAATATGGTTTCAGGAGTTCAACAAGGACGACCTGCAACAGCTGTTGCGACAGATCCGTGAGTCTTCACTCAACCTCCTCAACGAAGGCAAGGACCCACTTGGCTATGACCTGGTGTGACAGTAGACCTGACAAAACGAAGACTGACTTGATGAGTCTTGTGTATGATGGATGACTGTGGATGCAAACAGGAAACATGTATACTGATGCCATGAAATCTCATATGGGAACCGGAATATTGTGAAATCGATGAGAAGTCCTCCACCCCTTGTTGGTTTTTACTGTGTATCAGTGACTGGATTTGAGAATAAAATTACATTTTTCTCCTCATAGTGCATGCAGTGTGTGTGCTTCTTTAGAGCATTCAGCGAGTAAAGGCATAAAAGAGAATTGGATGCAGTGAATCATAAATTAGCTTGTGTTATCAGACCAACCTGAACAAACATGACAAATAAACTTTTTCATCTTTTATTTCAAAATGCACAAATGCCATTGAAATAGGACCATGTGCTTGCTTGGTGTACATTCAGTCACATCACATCTAAAATCTTTCGCACACTTGCATCCAGGTTTCATTCAACCAAATTCACACAAGCACTGTACAGCATATCAATTGCAACGTATGAATTCATATGAATTCAAATGCACTACTGAGAACGACTATGATGCAGGTAATGGTGTACACAATACGATTAAACCCAAATTTCTTGCATACTGATGCGAAGAGCAGCACCTCAGCACAAAGACAGCACAATGTAGGCAGCAAATATTGGCGTCCCTAAACAAGTCTTGTTTGACCCTTTTACGGATTTGATTCAGTCACAACCACTGCCGGAAATGAGTCCACACTTCTGCATAATTAGATGGGTGGTTCCCAAGGTAATGACTTCCCTCATGAACCTACACGAGTGCTCAAAATGCACTAACACTAACACTATCCCATTTCTACCCTGTTGTAAATAGAATACAGCATTTTCAACTGTGTTGTCTGCATAAAGGTCGCTAATGACATTTGTATGTCAATTGCCCCTCCCCTGAGCATTTAAAGCACAGAATCTACAGTACCAGAAAAACTGGATGTTTTCTTCAATCAATCCGAAGAGTAAGCAGTGTGTATGTGCAAGCTTGAGCATTCCATCTGAAAGAAATACGGAATACCGGTATTTGTTTTTCATTCAACCACACATTTCTATCTTGGCCCGGGAAAATCTGCATCTGTTCACTTGAAGTCACAATCTGTTCATTCGCACCATAGTCTGTTCACAAATGCCCACCATTCGTTGCACGTTCACAGTAAAAGTCTGTCAGTGTCCCACAGGGACCAAATTTACATTCTTGTACATAAAGAAGCCACAGCTTAGGTACCCAGGGAAGCAAGCATGGCCCCTGCTGCCTGTCCTTCATGCTGCTGCATCTTGTGTTCGACTTTCACGTCCATCATTTCACCTTTGCAGCCGATGAAGACCCCACCATTGCCACGCTGCCTGTTCATTGCATGTCGATGTCTGGATTCATACAGGTATTTCTGCAGACACAAGCAACAGCAGAAACATTATAAGCAAGGCATGCACCACTGACAGAAGTCTTTCTCCATAATGTGGCCACAAAATGCACTGCGGTCAGTCTCAAGCGTTCAACATGGGATGAAGAAAACGGATACAGCAACTGAGCAAAATTTCCAATCAAAAAAATTTTTTTTTTTTACAATCCAAAATGTAAGTGCATAAAAGCAGAGGCTGGGAGGCTGGAATCATTTCACCATCTGACAATATCTTGCACTTAAAAATGACCCACCTGTCTCTCTTTGGGTATTTTACCCGAAGCTTCAAGTTTGGCTCGAGCCTGTCTTCTCTTGAGGATGCGATGGTACTGCTTGGCATTGACATACAGGGGTTCATCACCAGTGTCTGCACCCGGCTGCAACGGAAAGACACAAAATAACTAATACTGATGCTAAGTCTGTACCTGTTACCTGCCCAAAAACCGAAAGTCCTGAGAAATTCAAAAGCTAACATCTCATTGTAACACCACAAGAAAAAGAATTACAAACAAAATGATACAACTGTGTCAGTAAGGAACAGTAAAACCAAACTGAACAGCTGTCTCATGCTTATGCCAGAAAACAGTTCTGGGGCAGAAGACTGCCACAGTGCCAAGACAGTCCTTGGCCACTTGTAGTGTTTGTAAAGCAAGACCGAGTGAAGTGCTTAGTCCAAAGATCTCACTTACCACTGGCAGCTGCTGGCCCATTTGCTGAGTTGGCAGGTTGATCACTTGGATACCTGTTGGAAATGAATTTGAATGCCATTCACTACAGATTTTGCAAGAACACAGTAAAAAGAAAAAAAAAGTGATACCTGTACTTTGAACAGAAAAACATGAAGTGTCCATGTACACAATACTATTTTAAGAAATGTTCATTAGTTTTTCACCTTGTGGGAGCTGCACAGGTTTGTTGTTGGCATCAACCAGCACAAATGATGTCTGTCCGTTGATAGTGACTTGGTTCAGGAACAGCATCTGTGGAAGACTAGCTGTGTTGACCGTGCTGGCTGATGTGGTGGCAGAGGTTGACTGGTTGGCCTGTGTTTGCAGCACCGTGGCCGATTGTGGGGTGATGCCTCCTACGCTGCCACCGACCACGATTGGCATTGAGGCATTGGACATGACTGTGGCAGTACCAGACGCAGCAGCCTAGATGTAGAAGGATGAGCAAACAGAATGTAAACAAAGAACAAGGAATTCCTACATCTATGCAGAGGTCACCACTGGCATTTTTGCCAGACCTAAGTATTCCCTCCTTAAGAACTGCCAATCAAATGGACCCCCCCCCCAAAAAAAAAAAAACAACAAAAAAAAAAACCCCAACACAACCAAACAAACAAACAAACAAACAAAAAAATCCAAAAAAGCAACAACAAAAAAACCCACACAAAAAAACCCAACACCAAAAACAAAACAACTATACACAAAAACACAATGTAACAGTTTTGCTCCTACTTCTAGTACTAGACTTCAATATTTTTTGTCTATTCACACAGACCTAATTGCACCCAAGTGCTCCTTTGAATACTTTCTTCCATCAAAACGAGTGGATTTATAAATAAATTCAAAATGATGCTTTTGACATCAATAATATTATCAATATTCAGTGACAAGCCTGACCTGCACGACCTCTGGCTGTAGCTGTGCCACCTGGCCATCTTGTGTTATGTACTGGATGCTCTGCACACCGCTTCCATCGTCCCCTGCTGTGTTGACTGTCACTGTCAAGGGCTGCTGTGTCTCTGCATCGTACACTGTTATCTGCTCTCCTTCTGCCATCCTTACAACTTTGGGGATGGCAACCTGTTTGTGTGAAAAAATACATTTACGGGTCACAAGAATGTACACAGAATAATTTGCATAATGATCCTGGAGTGGAGTGGTCATTTTCCTACGGAGAATACTGAGGTACATTGCAGTGGAAACAGTTTGCTTTGTGCCCTTTGAATACCCGTGACAGCAGCTGTAATATTCCTTCACTGTATCTGGAAAAGTTTTTACGTAAAACTTTTTTTTTTTTTTTTAAACCATTGACCATAGCAGTAGACTGTAGTGGTACAATTGTTTTTTTTATTAATTTGTCTTAATGTCTTAATGCTCATGAATATTACTTTAGCATTAACTAAGTGGAGAAATGTAGTCATGATTATAAATGTATTAATCACGATGGCTCCATCCCCTTTTTCAGTTTTTTTCATGGACAGCGAGTAATCAGTGTATGTCAGCATCAGTTGCCAATGCAATGTCATGTGCCAAGAATTAGCATGTGTTGACTTACAATTAAATACACTTTACCCTGGTCTTACCTCTTATTGTACATATTGTAACTTTCACCAATTTCAGTGTATAATGGCACACACTGACACTGTAATATCACACCCTGGCTGGTAAACATGATGTTGTGATCATGCATACATGTATTTTTTTGAGGTGGGGAACAGCCCTTCCAGTTCCACTAGCACCAACGCCCTTAGTTAATAAATTTTATCAAATTTAAAATAAATTGTCGTATAGTGTACAACATAACGCCGACTGGTGAATTATGCGGTCAACAATAAGTCAAGCAGGGATCCCGCTCTGAATCAGGCCGTTGTTAACCAGTGCGTGACAGTCTTACTGATGTAGCGGAGCAGATGGGGGAAAATACAGGTTTGTTTGTACTAGTTTGGAATTTAATTTGTTTAATGTGTATGAGGAATTGGAGAGGCGAGTGAATGTGTATAAAGTCCACGAACAGTTGGGCTTCAATACTGGCACGACTGAACGTCGGACGGAAAAACGGCCCGGCATGTGTGTCACTGTACTCCTAGTCAATACTCCATCAGATTCTTGTTCCCTCCTTTCATGCCTTCTCTACCTAGTAATCCGACCAAGAGGTGAAACCGTGTACAAATGTTCAATTTAATCAGGAAAGAGTCAAACAGCGACTTCGTCATGCTAAAGCTTATCAATGAACACAGAAGCGAAGAAAATTAATCAGGTTCCTCGCAGATGACCAATGAAGTTGAACAACACGTTCCATCTAGGTGGGATCTGAGCCAACGGAATCAAGAGAATCGGAGAACCAACCAGCGCGGGGCGATTTCTGAACCTGAAGAACTATTGGGTAGACGATCTTTTGAAGTTTCTGGCATTAGTACGACTCCAAAAGAAACATCTATTCATCACATGAAGTATGATAAGAAGAAAACTTACTTGAAAAAGCCTCTGAAGATCGCTGTTTTTTTGCCCAAGAGGTTTTCTATCCTGGAAGTTATCAAAAATGGCGTACTGACTGGGGGGGAACTTTGATGACGTCACAACCGATACGCAAACCAATTTTTTTCTTTTTCATAAACTTGAATGAAATTTGCCTTCCATATTTTATTTAGTCCTCAGTTAAATACGCATTTATGTTTTTAGTGAAAATTTACAAAACAAATACATTTTTGAAAAACCGAGAACGTACAATTTGCGTCTGCTACCCGCCAGTTTTTGTCTTCGCTGAAGTAACGTATATATCGTTAAATATCATCATGAGTAAGGCACATCCACCAGAACTGAAAAAGTAAGGCAAAGAAAGATTTACAACAGCAAAGTCTATGTTGTTTAATGGCCAGTGGTTGCATATTTGGTAAATGTTCATGTGTTTGGCCTTGGTTGTTGCATAGTTTGTTCGGCTGTCGGACGCAACAATGGCGACATGCAACTTCCGGTTTCGAAAAAAACAGCGTTGTTATATCAATATATGTTTTGAAGCTGTTCTGTTACATGTATGATCTAACGTGCATACAAAGTAAACAAGAGCGAATCGTCTTAACTTCACTGTAAATAGGATACACTGCACTACACGTAAAAATTATGAAGAAAAAAATCGCTCTGTATCTCTTCGCCGGCTCTCGCTCTCTCTCTCTCTCTCTCAATTTCAAATGCGTATAATTTTTAAAAATCTTTTGTTTCAGATACATGGAAAAGAAGCTGACACGTAAGTGATGAAAACATTTTCTCCTGAAATGCACCTGCATCTGCTCCTTCACCTTGTACCCCAACCTGCCCCACCCTTGTAGTTGTAGGGATGTCACATGCGAGTAATAGTACTAATACACTGACAACTATACTGAATATAACTGTCATTAGTGTCAGTGTTTTGTCCTAGTCAGGGGTAAGCCAAGTGAAGCCCCCTGCACTAATAGACACATACGTGTAGTTTGTCTGAATTATAATTCTCTCAGCTGGGTCCAAATGTTTGTGCTGGCCTTTTTCTCATTGCCCCGCCTTTGCATCACCCGTATATTATATATGGTCAAGAGTACAGAGGTGAGTCGAGTGCTCAAAATGGCTACCCATTCACATGAATGATGCTACAAATTTGTTTAAAAAGCATGCACAGTTGTCTACTTTGGCTCACTTGTTCAGTATAAATCAGAGTTTCAAACAGTGAGAGTTGGATGTGGTACATTTACTTCTTGCGTTTAAAACTCTGGGTTTTTGGCGAAAAATCGGTGATTGCAGTGGAAGAAAAACGTGACAGAAAGTACTTGCGATCGCTGAAGTGTTATTTTGAGAAACATGGAGAACGGTCAGTGAACCCATTTGCTGTCTCCAAATGCTCAGAACTGCCTTTATTTCAGTGGGCATACTGGCAGGTGTCAAATATTTTCCGTTTTTTAGAAAAATGACTGAAAATGTAGGCACGTTTGGACATAACGTCGTCGTAAACTTCCGATGATCAACATCGACCACCGAGGTCGAGCGTACCTTTGTCCTGCGAAATACCTAACTTGCATAATCTCAACATCGTTTTTTCACTCTTTATTTTTCATGGAAGAACATCGATATATCTCGTGTTGTTGAAAAGAAACTTTGTGTTGATTTCGAAGACCCGACGATGTGTTAATTTTCCTGTTATGTTCATGCGAGAAAAAATCGATCGCTACACTCGGGGTATGAGATAAATTCAACCAGCGGCCGTTTCAAACACAAGCTGGAAGCATGATTTCTTTGAGCCGATGACTTTGATTACCGTCACTGGAGGAGGCAGCTGATAATCCCGAGGGTAAGTTTTAAGTGTTAAGTGTTATGTTCAGACAAATCTAGTCAACTCAGCAGCAAAAAGTGAATAAACACAAAGAGTCTGTGTTCTTGTGCATTTTGGAATACTGCTGACAACAGCGGCAATGGTAAACTCGATGTTAGTGTGGTGATTGGTATCACCAACACGTGGATGTTAATCCTTGTCGTGATTCTAATCGATACAGCCGTGGAGACATTTGTGGTTTAGGTTGTAAACGTTATGTTCATGACTCTGTTACAAAAGTTGTGTATTCAGCAACAAACAATGAATGCCTTAGGTATTTTTAGGTGGAAAGCTACTCGGAAAAAGATCCCTTGCGGGGAGTAAAGCTTTCTTATGTAAAGTTTCAGATGTCTCTGGTTTGAACACAACTTTACTCACAAACGAAGGTCGTCAGCATTATGTTCAAACTCATATGACGACAAGTCTAGCACCAAACAAAAATAGAATATCCTGCTAAACATCTTTGGAATAATTTTTCTCCCTGGAGTCTTGAAAATTTCCATTCAAACACATTTTTGTGTGTTCATCTGTTTGTTTATTGAAGTTAACTTTACACACCGTACCCAGATTCATGCAGTTGTTATGTTATGTACAAACAACAACTTGGGCATTCCTTCATTTTTTTAATGGCCAGAAATAGAGGACAGCAAAATTATGTGTTTTTATTCATGACTGTGTTTTTTTTTTTTCCAGGATCACACCAATAGAAAATGTGCAGGAGCTGTTTGTGTTTGAACACAACTTTATACACAGACAGTGGGTTTCAAGTTATGTTCAGTCAAAGGTTACATTTTTGGCTCCCTTGTGTAACAATGGGAGTCTATGTAATAGCCCTCCATCGTCTGTCTGTCTGTCTGTGTGTGTGTGTGTGTGTGTGTGTGTGTGCAGAAAACTTTAACGTTGTCGTTTTCTCAGAAACTACAAACAGCAGAGACACCAAACTTGGCATGCTGATAGACAACCATAAGACCTTTCAAAACATATCATTTTGAATGACCTTGACTCAAGGTCAAGGTCACTAACGCTGTCTGTTTGAAAATTTTACATTGGCATTTTCACGGAATCTACAAAGACCAGAGGTTTGAAACTTTGCATGGTGATAGACATTGATCAGAACTTTACAGATATATACATGTATTCAATGGCCTTGTGTCAAGGTCAAGGCCATACAAGCTATTTTTGTGAAACCCTAACATTGGCATTTTCTCAGAAATAACAAACAGCAGAGGCGCCAAACTTGGCGTGCTGATAGACAGTGATAAGACCTATGCACACATACCATTTTAAATGACCTTGACCCAAGGTCAAGGTCATTAAAGCAGTCTGTTTGGAAATTTTTACATTTGCATTTTTTCGGAATCTAGAAGAACCAGAAGTATCAAACTTTGCATGATGATAGACATTGGCAACACCTTCACTTACATACCTGTGTTCAATGACTTTTAGTCAAGGTCAAGGCCATGCAAGCTGTTTTGGGGAAGCTTTAACCTTGGCATTTTCTCTGAAACAACAAACAGTTGAGGCACCAAACAGGGCATGATGATAGACTGCAATGAGACCTACCTTTTTGAATGACCTTGACTGAAGGTCAAGGTCATTAACGCTGTCTGTTGTGAATTTTAACATTACCGTTTTCAGAGGAACTACAAATACTAGAGGCGTCAAACTTGGCATAATAATAGACATGATGTGATCTCATTTTAATGACCTTGACCCAAGGTCAAGGCCATGCAAACTGTTTGGGGGAAAATTGTAATATTGCCAGGAACTTGGAACGCCAGAGACACTTTACTTGCCGTGATGATAGTGATAAGAGCTTTACAAACATACACTTGTGAATGACCTTGACCCTTGTCACAAGGGAGCCATGGAGGCTTTTGCCTCTCTAGTTTTCCTTTGCTGTACTGAAAAATGATATGTATTCACTATTTCCTATGCTGTGAGCCCCTTTTTGATTATAGCAGTTTGTATACATCATTCCTGTGTGTGTTTGAGTGAAAGCTGTTCCATGAGTGTTTGTCAAGTTAAGTTCCAGCAACTTGATAATGACAGTTAACAATTTTATTATGCTTTTAAATCGTATTTTTGTGAAGAGAATGTGTACCTTCGATTAAAGCACACTTCCTGGTAATACATTTTTTTGTTCCGTTTCCTCTTGTTTGATTTTGACAGTCTCAAATGAGTCTGTCACAGTGTAGTGTTATGTTCGAAGTTGCGTTAAGTTACATTCATGTAGCTTGAGATAGCAATTATCTATGGGATTAAGCTTAAAATCATACTTTGAGGGGGTTAAAGAGTACCTCCCATTGAACCACACTTACTACAACTGATATGTTTTGTTCTTTTTCCTTCTGGTTGACTTTAGCTATCTGAAATTTGTCTGTCACAGTGTAATGTTGTGTTCAAGTGTGTCAAGTTATGTTCAGACAGCCGGATATGGTAATAATTCATGTGTTAAATCTGTTAGATACATTTTTGTGTGACTAAGGTGTATTTACCATAAAAACAAAGTCACTGGTAATATATTTTTTTGTACCTTTTCCTTCTGTGTGACTTTAAAAGTTTGGAATGAGTCTGTCATGTTGTAATGTTATGTTTAAGCATGCTCAGTTCTTTCTTTGATCACTTTATTCAGGGACACAGTGAAGTAGCAACTGTTATTTTTGTTTTTGCATGTATTTCAAGGGTCAGTCTTTAATTTCACTGGGAAACAATAATAACTGGAATAAAATGTTTAGCTTTTTAAAGGGTTTTATTGACATGTTCCGTCAAGCAGAAAACCAGAAACATTTGAATCCATTTCTGTTCACGTATCATTTATTATTGTTCATGTATTGCACTACATTATTATTGAGTAACCCAAACAATGTTCTTAAGAAGGTTTTATTGACCAAACAGTATCAGTACTCTGTCATAATGGTGCTCATTTCAGTTTAACATGCCGCTTGACGTAAAGTTATGTTCACACCACTTTTTCATTGCATTTCTTTGCATTTAGTGAGTCTTTCCTTCTCTTTTGTGATATTGCTGAAGGTTAAGCCTTCAAAATAAAAACACAAAATGCAAACAACATCACTGGTTTGTTTTTGCCTTGAAATTTCAAGTCTGCAAAATTGTGACAGTGTTTTTAATGTTATGTACAAACTCACAACTTATTTCTTCAAATACGGCCAATCGACAACTTGTATGAGAAAATCAGATACGGTGAAGATTGCTCATGACAAGACACACCAAATTCACATAAAATAGTTTGTTTATCACTTTGCTGAAAACTGGGTACTCATGTCACACTCACTCGACTCAACTCTGTACTCTTGACCATATATATGACGGAAAAAGACCTTAAACACCCACCCAGCCTGAATTGTAATGCTATATTTGTACAGCATCAAGTAAACATTTTGTCAAATAATGTAGTGGTCAGTTTAGTTAAATTTACTACTTCCACTAGTTGTGCAAGATGTATGGCTGTCCACTGAAATTTAATGTAAATCATTTCGTCGGTTTACAGTGAAGCTGAATGGCGGACGGTCAGTTACAGGGATTTTGAGAGGCTTCGATCCCTTCATGAATTTGGTGGTGGATGAAGGTATAGAGGAGACCAAATCTGGGGAAAAGCGATCCATTGGAATGGTGGTAAGTTTTTGGTCTTTGTGTTTCTCTCTCTATATGTGCTGTATGTAACAGTGTTCCTTTCAGCTTTCAAAACTGAGGGTCACTTTGACCCTATCTGTTAAATTCTGGGAGTCATTTTGTAAAATCAAAGGGTCAGACCCAAGTACGAAAATCTTTGTTTGACCGGACCCATTGTTTACAAAATTGTCAGAGAAGACTTGTTTTATGAATTGGGAAAACCCAGCACTAGGGCACGTAAAATTCTCTTTTGTTTCCAATTCCAGCGACCGTTTGATGTGTGTTGTTATACTTTCGGTTTTCAAGTCTTGAAAACCGTGCGTTACAATGACGTACAGCCCCAAAATCTCTGCGTCAGATTCTGAAATATCTGTGTAAATGACACGTGCGTAATAAGGAACACTGTATATATTATATATAGATCTATAAATATAACTACATATCCTTTAGCTAAAAGGATACAGTTTTTTTAGTATGCTTACATTATTGAAAATGTGTATTAAGTCCACGAGATGGTTGTTTTTAAATTAAAATGATAATAGTACTGGAAGTATTTTTTCTCGTATGGCAGGGTGTCCAGTACTGATACAGCTGTAGTTGTAAATTTGTAATTCTTTACAACTGCCTTCAGGGAACCCCAAACGATTCTGTTTTTTGTTTGATTTTTTTTTCTTCTTCTTGTTCTTGACATTGTCAATGTCATTTGTAACTGGTTGTAAATGGGTAGGTTTAACTTAGGATGTTTAAGTTTTGGGGGTGATCTTTGTGATTATGTGCATAAATTCATGATTTTGTGAGGACTTTCAGTTTTACCTTTTACTTTTTATGAACCAGAAAGAAGGGGTACACAGGCAGGAATTGCATACTGCTTATTCTATGTTTTTTTCCACGTCAGGTAGTTTGAAGGGGAATAACTTTTGCTACAGTTTACTTCAGTTTATATGATGTGCATGCATTGCCTCCCTTCCCTGTCTAGCAAAGATTGTGGAGGGAGGGTTGCAAAGAAAAAGTAGGGTTGGTCTGGTAATCTGAAACAAAAATGTTTGGGTTCTCTTCATCTTTTTTTTTTTTTTTTTTCCTTGTTTGGTCAGAGTGCAGCTCTAGATATTACATCAGGCTGATGGGCTAGCGTTGATTATTTATATCTGTTAGTGATACCTGCACGTAGTGATGTACAGCAACTTTTTTTTTCTTCCCAGGTTGTTCGTGGCAACAGCATTGTGTTACTGGAGTCACTGGACAGAGTTGTGTAGTCCGACAGGGACATGGTTTCATCATCATCATTTTCGTTTCTTCATGAATGTGGTTGATTTGTGCATCATCATCAATCCATCAGTTGTCTGTTGAATTATAATCCTAATTCTTGCTGGGACCTGAAAATTGGGAGTTATGGCCATGGCGAACGAATGGCAGCGTACCGTGGTGCATTCATGAGAACCCAAGGAACCTTTCATATTGTGTTGCGTTTATCATTCGCTTCATCTTACTGGTTTTGTTGTGAACTTGCGTGAGTGTGTGACTGTGAGAGATAGCTTGCTTTGAGTTTGATATGGTAAGAAAATAAAAATGTCAAGCAAACTTCCTTTCATGTCTTTTATTCTGAATTCAGTTTCCTCTGTTGCAAGTCATGCACGTACATTCATCACAGGTGATAACTGCAGCAGCAATCGTCAAATGCGCTCGCCCGCTCGCTTTCGCTACCAAATTTACCGTCGGGCGAGTGAAAGCTCCGGTAGCGGTAGCCCGAATGGCGAGCAGGAATTCTGAGATGAATCAGAACCTAGCAGCCACTCCGGCTTCCAGAATTTTTACGGGCTACCAGTTTTGTTCAGGGCGGTA
Organism: Batillaria attramentaria; assembly: GCA_018292915.2. NCBI lineage: Eukaryota > Metazoa > Mollusca > Gastropoda > Batillariidae > Batillaria > Batillaria attramentaria. The sequence goes on along the minus strand of JACVVK020000001.1, from coordinate 5,626,073 downwards.
GCCCGAATAGCTACCATGGTCCTGACACATTTGACGATCGCTGCTGCAGGGGTGCCAATTTTCGGGAACACCCCGGATATCTGGAATGAGAACATTCAAAAATTAAGTTTTCCAGTTTGAGAACTTGAAAATAAACTTTCTTGGATTAAGAACTTTCCAAAATTACATTTTACGGATTGGCAAAATCGGCGAGCAACAAGTTCGGATTATGGGGTGATGCCAAGAGTGCTTGTAACAGCATGCGCAAAGCACAGTGTGTCTTGAGACCCGGAATACTCTCCCTTAATTAATAATCGTTTTTTTGTAGTGCAAAGTATTTGAGGTTATACTGATTGCGAGATCGGAGATGCCCTTAGCACCTTCAGTCTTGCATCTACAGCTGCAAGGTTACAATTCAGCGTAATGGACCTAAAGCCTGCAAATGTGGGGAGGTTTTCAAAATACTCACTTTCAAAGCACTAAGTCTCGTACTGGTTGGAAAATGCACACACAGGCGCACAGACATATATATATATATATATAATATGTGCACACACACTGACAAAATCAGTGGGAATTAAAGCTAATACACGTATGTAAATCACTACAAAGACAAGGCACGAAAGATCACAATACTCACTGGTCAAAAAGTCTGCTATGGCGAGCAAACCATCTAAGTGTGAAAAGTATAAATTTAAAAAAAAAAAGAAAAAAGTTTGCATGTCTGCATGTGACACTTGCAGGGCCTGTAAGATTACCTACTGGAGTAAAGCCCTTTGATGTGACCATGATAAGCACTGCACGGGAAAGTGTACATTACATCAGTGCTGCTATTTTTTTGTTTTTTTCTTTGGTAGAATGTACACCTTTTACGGACAACTGTGTACCTTCTACACGGGTCAACAGCCAATATACATTGCCTGCATGTAAATCAGTCACCCATGCGCTTCCAGCTTGTCCCGGTTTCCTCCCTTGGACGTGCAAGGGAATCAGACCGTGACGACATGTCAATAGAAGCAGTACTGGCAATTGAAATACAAAATGTCGCAGGGAAGTAAGTGACATGATTTGAAACTTTGACTTTGCCGGATCGGCTTGAATCAGTCACACGAGTCTGTGCCGCTAAATACAGCAACAGTTACTGTTGTGTGAACGTCGACGCAAGCTGATTTTGTGAATCTATGACAGCAGGTAAGGGGTGGAATTCTCTCTCTCGCTCAATGGTTAAGGCAAGCTGGAGGCGGGCTGCAACCCTGTTCCGGGTCCGTCGATAACCTAGAGGAGCCATGGGCCGGTGTCACAGGATATTTCGGAACCGGACGAATGGGAACCATTCCTATTTATCCTAGGATAAGTGGGAATAGGGTTAGGGTTATCCTAGGATAAATGGGAATGGTTCCGAAATATCCTAGGATTTTGGGGAACCGGTTCCGATTTATCCTGGTTCCGAAATATTCTACGACACCGGCCACACTCAGTGATACAGTGCTCCTTTAGCCACAAATTCAAAAAGTACACACAAAAAATATGTTCCCCATCTCTTAAATTTTACCAGTTCGTTAAACTTTCCCGCGTCACTGACCAGCAGATACGTTGTGACTGCTGGCAGCCCGGCGACTCTTGTATGGTGTGATCGTTTGAATGTTAATGGTCCGTAAACCTGTGTAAAAGCCATTCAATAACAATCTGGATGTTGTTTGTTGTACAGCCCGCCCAACCTAGAGTTAGCGACGGACCCGGAACAGGGTGATGCGATGGTAAATAAAGTTATGGTCTGTGGATGAAATGCCGATACCAAATGTCAAATAAATCATACCCCGCGGTTATTACAATATTTTATTTTATTATTTTTTTATATGACTATACCGTGCTGGACGATACGCATTGCCACAGACTGAGTTATTCAGTTTACTTGTAGGTACCTTTTGAACTGTTGACGTTGAATTGCAACGGTGAGTGTAAGGCCGTATAGGCGTATGTCAGTACTTTCTGGGAAAAAAAAAATGAACAAAGGAACTATGCGGTTCAAATGCCGTGCACACCTATCGATAACTCCTTACACGTTGTCCTGACGGGCCTCCTGATGTGATGGTAAATAAAGTTATGGTCTGCGGATGAAATGCCGATACTAAATGTCAAATAAATCATACCCTTCGGTTATTACAATAATTGTATATGATACGCAATTTGCTCCCTCCTCCCGCAGCAAACACTGCTGCAACAGTGACGTGCTGCACGATACGCATTGCCACAGACTGAGTTATTCAGTGTACTTGTATACTACTGCTGATGTTGAATTGCAACGGTGAGTGTAAGGCCGTATAAGCGTATGTCAGTGCTTTCTGAAAAAAAAGGAAGAAAGATAAAAAGATTTGTGTGGAAGCTGATTCCCAGTAGTTCATTTGCAAGTGTCAAATTAAAAGCTATTTTATTGGTGCTACTGTTGAAAAAAAAAGAAGAAGTTTAAAATGACTGCGAACGGCGAAAAACTCGGTATACTTCAGGTAACGGGAAGTTCAGGAACGAGTACATGTATCTGTTTAACTGTTGTTGTTGTTGTTTTCTTCTTATCACTCTCCCTTTACGTTTAGTGAGAATGTTTCACAGCTAGTTCCTATACACACCTGCTCAAACCCACTTCTTCTTTATTTTTTAAAAGTATAATTCATCACCATGTCCAACGGAGACAGCTCCTCCTCACCTACTCCTCAGTTGTCTGTCCAAATGGTGCGTGACTTGACTCGTCGTCTGTACGGGCTGAACGTGCTGACCTCTCGCAAGCTGGACGGGTACGATGACAGAAATTTCCACATCACTGTCGACGAGGAAGACGTCCAGAACCCGTATCTGGGAGAACTATGTCCCCACGGCTACGTGCTCAAGATCCTCAACTATAATGACTCTAAGAAACCAGCCATTGTCAGTAGGTATAAGTAAGTCGTAAGTAAGTAAGTAAGTAACGAACTAACTGACCCTAACTAACTCACTAACCAGGGTTGCACATTTTCCACAGCTTCTATAGGACAAAGTGTCCTGGAAACAGCAAAGTGATAGGACACAGTGTCCTGGCCACTTAGTGGCAAAACAAATTTTAATAGGACAAATGTCCGCTTGAGGTGGGAAAAATAGGACATTTGAAATTTTTATAGGTCAATGTCCTGGGACCGACATAAATGTGCAACCCTGCTAACTAACTGAATGAATAATATTTAGAATTACTTAGGATTTGTTGATGTGAACGACTTCTTTGGAGATATTTTCTCTTCCGTCCGAAGTAAAAAAAAAAACAAAAACCAACAACAACAACAAAAAAACCCTGACAAGTCAGCGGATGTTAGGCAGTGTAAGGATATCCATGTGTTACTGACATGACTTTCTGCTTACGATTTCTAGCAACGTAAGCTACGGTAAAGTGGAGGGGACAATTTCAACAAACGATTGCCTGGTTCACACATGAAACGATATGGGTCCCTCGTTATCACTCCATTGCCGTATTAACAGGGTCAGCAAAAAGATTTGTTTTTTTCATGCAAAAATATCAGATAGTAAACTTATTGAGTTTGACTGTTCAACATCCAAAAGCCTTCACCAGCTTTTCCTTGCCTCACAATAGAGGCCAGGAATGACATCATACTGTACGTGCATGCAAGGGGAATCCCCACACCCCGCCCATTACCAAACACGGATGGTCAGCTGTTTAGTCTTGAGGCGCTAATCACCGCGGAGGAGCTGAGCAAGTCCGACAAGAAGCTTGGTGAGTAGACTTCACAAAGGCCTCTCGGTAATGTTCATGATTCAAGTTTGGCCTGACTCGATCAAGAATGGGCGACCCATCGGACTCGAGTCGGTAATATCCAATTATCCATAAAGAAAAAGACCGTAGGCTCAAAGAAAGTCCTGCTTTTCTAGTCAGTAATCAACATCTTGGCACTGTGATCTGGAACTCGCTTCCCTCTGAGATCAGGCACCCGCAGTCCACGGTTACTCCATGAAAACCACCTTGTTTCAGCACTGAGTCACAATATACTAGCAGAACACTGCGCCAGTCCTTGCCGGCTGTACAATTATTTTATTCACGTGTGTGACAGTATAGCTGTGTCTGTGTGTTGAGGGCAATTTGTGTTTAATAGTGATTGAAGCTGTGTATTTATCTGTTTGTATTATTGTCCCCCTCCCCACCCCCCTACCCCCCCCCCCCTTTTTTTTTTTGCCGCAAGACAGTCTTTGTTGTTTGGGCGGCTCTACTACCCCTTCCTAGCTGCAAGATGGTCTCTGTTGTTTGCCCGGCTCTCCATGCTCCCCTCAGCCGCGAATTAGTCTAAAAACTCACTCCATGCCCCCCCCCCCCCCTCTTCTGTCTGTGAGGCGTTTAGAGCTTCCCAAAGGATATGCGCCATAAAAATCATTGTCATTATTATTATTATTATGTATTATTATTATTATAACTAGAAGCTGCAAAGTTATAACGTACAAAAACAAGAAAATAATGATCGCAATGCCCAGATGGGGCATTACCTTATTCGGCAATCAACCTAAGAGCCTAAGTGGCATTTTCCTCCGTTCCTCCGTTCAACGCGCGCGTGGTTTATTTAAACAACGCAGACTGTGATAACGGTGATGCTTAAAGGAGCTAATCAGTGCTACCATTTTTATGCTCTCAGATCGTTCTGTTTTCGTCGTATCTATCATCACACCACTGTGACACCTGGACAGTCAGTGACAGCGTCCGTAATCCTGGCACTGAGCCAACAGAAGCGTATTCGATGACGCGGCGACCACACTGAGCTCTTCAGTAGTGTAACAACAGTGGTAGAATTTGAATGTCCGACCGCTCGCGCCAAGTGGAAACAGCATTGTATCGCATTAAGAGCTGTACTAATCATCGAGATAGAGTATTTCGAGCGTGCAGGTGAACTCACGCGCGAAACTGGTCCCAAACATAAGTTGACTTAGGTTGGCTTAGCAAAGATGGAATTAGCCCGTTTAAGTCAGTTTCGAATAAACTACATAATAACCACCTTCAGATGCAACCAAAAAAAAAAAAAAAAATGTCCAAGATGACAGTCAGCCATGAACCTGTCCAAGAAAACCACACATTTCCTTGTCTTAAAGATCTAAGCTCCCAACAAAAAGCTTTCCGAAGTGTGAAAAAAAATTACAGAGTCGACAGTGCAAGCACAGTCAACTCTGTCACAGTTGCAGAGTTTTCAGTGTCCCTGAAACGGTGAAACCCCAATAAAAGCCAAGGACAGCCTGATTTCATAGCTCACTTTGCGCTTTGACACTGAGCGAGAAAGATCGTGCAGCACTCAACATCCGCTAGACACTGTAGCGATGTGTCTCACCCACTGACCAAAAGCCAAATAATGTCACGGCAAACTCGTGCTCTGGTTTTATAAGGGTCCCCGAAGCGCTGAAAACTCTGCAACTGTGACAGAGTTGCCTGGATTTATGCACAGTCGAAGGGTCGCAATGTTTGCGGCTTTTTGCTGAGATTGCAGACCTTTAAGCTGGCGACCCTTCACTACAACCTCGTTCAAAATGTTCGACTTTTGTAGAAGGAAGAAATCCAAGGCTGTATGCCGTGAGACTGTTTGAGTTCTTGCCTGGCTCCACCCTGGACTCCGTACAACTCACTCCTAGTCTGGCCTTCCAAACTGGACGCTGTGCCGCTTTGCTCGATAAAGCGCTCGAGGCAAGTTGACGTCTGTTTCTTTGTCACAAGTTTTGAGGATGGTGAAGGATGGTGAAGTTATATCACGCATTTCATGTACTTGTGCGGAAGATTAGACTGTGTTTGTGTGTGTTTGTTTGTGGTATCTCTGTGTTTGTTCGTTAACGGTTTGTTTGAGTGAGGATGGCCAACGAGTTGACTAATTACAGCTAATTTTACAAAACATCACGTGTTTCTTGTGTGAGGGCCATTGGGTGCCAGAGAGGAACAGTTCCTGTTTGTGTGCGTGCTTGTGGCATATGCGTGTCTGCACTGAAAATTATCCATTCAGATTTAGCTGAGGTTTGTTGTTTTAGTGATGCTACTGGCATTTGTTTGTTTGGGAGGGGGGTGTTTGAGTGGGGATAGCGTCTGTTTCCACCTCCATCATAGGGTGAGCATTATCTGCAAAGACAGGGCCATCAGGAAATAGTCAATACAACTGTTTGGCTCCAAGCCAGGAATTGATGATAACAGCCTTGACCACACACAGAGAGGCATCCCGCTTCTCTCGCCCTCACTGATAGGAAACGCGTTGGACTTGGCCGCTGCGCTGCTGAACGGCCGTCACCGCTGTCATGGCGAGCCAAGGCCGAGCTTGTGATATGTGCTATCGTTTTTTTCCCCCTGGCTACCGGGCTGCTCACCGGGGGTTTCTCTTTGGGTTATCCGGCTTTCGTCCCCCAGCATAATGGAAAAATTGAAAAAAATAGGATAGTACTAGTAGTGGATGGCGCTGCACTGCGGCGACGCGCTTTCCCCGGGGGAAGCAGTCCGCATTTCCCGAAAGGGACAATAAAGTTGTAAAAAAAAATAAACAAACAAAACAACAGACAGAGAAAAAAACAAACACCTACTCTCTGTTTGTGGTGCTGACAGTCCAAAGCCAAGCCAAACTCAGTGGAGTGTCGAAGTGAAGACACTGACTCCAGTATGATCCCTGACCGAAGACCAGCGTCATGTCGCGACCGCCGGAATGTAGATATGATGCCGTTAGAGGCTGGTCAGACACAGCCATTTTGGGCGCCTACTCTATCATCCCTCTCGCCGGAGGGACTAAAGCGCGACGCCGTCGGCTTGCCAGTGAATAGAACACTGTCCTATGTTTCCTAGCTAGTCAATCGCCGCTGACCATGCGTTTTCGCTCTTTGTGTATTGTCCAGCGCCGGGCCTGCTGTAACTGACCAAAGTGTGTCGCAACGTGTGACTGAAACCCTCCGCGCAATGCGGCGGGTGCCTCGCAAGCTCGTCACGTGTGCCAAGGGCTCTAACATGACTCGAGCACGCGACCAGTCGCATTCTTGACAGCAACTGAATTTGTCTATGGACCGGTGCCCTGTCAGTGGTTGAGAGAGGGTGGGTGTTTGGGGGTTTAACGTCCATTTCCACCACGTATGGGTGATATCAAAGACAGGGCGACGATGAAAAAGCCAGCACAAATATTTGGCCCCAACCGGGATACGAGGCAATCATATTATTCTATAACATTTGTGTGTCTGTGGCGGTTGAAGCTCACTTGTTGATTTCCCGTTTCTGTACCCGTGCACGGGACAACAACAGTAGGCCTAAGAATGCGAATTTGATGTGTTGCAGGAATACGATGACAGCCAGTGCCCTCCTTTAGATATGAACTGGAACATGTGGAACGTGCCGTCATTGCGCAATTTGCTCCACGTTATCAAGGACGCAGAGATGCGCACCGTTATCGCCGACGTCATCAACAGTTTTGAAACGGAGGTGCTCGGGCGCGGGGATCGTTTTAAGACAGGTGTGCGTGCGTGCGTGCGTGTGTGTATGTGTGTGTGTGTGTATGTGTGTGTGTGTGTGTGTGTGTGTGTGCGCGTGCGTGCGTGCGCGCGCGCGCGCGCGCGTGTGTGTGTGTGTGTGTGTGTGTGTGTGTGTGTGTGTGTGTGTGTGTGTGCCGTGTGTGTGTGTGTGTGTGTGTGTGCCGTGTGTGTGTGTGTGTGTGTGCCGTGTGTGTGTGTGTGTGTGTGTGTGTGTGTGTGTGTGTGTGTGCCGTGTGTGTGTGTGTGTGTGTGTGCCGTGTGTGTGTGTGTGTGTGTGTGTGTGTGTGTGTGTGTGTGTGTGTGCCGTGTGTGTGTGTGCCGTGTGTGTGTGTGTGTGTGTGTGTGTGTGTGCCGTGTGTGTGTGTGTGTGTGTGTGTGTGTGTGTGTGTGTGTGTGTGTGTGTGTGCCGTGTGTGTGTGTGTGTGGAGAAACGAAAACAGGCGAACAGAATCACCCAAGCAGAAACTGAGAATGACAGATGCAACACTGTCTACCTCACCAAACACTTTTGGCGTACCCCATTCCCTTTTCCCCCTCCCCCCTCTTCACCTCCCGCCTATCATTTGTCGGACTTAAATTGCTGGGGACAGTTCAAACAAACCTCTACCGAAATAGTGTTGGAATGATCCGTTAACCGAAAATAAACAAGACAGATTTTGACAGTTTAACTCCTTCCTAAACTAATTAGGCTAATCTTGGCGCTACGCAAAACCTCGCTTATGATGTAACCCGTTTAACTAGACATCCTAGAGTATGGTTAGCTGCAATGATCAAAGACTCAACTGCACGAGCATGCAGTAAAGTCAGCCAGATTATACTGAGCTGCAACAACATATTTGTGGAAGCGCTCATATGAGCTTATTTTGGGATGAGAAAGAAAACACCACCCCACCCCCCACACCAACACACACACACACACACACACACACACACACACACACACACACACACACACACACACACACAGAGGTAGGGTGGGAAGGGGGGGGGGAGTTGTCTTTCTTCAAGTTTGAACTGAGCAGGTGAAGGTTGTGTTCCTATCAGTAATGTCTGCCTTTCTCTTAATTTTACAGGAATCATTCACAATGACGTGAACGCCCACAACATTCTGGTTCAGCCTGCTGTACAGAACAACCCGTCGTTCGCTTCGTCTTCGTCATCACCGTCGTCGTCCGCTTCCTCGTTACCGATGGAAGTTTACGCTGTCCTCGACTTCGGTGACGCAACTAAATCATACGTCTTTTTTGAGGTCGCCGTTGCGATGACGCATTTAATGGTGATCTGTCCGCCTTCAGCATTTGACCCTGACCCTGACGAAATGGCGGGTCACACATTGGCTGGGTATTTGTCCGAGGTGAGGGGCATTTGAAGAAGCTCAGAAGAACTCGGTTGTCTGGCGTTACGGATTTAGTTAGTGCCGCTGTCTGGTGGCTCTGGGAAGTGAACAAATCAAGAATAAGAAAACCATACTGCTCCCCAAGCACTGAGTGGGGAAAGTTGTCCCGCGCTTTGACACTATGGCGAAACAATGTAACAATAAACCTTGTCACCGGCCCCCGTAGTGTAGTGGTTCGCACTTCGGATCATGGACCGGGAGACCCGGGTTCGAATCCCAGCCGAGGCAAGCGGGATTTTTCCTACCTAGGTCGGCTCCTACCCAGAGCGGGTGTGCTATGGACCCGATGGGGAGGCTGTTGCCACACAGCCGAGATTCACCCACTTCACGGGTGCGACTTTGGGGGTGCTTCCCTTAGTATGACACGTCTTATGATGTGGATGATTACACGGCCGGCACCGCAGGTGCCGTAGTTCCCGGGCCTGGTTAATGCCGGGATATTTATGACAGGAAGCGTGGAATGCGGCCCTGTCCCGCAGTCCCAAACCACATGGACCTCCATAGCATCATCTTACTATCATCCTCATCTCCATCATCATGCATAATAAAAATTGTCCCAGCTTCCGAGTCCGCCGTGGGTTCCACCCATGACCTGGGAGGAACACCACTGGAGCCGGCAAAGAGTTGGGGCCAAAAAAACAAACAAAAAAAAAAAAAAACAATAAACCTTGTCGACAGAAACAAACTAAACCCAACACAAAACTAACCAAAAGTTGCTGAACTTCGTATATGCCGCGCTTGACTGTCAGTGTTTGTACGATATCGTCACGAATAGCATAATAATCACACGTAGAGAAATAAATATTTAAAGAATGAAATAGAATAATAATTCCGACGTATACGTGCTACCATGCACCACCATTATTAGTACAGTTACTGAAGTTTTCACAAAGGGCACATCTCTCTGTAGTCTACAGAAACTCAGTTACTCATGGTGCCTGCCCGTCTGTTGCCTCGGCGCTTTTAAGCGGTGCTTGTCTCGGCTGTCAGCCTCAACGTCAGTCACCGTGTCTGTGCGACTGTATAGACAATTCAAACTGCTGGTCTTTCTGCCAATCAGCGGCTTTACTTGTTGCCCCACCTCCGCTATCACCCATATCTGGAGGGAAAAAAGACGTTTAAACCCTCAAACATCCACCCACCTACTGTCACCCAGCGGTTCATTTCAGTTATTCCCCCTCTTTTTTTTTTCTCAATCAGGTCGAGCTAAACCCGCTCGAGATACAGTTACTTCCCATTACCGTCTGCGCGCGCATGTGCCAGTCCTTGGTGTACGGCCTTCACGCCCTGACCCTTGACCCTAGCAACGAGTACCCTGTGGTACACTGCAAGGACACGTGGATACATCTGCAACGGCTGTGGACCAGGCGGCGTGACGTCACCGTGGATATCTGGAGGAGCGTTGCAGAGAAACTGGCAGTGCGTTTTCCTCGGCAATTTGAAAACGCAACTTGAGTAGGCAAAATTTTATGCTGACATTTTGATGGAAAGAATAAATTGAGACTGAATATCAGCGGGCGTGGTGTGTGTGTGTGTGTGTGTGTGTGTGTGTGTGAGACACCGTTTACTTGAAGCGTGTGCGCCCAACCATACAGGTCAGTCGTAACCTAACGAAGCAATTTTCCAGCGACTGCGTTGGTACACTGCCACAGCATGACGTGTGCGCTATGTAGCAAATAGCCAAATAATGATAATTATTTTGTCTACCAACACTAAGTTGGTGTCAAGCTTCTAACACCACCAGTAGGCGCGCACGACCAGGTCTTGTCAGTGCCTATACTCTAGCCTCTACGAGGGATTTGCTACTCAGAACACTGCCGAAAGTCCCCTGAGCCCTCACCGACACAGCAAACAGTACATTTCGTACCGCGCACGAATATTCCATGTTTTTGACTCTTTTTCGGGTTTGGCCCTCAGTGTATGCGAATATCAGGCAAGATTAACGGTGTCCTTGACAGCTGTTGCTGCAGCAGATACTGACGATTATAATCAAAGTGCAACACTCCAACTCAGACAAATTTAAACTCATGCAGACTTAAATTTTTTATTTTATTTTTATTTTTTTTAGTGAGGCCACTGATGTACAACCCGAAACTTACTTGGTAGAATTTGAGTTAAAGGCTCGTATTCCAGGAATATTTTTCTTCACATACCTACTTACTTAGGCCCTTGGCTCCACGTGGAGCATAGGCCATCGACAACCCTTCGCCATCGCACTCTGTTCTGGGCTAGTCTTGCCACTCTAGTCCAGTTGGTCCCCTGCTTACATAGCTCTGCCTCAGTGTCCCGCCTCCAGCTGTTGCGAGGCCGGCCTCTCTTCCTTTTCCCCTGCGGGTTCCATGTCAGGGCTTGGCGTGTGGTGCTGGATGCTGGCTTCCTGAGGGTGTGTCCAATCCAGCCCCACTTCCTGCGCAGGATCTGCTTGGCCACTGGTTCCTGCCCCGCTCGCTCCCACAGCTCTTCATTCCGGATCTTCTCTGGCCATCGGATGTTGAAGATGCGCCTCAGACAGGTGTTGAGAAATGTCTGGATCTTCTGCTGCATCGTCTTCGTTGTCCTCCATGTTTCGCATCCGTAGAGCAGAACTGACTTCACGTTGGAGTTGAAGATGCGAAGTTTGGTTCTTATGCTGACAACTTTGGATGCCCAGACGTTCTTCAGCATGACCATTGCTGCCCTTGCCTTGCCGATTCTGGCTGTGACGTCTCGGTCTGTGCCTCCCTGTCCATCAACCACACTCCCCAGGTAGACAAAAGACTCCACCTCCCTGATGGGCTCTCCACCGACTGTGACTGGTGTGTTGGCAGTGGTGTTGATCTTCATCAGCTCGGTTTTCTTCCTGTTGATCTTGAGCCCTGTTCCGGCTGATGTGGCTTCCAGGCACGTAGTCTTGTCCTGCATCTGGCTGTGGCTGTGAGACAGGAGCGCCAGGTCGTCCGCGAAGTCGAGGTCATCCAGCTGCGTCCAGAGTGTCCACTGTATCCCGTTTTTCCTGCCTGCTGTAGTGGTCTTCATGATCCAGTCGATGACCAGGAGGAAGAGAAACGGGGACAACAGGCATCCCTGGCGGACTCCGGTCTTCACCTCGAAGCTTTCTGACAACTGGCCGGCATGGGCAATCCTGCAGCTCATGTCTTGGTAGGTGCACTGGATCAGGGAGATGATCTTCCCGGGAACTCCATAGTGCCTTAGCAGCTTCCACAGCGCCTCTCTGTCTACACTGTCGAAGGCCTTCTCATAGTCTATGAAGTTGATGTAGAGGGGGGAGTTCCACTCCAGTGACTGCTCCACAATGATGCGTAGGCTGGCAATCTGGTCAGCGCAGGACCTGTTCCTGCGAAAGCCTGCCTGCTGGTCTCGGAGCATGGGGTCGACTGCCTCTCTCATCCTCTCCAGTAGAATTCTGTTGAGAACCTTGCCTGGCACTGACAGGAGCATGATCCCTCGGTAGTTGCTGCAGTCCCTGAGGTCCCCTTTCTTTGGCAGCTTGATGACGATCCCTTCTTTCCACTGGGCTGGCACCTCTTCCTTCTCCCAGATCTTGCTGAACAGGCTGTGCAGCATGTTGACGGCTGTCTCTGTGTCTGCTTTAATGGCTTCTGCTGGTATCTCGTCCGGCCCTGCAGCTTTCCCATTTCTCAGTGTCATGATGGCTTTCCTGATCTCCGCCTTAGAGGGCTTGTCGCAGTTGATGGGTAGTTCTGTCTCAGCTGGTGGGATGTCTGGTGGTGTTTCAGGGATGGGGCGATTTAACAGCTCCCTGAAGTGTTCTGCCCATCGCTTCAGCTGTTCCTCAGTTGTTGTCAGTGGGTGCCCGTTCTTGTCCTTCACTGGTTTGTCTGTCTGCTGAAATTTGCCCGCGAGCTTCTTGGTCACCTGGTACAGGTCTTTTAGATTCCCTTGTCGGGCTGCTTCCTCTGCTTGACTGGCCAGGTTGTCGATGTAGTCCCTCTTGTCCTTCCTGGTGCTCCTCTTCACTTCTCTGTCAGCTGCTGTGTATTCCTCTTGTGCCTTTGCCTTAGCTCTTCTTGTTCGGCTCGTGTTCAGTGCAGTTTTCTTCTCTTTCCTAACTTCCAGCTTCTGGATGGTATCAGCAGAGATCCATTCCTTATGTTGGGTCTTTCTCTTGCCAAGGACCTCTTCGCATGTGTCGTGCCAGAGTTTCTTGCTGTGTTCCCAGTGTGTCTCGATGTCCATTTCACTGTCTTCTATCAGGTCTTGCAGTGGCTGGAACCTGTTGGAAAGGCTGATCCGGAATGCTGCTTGTGTGTCTGTGTTCCTGAGAAGTCCAACGTTGTACCTGGTCCGTGTGCTGTTGGCGTTGGTGTGCCTCTTAAGCCGAAGTCTCAATGTTGTTGCAAGAAGGTGGTGGTCTGATGATACATCGGCACCCCTCATCACGCGCACATCCCGCCACGATCTCCTGAACTTCCGGCTGATGCAGATGTGATCAATCTGGTTCTCCGTGACATGGTCCGGCGATCTCCATGTGGCCTTGTGGATGCGCTTGTGTGGGAAGATGCTGCCTCCTATCACTAGCTGGTTCAGGGCACAAAAGTCTGCAAAGCGCTCGCCATTTTCATTCATCTGTCCCAGTCCGTGTGTTCCCATGGTGTTCTCATAGCCTGTGTTGTCTGATCCAATCTTGGCGTTGAAGTCTCCCATCAGTATGGTCATGTCCTTGGCTCCTCCTCTATCTATCACTGTCTGCAGTTGTTGGTAGAAGTCATCTTTTTTCTCCTCTTCCGCATCATTGGTGGGAGCGTAGCACTGGATGATGTTCAGCTTGATGTCTTTTTTCTTGGTGATGAATTTGGCTGTGATGATGCGGGAGTTGACAGGTTCCCAGCCGATGAGTGCCCGCTGTGCCTCCGGTGCCAGCATCAGGGCCACGCCCTCAGTGTGGGGGGCTCCATCCTCTGTGTGTCCAGAGTACAGCAATTGCTCTCCCGATGAAAATCTCAGCTGTCCTGTCTGTAGCCACCTTGTCTCACTCAGTCCCAGTACTCCTATCTTGTAGTTCTTCATCTCTCTTGCTACTTGTATGGTCCTTCCTACTTCATACATTGTCCTGATGTTCCATGTGGCTACTCTCGTTGTTGTCCTGGGTGTTAGAAGGGGGGTCGGCCTTGCAGCTTCCTTTCGGCTTTCACTGCAATGCGTCATAGGTCTCCGGGATGGAGACCCTTCCTCGCCCAGGTGAATGTCTCGGTTTGTTGCTGTCGATGCTTCAGTAACTTAGTGTTTTTTACAGGTAGGGCTGTTAACCCTACGCAAACCCGTTTAGCCTCTTGGAGAGGTGGTCCACATTCGTCTGACCTCTACCCTTCGACCTGTCCAGCTTGGGTGACCCTGCCAGGAGCATGTGCTCCTGCTGGCATAGTTCTCTGGGTCATTGAGGTACACAAGCCACTACCCCACGACAAGGGTTGGACCATGTAGGGTTCTTCACATAGGCTATAGCATATGTTCTGCACTTGCGCTTGTTAGTGCGCCTGCCGTGTACGCTCGAAATACTCTATCGTAATGATAAGTCCCGACTGAAAACCCATCTCTTCACCCTCTCATAGCCGTGCCATGTTGTCGTTCTGCTGGTGTGAGTGCGTGTGTGCGCAGGGAACGTGTGTGTGTGTGTGTGTGTGTGTGTGTGTGTGTGTGTGTGTGTGTGTGTGTGGATATGAGATTTTATTAGTTTTTATCTGTTTTGTCAGTTTTACCTGTCTTGTGTTTGTTTTATCTGTCTTTTATGTTCTTATGTCTTAATATGAATAAAACATGTATTTTATGTAAAGCGCCTATAGCTTAGATAAGGCTATATACATATTCTGTTACTATTACTATTATTATAAGTAGAGTTCTAAATGCTATTTGGTACCGACGTGTACAGGCAGTGCGAGAAGGTGAACATTCTCCTATGCGGTTGATCGTACGTGCCGCAAACCACTAGCTCACGCCTCTAGTCCTTGATACCTCCAGGCAGCCGGGGTAGCCGAATGGTAGAGCGTTGGATTCTCATAGCTCGGGTCGTGAGTTCGATTCCTGGCTGGGGGCCAGATATTTGTGCTGGCCTTTTTCAGTCGGGATGCCCCGTCTTTGATATCACCCTTACGTGGTGGAAAAGGACGTTAAACTCCCCCCCCCCGCCCCCTCACACACACACCCTTGATACTCAGTTGCATCGCTGCGCGAGATCTTCCGTTGGCTCAGTGCCATGCCAGCCTGTGAGACGCTGTTACTGTGCAGGTGTCTGGTGCGACGTTAGACACCACCAACAGAGGTCAGAACGATGTGTGAGTATAGAATTAGAGGAAGATAGGCGCTGGAACTGAGTAACTCCTACCAGTTCACTCCCGGGCCTTAATATCCGACTCTGAAGTGGGACGGTTCATCCCCAGTCCCTGCGGGAGCCGGGGTGGCCGAATGGTAGAGCGTTGGACTCTCAGTGCTCGGGTCGTGAGTTCGTATCCCGGCTGGCGCAAAATATTTGTGCTGGCTTTTTCATCGTTGCCCCGCCTTCGATATCACCCGTATGTGGTGGAAAAGGACGTTAAACCTCCCAAACACCCACCCCACCTCCCCAGTCCCTGACAAAGAGGGTGGGTGTGTGGGTGTTTGGGGACTTCAGTCCTTTTCCACCACATAAGGGTGATATCAAAGGCGGGGCAACGAGGAAAAGACCAGCACAAATACTTGGCCCCAGCCGGGATTCGAACTTACGACCCGAGCAGTGAGAGTCCAACACTCTACCATTCGGCTATCCCGGCTCCCCACCTGACAAAGAATCACCATATAATTCTTGAAGCATAGTGTTTAGCTGCACTAAACACTCACAGAAGACCAGCAAAGCCGTCAAGATAGTTTGAGTAAAAATGACGGCATGAACCTGGAATGTTGAGTGGTGGTATTTGGGAACACTTTTGCCCAAAATGACTGAACTGGTAAGAGGTAAGCAAAGGACTAAATGGGGCCTAATCGATACGGACCACAGCAAGTAGGAACAACTAAGGACTAAGCTAGCAGCGTAATTATCCAGTACTGAGGCGGGGAGTCTAGAGCAGAACGTAGCAGGAGCGGCATTGAAAGGTCAAACGCAGTTAAAGTCTCACTGAGTACTTTTATCATGCATGCAACAACGCTGTGGAAAACTTTTCATCGAAAGCGCTTAATCCGTGCATCAGAATTATTCACTTGGGGGTCACGAAATAGCATCTGAAACCATTGTGGTGACGCTGGTTGGCGTATATATGTTGTTCTGCATACGCAGAAGCGTACCGCGTACGTTATTTGGTTGCGAACTGAAGACTACCTGATTCTCGTCGCCGTGTTAGGCCGCTAGTCTAGTGTTAGGCCTATCCTCCATTTTGGTGTTAACTTTATTCCCAGCTTCTGGGAAGGATAACTTCCCTAACACCGGGATAAGGCGGAACTGGCTACTCCTTCGTTCGTTGGCCGATCAGCGATATCCTGCCATATTTCTGATTTAAAAAAAAATTACTGCACGGTTGCAGGCCGAAAACAGTTTATTTTTTTCCCCCATCCATTCCCGATCTTCTCAAGCATTGCTGTAATTTCTTGATCGGAGAAATTCGCGGTGGGCAGCACTGATTGGTGGCTATTTATTTTTAGCGACGTGATGGATCGGCGTGCAGGGCAGGCATGGAAGCGTTAGCCCAGTGAAAGTCACACATCTCTACTATTAGAAACCGCAAAGTCACGAAAATGGTCCCACTGCATTTTCTTTGTACAGTACTTATTGGCCATTCTCTCTATCCCCTTTCTTCCTATCTCTTTCTTTACAGATCTGTCCTACCATAATACTGTACTGATTTGACGCCTCCGCCACACATGTTTTTGTACTTATGAGCACACTTGTAAGTTTTTGACTTGTTGTGCTCGGCCTCGTGTAAATTGTGTGAGTGCATATTTATATTGATTTGTTCAAAATGAATAAAACTGTTTCAACCAAAATGGTCGTAATGGCCGAAAGGAATATCTATTCATTTGGCAGACAGCCTTAGAACTTTGCAAGTGGCAGTTTTTCCCCTAAGAACTCATTGCAAACGGCAGAGCATGTCCTCCAGCGCGGCAGTGCCCCAAGCTCCAGGAGCTGCGTACAGCAGTGTGGCCAGAAGAGACCAGTCTGCACTCCAAGCTGTACGGTAGCCGGCAGGATCTTCAGAAAACGGCCCACTTCACTGATCGTGACATCCGGCCTCCCAGAAGACACTGAGAAGAAGAAGACGAACATAGTGACTTTAAGTTCTAAGTACGCGCTCCACCCCCATCGCTGAAAAGGTTCCCCTGCGTTGTTTCAGAGACTGGTCGACCACTGCCCTTTTGCACTTTTTTTTTCAAGCGATCTATGTTATGATGACCGATAATCTGTCATTTCCTCTGGCGTGGGCAGTAGATTCACCGAAGCCTCTGTGGGTGGATGCTGTTCATAAAGGTCAAATGTAAGATTATTACGGTGCACTCTGGGCCTGAGGCACAGGGGTTGGACCTCCTGGCTTGCAGAATGTGTCTCTGTTATCTCTGATATTGCTCAGCGACGTTCAACATCCGCTCACTGGGTCGGGCTGGTACCAACTGATGTAAACGAACTGACAATTTTCACGGTGCACGCGAAAAGAATCTGGTGGGCTTACGGTGCATCGTGCATCCAGGAAAGATAAATAAAGCCTAGAAATGTTATCGTACTTGATTCATTTTGTCTAAAATAGCCTCATAGACCTTGGTATACGATCTGTGATAGCACTCTCTTGAATCGAAAGTCTCCACGTCAGTTTACGTGCCAGCTGCCTAAAGCGAAGAAGACCATAAACATTACCTACAGCCTACCTGCGGTACAGATCACTGAAGATAAGACCTTTCTATATCTCACGTGGCCTCATTTGCACGGTGTGATGAGAGCACTTTCATCCTAAATGTTAGCGGGAAAAACACCGCAGGGATGCGAAGAACAAAGACTGAACGCTGGAAGACTGCGAGCTCCTGGTGAGCAGAACCTGAACTTGTCCTCTGTAGAACTCGACCTTAGCCTGGTCTTCCAGGTTGGCCAATATCGCTTATACTTGGTATAGTTCGCCAGTTAGGGGGTGCAAATGTATACCAGTCAATTCCGTCGATATTTGGCATAAAGTTAAGGCCGTCGTAGAACGGAGTCAGCGGCCACGTGACTTCACCTCGCCAGTCCCCGGAGTACATTTTCACCCCCTCCCGCGTTGCGGGGATATAGTCGCTCCCGTTAGAGGACGACTGGAGTTTATTTTCCCCTCCTGCACACGACTGGTATACATTTGCACCCGGCCCTAACGGGCGAACTATACCAACTGAGCGCCAATATCACGGGTGTTAAACAAAAAGGGCGGGCGTTTTTCCGATGCTACTCCGATTCAGATGTTTCGGCGACGATTGCTTTCAGGTAAAGACCTTAGTTTCAACCATGAGCACGTACACTTCTTTATTTAGTACTCACGCATTAGTAAAAGTCGGTTTCTGGGCCCGTATGTAAAAGTCGAGGTCAATTTAACCCACGGCTACGGGCCTAACCCAGACTAGGACAAAAGAACCCCAAAAGCAAAATTAAATTTAAAAAAAAGGAAGCAAAGAAAGGAAGAAAAAATCATTCTAATAACTGCTCAGGCACCTTGCTGGAACTGATGGGCAAGCTTCCTGATTTAAAACAAAAAACAACAGAAAATTTAACCCTAGAGCTAGTCAGTTTAGTTGAAGTTAGGCTCTAACCCGGGGCTAAAAGCCCTAACCTCGACTATTACATACAGTCCCAGGTTGATAAACGGCCCCATTCTCTGAAACCTACAAACCAAAACACAAAACATTTTATCAGGTGTTCAGTACTCAGTTTCGAAAACGTAAAAAAACCCACAGTGCTACTGCCATTTTGTATAAAATTTTAATATGCAGCCGTCTTAGACCACGGGGCAAAGGCACGTGCTGTAGCTGTTGTTGTGTAGGGGTGGGGTGGAATGTGTAACGGAGGCGGGGTGGGGTCCGGGGTGGCCGAGGGGTAAAGGGGGGGGGGGGGGGCTGGGGGGGGGGGAGGGGGTTAATGTCAACTAATTGTTCCCCTATCGGCTTCTCTCGAGTGCCGTGAGCTGTCAGTCGGTTAGGATGGGGTACTATCGTCGTCGTCGTCGTCGTCGTCGTCGTCATCATCATCACCATCATCATCATCGTCGTCGTCGTCGTCGTCAGCAACTGTTAATTGCAGTCGCGGACCACTAGACCGTGACTGTGTGTTTGTTCACCGCAAAACTGACACGCGCAGTTTTCAGCTTTACGTCACAACATCCCTGACAGCATGTATACGTACTTGTCATGCTTTCTGACGGTAACAGGGTTGTTGGTAGGGAAAACATAGCCAGGCAGCTGTCAGGGTAGTTGTCTGACATGGAGCAGCAGACCAATAAAGCTGACACTCTATGCTGTTGTGACTGCCAGCATTTCGCTTACAGTATGTCACAATCAAGTGTGCAACAGAGAGGCGGATAAGACACAAGCGGTTTGTGGAATATGAGTTCAGGGAAAGGGGTATCATTCAGGGAAGTTGTGTGTGTGTGTGTGTGCGTGTGTGCGTGCGTGCGTGCGTGCGTGCGTGTGTGTGTGTGTGTGTGTGTGTGTGTGTGTGTGTGTGTGTGTGTGTGTGTGTGTGTGTGTGTGTGTGTGTGTGTGTCTCTCTCTCTCTCTCTCTCTCTCTCACACACACACACACACACACACACACACACACACACACACACACACACACACACACACACACACACACACACACACGACATGTCGTGTGACCGACTAAAAAGGAACAAGATGAGATTAGAAAAACGCAGAGAGAGAGAGAGAGAGAGACAGAGAGAGAGACAGAGAGAGACAGAGACAGAGAGAGAGAGAGAGAGAGAGAGAGAGAGAGAGAGTTAGCTGCTGTCTTGCACTACAAAACAAAATATCGTCAAGTTAAATCAAAAGATCAAAAGACCACTCCAGCACCGCTACTGAGCATTGTTTCACCGCGCCATGTGTAAATGACATTACTGTGATGACAAACGAGCAGTAAATGCATCAGTTACGTCTAGCAGCTTTGTCTTGGCAACTGTATCCGGCACAATGATCAAGCTGTCTGAACTGAATGCACAGTGGAGAAAAGGAGGGAGAAGATAAGTGAGAACCACAGGCTCAATTACACGAAACATTAGTTTAGTAAGTGATGTTTAGTGGTCTGAATGAGCTAACTTGGAAAAACAAACTGAAGTCCCGGACTGCAGACCCTGAGGCGTACGGTTCGAATCCGCTGGTGAGCAGGCGTTTGGTTGTGGGTTTTTCATCTCCAAATAACCGCGGCCGCAAGACAACAAATCGTTGTAAGTCTTCGGTCTAGAAGGGGGTTTTGGCCTGGTGGATGAGGCGTCCACCTGTGGACCCTGAGGATTTAACTTTTTCATGACTATGCAGGCTTCGTTTGTGCAGAGCCCTTTCATACCGTTGCCAACAACACACCTAGACCCCGGGCACCGACACGTGAGGACGCTGTTACCAAGCACTCACAACCCATGTCATCTCCGCTCTCACTCTGGCGGTCATGCCCAATATTTCCAATCAAAACATATTTTTCCATCAAAGTGCTTATATGTATCTTTCAAAACATACCAAACACGATTAG
The DNA here is from genome assembly GCA_018292915.2 of Batillaria attramentaria. Lineage (NCBI taxonomy): Eukaryota > Metazoa > Mollusca > Gastropoda > Batillariidae > Batillaria > Batillaria attramentaria. Next base: position 5,605,521 of record JACVVK020000001.1, on the reverse strand, counting down.
GAAACACCTGAGGAAGATCTCTATCCCCCCCCCCAAAAAAAAAATCAAAAAAAAAAAATCGAAAAATTGCTAAAATCTTCCGGTTGGCAAGGGTTGTGCACGCACACAGTGCCTGGGTCACGGGGGAATTCCACGGCGCGCGATCAAGATCGGCAATGAGTTAAAGCCGGTGTCACAGGATATTTCGGAACCGGACGAATGGGAACCATTCCGATTTATCCTGGCCCTGGTGGCAGGATTTTTCGGAACCATTCCGATTTATCCTCACTATAGTGACATGATATTTGGAAACCACCAGGATATTTCGGAACCGTCTAGAAGGTCATTAGCCGACATGAATTTTGTCTGCCAGGTGCGGGATAAATGGGAATGGTTCCGAAATATCCTAGGATTTTTGGGAACCGGTTCCGATTTATCCTGGTTCCGAAATATTGTACGACACCGGGGCTAATGCAGGCAATAATCTCTGAAACAGACTAAAAATGTACTGTGCTGGTGAATGCGACAGAACTCACCGCTTCTGTGCACACTGTGAAATACCACGTTGACCAACAAAGTTGTTCAAAACTGTCTACTTTCCTTGTTTGTTTGGGGAGCCGGGGTGGTCGAATGGTAGAGCGTTGGACTTCTAATGCTCGGGTCGTGAGTTCGATCCCGGCTGGGGCCAAATATTTGTTCTGGCTTTTTCATCGTTGCCCCGTCTTTGATATCACCCTATGTGGTGGAAAAGGACGTTAAACCCCCAAACACCCACCCACCCACCACTTGTTTGTTTTTTCCTTCTAAGTGATCAGTTGTCTCGGCCGGCTCAGGTCTCGGGTAGCTTGTTTCGGGTCATTACAGAGGGTAAGCGTAGTGAAACCCGATGGTACAGAGTTGGCTAACACTGAGATAGTTGTCAGCTGTTTTCGAGGCCACTTATCTAGCATCACACCACTTAGACACTTGGACAGTAACAGCACGTGTAATGCTGGGACTGAGCCAACAGAGGCGTTCTCGATGACGCGGCGACCATGTTACACTGAACGCTTGATTATTGTAACAGTAGTCGTAGAATTTGAATGTTCGACGTCTCGCGCAAAGTGTAGACAACATTTATGAGCTGTGATAATCATCAAAATAGAGTGCAGCAGCGTACAGGCGCACACAAGAGCGAAACTGTTACAAAACATACCGAGGTTGGTTTAGCGCAAAGATGGAATTAGCCCGTTTAAATTCAGCGAATAGTTACGATATGAATAGTTATAGAAATTCAGCGAATTGGTACAGATATTTAGCGAATAGTTACGCTATGAATAGTTAGAGATATTCGAATACTTATGGTATGGATATACTGACATGTATATACGTTATAGCTTTTGCATGCACGGTTTGGCTAGGACTAAAATACGATTGCGAACTGTTACACTTTCTTAGAGACATGACATGCAGACACATTCTGTACTACGATGGTGAATAGTGTTTTTAAATAAAGTTTTTGCGCGCGCGCGCGCGCACACACACACACACACACACACACACACACACACACACACACACACACACACACACACACACACACACACACACACACACACACACACACACACAATAAATAAAAACGCAAAACGAAAAACAAAACAAACTCAGAATTGCATTTCGCGATTTATCCCACAAGGGTGAGTAGATCTAAATCCATTGTTGACACAAACACATTTTACCAAACAATTCAGTACAATTTAACATTTCACAATGACCACCTATAAGTAGGAGCTGGGTGAGGAAAGGAAACACAACAGATCTATGGAACAGGCTAAAGCAGACGAACACATCACATGCACAAGAAATCGTCTGTTTTCTTGAAGGGTTACAGGGCAAAGTTATGTGCCATAAGCTTGCCCATTTGTAACGCGAGACCTGATACAGAAACTCCAGTGAATGATAAAAACACGCGTGGGGTGATGCTGTGAGTAGCATTTTTATGAAAAAGTGACGTCGTTTTCACCTCCACGGGAAATGATCAACGCTATCATCCTACTACAAAGCTAAGCTAGACAGACGTGAATGGAATGACTTCTATTTATCAGTATTTCTTTCTATACTACACGCTATACTGAAACAGGTTGTTCATTCTGATTCAAATGCCAGAATCGTACAATTACACCAATTCGGCCAAATAAATGCAAAGGTTGTCGGGGAAAGGGCGCCGGGGGCGGGTGGTTGGGTGGAGGGGTTTTGGGGAGACGAGGGACGGTGAGAGGTCGAAATATATGATCATGATTGGTACGTCAGTCGCACGTGACTGTAAAGACTAATCCAAGAGTCACTACGTATGCAGACTCCTTTATTTATCATTTATTTATCGTAACAATATGTTCTCTCAATTTCGTTTTCATCATTCTTCTTGACACGTAATTTCAGTCTCACGCGCAGTGAGCGAAAAAGAAATATAATAATTTTGATTGTGAAAATCTCTTCACTTGTGGCTGGCGCTTGGCTAAACCCTTTTCTGTCAGTCACTTTCAGCTTCTCTTTGGCCACATAGACTTTTCAGGTTTCCAAACGGGGCTTCGCTGCTGCGGCCAACACTCGTCTGTTCAAACGCGGAGAATCACTATATATGTGTCAGTTTAGCTTCGTTGCCCCGTCACTCTGGAACGCACTACCTGCCGGTCTGAGAGACTGACTTGACGGACACAGATCGGCTCAAGTCTGACTGACTTGAAAACGTATCTGTTCCGGCTGGTTTTCGACTAGGTCCGCATTCTTCCTCTTCAGTCATTCAGCTGGTGTGTGTGTGTGTGTGTGTGTGTGTGTGTGTGTGTGTGTGTGTGTGTGTGTGTGTGTGTGTGTGTGTGTGACTGATATTCCGGTTGGTATGAGTGGGGGATTACGCACATTGAGTCACTTTGTGACTGAGAACTGACTTGCGTTATGGGATTTTTTATTTTTTTTATTTTTTAAATCAGTTATTATTATCACCGAGGGCGGCCGGCTGTTCACGATCCCGCTTTGTCCACAAAGCAAAACCCCGCGGGAGGATTCTGTTTGTGCGAGCCCGACCGTATGGTACGTGAATAGCTCTTCTTTATTGGCTCTAGGTTTCATGCAAGAAAACGACTGAAGTTAAAAGACGGAGGAAAGTGAGGAAGCTAATCAAACCGTTTCGTTGTCTAATGATGCAAATCGGTAAAACACGCACGGTCTCAGACGCCTGTTTTTCTTGCCACTGACTTGCTCCATTTGTCTGATAGTGTTCTGTTTAGAGAGAATAGCATTTGTTTGTCTCCCAGCCTCGCCTAGCGCACGGCGGGTGTCAATGTAAGCAAAAATACACCTAAGGGAAATAACTGACTGACTCACATGTCGGTCAGACGGTGGAGTTACGGTGATTACTTAGACACGTGAGAGCTCTCGGCATAGCGAGTCAGTCGAATGAATGATATTCTCTTGACGACCAATATAGAAAGGCAATTTAGTGACTGCAGGTCGGTGCCAGCCAAGCGTTGCAGAACCGACAAACTGCGCAGAGCTGAAGTAAAGGCGCGGTCTTACTAAAAGCTACATCCGGTATCTTTTACCGCCCTGACTGAGTTCAGTTGGAGGGCCTCTTCAGTTTCAGTTTTGGTTATATGTCTCAGTTGTGGGGGCGAGATTTATACGAATCTGTTGTTAGCCGACCTGACTAAACTGTCTGTCTGTCTGTGTGTTGGTGTGTCTGTCGTATCGGCCGGTTAGTCTTTTTAGTTGTCCGGCCTTCAGTCCCCCCCCCCCTCTCTTCCCCGCCCCGGCCCTTCAGTTCCCCGGCTGTGTCAATCTGTCTCCAGTCAGTCAGTGTCTTTGTGCGTCTGTCTGTCAGTCTTCCTCTGTGCCTGTCTATTTATCTGTCTGTCTGTCCGTCCGTCCGTCCCGCGTCTGTCTGTGTCTGTCTGCCTGTCCGTCCGTCTGTCTGTGTTTCTCAGTGTCTGCCCGTCTCTCACTGATTCCAAGTCAATCAAGTTCTCAGCAGTCTCTGTGCGGTCTTTAGTTACGCCGTCGACGTATTATGCAACGGCAGATTATCAGACAGATTCATTTCCATCCAGTGATCAATAAAATATCATTATCAGTCACCACTACTATCATCTCCGCTATGTCTGTCTCTCTTTCTCCGTGCATTTTCTGTCAGTTTCATCGTTGTCTCAAACGTCACAATCCAGTCCAATCCAGTAATGATGATGACAATGATGGTGATGATGATGATGATGATGATGATGATGACGACGACGACGACGATGATGATGATGGGCTCTTGTAACTCGCTGTTGAAAATTCCATACAAAGCATACTAGTACTCGTAGTAGCGTCACAGGAGCATTATATAGCACCGCAGTACTACAGGAGATAGTTCATGCTCGTTGCACTGACTACGAAAAACAGCAGACGGGAAAAAAGGAAAATCTGGTTAACTATCCTGTTTCATAAAATCACAGATATTACTACAGATGAGCGTGCGCGAGTGGCTAAAACCTCTGTCCCTACTGCCGACCTGTGGGTTTTCTTTCTACGTGCATAATTACGTGCTTATTCATGTGTTGCAAAAATACTCGCTCTTGTTCATGAACAAGTCCTCCAAACAATCTCTCTGTCTCCCTCTCTCTCTCTGCTTTATCTTTCTTTTTCTGCGTGTTTATTGTGCAGTTAAATACACAACAAAATGTAGTTTCCGAAAGGGGAGCACGGAGCAAGAGGCCCTCTGAGGGTATTAACTGACAATTTTCCACGCCATAACAATGGAGACTGGCTGCTCCCGTATGTGCTCCCGCGAAAGAATTTCTCTTTGACGTCTGAAATGCTGCGGAAAATATCGGTAGAATCGTACGAAGCTGAGACTGAGGGAAAAAGTATGCTACAGTACAGATATGTGCTGTGCTGCATGACTGTTCCCCCCCCCCCCCGCAATAAAACCAGTGTGTTCAGGTTGTACGTGTGCTACGAGAACCGTTATTGCAGTCGTTATTAGACACAAGATTTCCGCCTGTCAGGGGAAAAAATCGAAGAAACTAATAATAGTACAACTTGAAGAGTATTAACACTTGAATGCTGCTTATCAGATGACACGTGAAGAGTGTCCTCGCATGAAGATAATAAAATATGCAAAGTCGGTCATGGTCGAATAGAGGCAACAGATTCACTGCAGTCAGTGTGCCCTCGAGCTCATTCTGAAAAAAAAAATGCTAGGGAAATGTTGTATATTATTATTATGTCCTCCTGGAACTTAGTGGATGTTTGGAGAGAACTCAACCCAGATAAGAAGCTGCATACTTGGCGACGCTTTAGTTCTTGCCAACAGGGACGCCTCGATTATTTTTCAGTAACAGACAGCTTAATGATGGATTTAATAAGACAGGGCTATAGATCTGACGATAGTATGGTTTTCCTAGATTTTAAAGCCAGTACTAACCATAGACCTCGCACATATTGGAAATTCAGCAATTCACTGTTAAAAGATAAAAAGTATGTTGAAGTAGGTAAAAATGTTATTCTTGATCATAAGAAACAATATGGTGTGCTTATATACGACAGCAAAAATGTGGGCAAAATAAACCCCACCTGTTTCCAAAGTGCCCTCATTTGTAAATGACTTGAAACTGACATTTTCAGGTAGCTAGAAAGCTAGACAGACGCACGGAAGGAGTTAATAAGTGGCTAACGTGTGCGTTCAATGAGGCGATGAAAACTGAACCTGACACTGAACACGATAGTTAAAGTACTGTATGCTTACATTATCAAACACATCATTATAGTCTTTGTTCCGCCTTTGGTATCGTCAGTGCAAAATAAATCAAATGATGATGAGACCAGTAAAATTATATAACTTGAGACAACTGACAGGATCAAGATACAATAACAACAGCAAAGAATGGATACCATGCAACTTAACACTTGAGCTACACATTCACTTCTGTTTTCCTCGCCGTGTAAATCAAACATTTTCTCGTTTTGTCACGAACAGGAAAATGAGGTATATGTATTTCGAACTAACAACTAAGAACTAACGACACGATGATAATTAGCTGACAAACAAACAAACAAACAAACAAACAAACAAACAACATCGCCTCCCCCCTTCCCCCCCCCCCAAAAAAAAAAAAAAAAAAAATCGAAAGAAAATAGGTTTTGTGCAAAAAATGTTAACGATGTCAGTCGAATTTCATGTTCAGTTTCGTGTTTCAAAGTCGTCTGGAAGCCGACTGAACAATAAACATTTCACATATTTTCAATTTAATAGCGAAGGAAGATTTTACCTTTTGTCTTTGTAACAGACTGAAAGGAAAAGCGCAGTTCCTAAACTAGGCCTACTCATGCCATACGTCAAGCAATTCTTTTTTTCGGGGGATCTTAAATTCAATTTATGGCCAAAGTACTTCGCTTTTTACAGCGCGTGCTTCCGTTTGCCAGTCGCATGGTCGACCTGCACCGTTTGACTTCTTCAGTACACGGAGATAAATTTTCAGACAGCTAAGTAGAAATGTTTTGCTAAGCACCAGGCTGTTGTGAGACGAGCAAGACAGATGACGTTGTCAGTTTCACCTGGGCTTCTTGTCACTTCGGCTTGCTGGCCTGTCAGCCTCGCCATGTCAATAGTAAATTTCACCAGCATAGATGTCAGTTTTACGACACAACATGTCATTTCACTGTGACTGACTGAATGAACAGGCGAGTCAGCCAGCCAGTCAGCCAGTCAGTCAGTCAGTCAGTCGACTAGCCATCAAGCGATGTGGGACTGTTTATGTGCAGTGGATGGTTTGAATTTCAATCCTAGAGATAAATTATGAGTATATATACTCCACCCAGTGCATACAGGTTTTGAAGAGAATCGACAGCCCCCCCCCCCCCCCCCTAAAAAAAAAAAGAAAAAAGAAAAAAAGAAAAAAAAAAGAACAAACAAACAACAAACAACAACACAAAAACAAACAAGCAAACAAACAAAGACACCCCCCCCCCCAGAAAACAACAATTAAAACAAACGAGCAAAAAACAAAACAAAACAGCAACCTAAAAGACCGAAAACAAACAACAACAACACACAAACAACAAACAAAACCTCCCCAAAACAACAGCAATAGCCAAGAAACCTCAAATAACAAAACAAAACAAACAAACAAACAACAACAAGAATAAAACAATGACAAGAACAACAAAAACAAGCAAGCAAACCAACAAAAAACCACTCCAGTTAACCAGTCAAACAAACCCGAAACAAAACAGACAAACGGCAAAACAAAACACAGCAATACAACCTCCTGGCTTTCGATGACACTTGGGCGCTAGATTTCCTCCCATGTTTACGCAGGTATTATTCTCACCTCACGGCGTTCTCTTAACCCCTTTGAATCGTTGCTCAGGCAAAAGGATGGTAATAACTACTCTTGGTGTCAAAAACATCTGATTTATGACCAGTCTTCCCCGGGTTTCCAGCCACCCGTGCAAGACAGGGTTATCTGACAGAATCGACAATGTACAACACTTAATATCGCAATCGACTTTACACATTCTTGATTAATGATGCTCGTTAGGAGTGTAACTTGAACATCGACGGCCAATAAGTCGACAATAATAATTGTGATCCTCCACCACGAAATGAGCCTTCTTGTGCTATTTGTTCATGTTACAAGACGACTCATTTCGTGGTGGAGGGTCACAATTTTTAAAAAAACCAGAAAGAAAACAATAAAGGCGTAATGAAAGAGACAAACACAGACACAAACAACGCAATAAACAAACAAATAAATAAATAAATAGATAAATAAATAACAACTCACCTAGCTGGAAGCTACTTATCTGTCGCAATCAGAGAACTGCGCATTTCCTCTCATTTTTTGTTGTTGCATTGAACATGATGCAATGACATGTGGAACATAAAACCTGCACAAACTGACAAACCTGCACGATTTATAACTTAGTGCGCAAAGGCTTCCGCCATGCTGACTCTGCCAGAGCAGGCTCTGAGCCTACAGGCAGCAAACAAGTTTTACCACAATAACGCACGAGTACTGCTAGGTGAAGATTATCGTTAGCCATAGTAAGATCCTAGCACAACAACTGTCACTCTCTGACAACAGGTATAAACTCCTCAAGAGACGGAGTGTGGCTGCCCAAGTGGCGGGGTTCTTGACAACGGTCCCACAGGCAGTCTTCTCGGTGTCGCCCAAGGGGGATGAACCTGGGAGTGTTCAGCCCAGAAACGCCAAAACGTTGAACAAGAACAATGACAAGGACAAGATAAGTTCTATACTCCTTCCACGCCCGTCAAAGCAGTGACCCGGAATGTGTCAAGGTGTAACCGGAATCCCGCCGATTTTTGCAAGAGAAAAGAGCTTTGCACTCCTCCCTGAATTTGGTACCTGTCAAAATGTAGAGGTAAAAGTTGAGAGCGCTGTTGGCAAACCACAGCATGTCAGTTATCATCCTCCAGAAGTAAAAATGGTACTTCTCGTGCACGCTCCAGAGCGCGGGGTTCACGTGTCTGCCGAGAATCGTCATGACGCAGGCCGGCAGTGTGAGAACGATGAAGGCGACTGACACGGTGATAAGCGTCAGGTTCATCCACGTAAGGCTGTCCGTGTGGGAGTTGTGGTCGGTGCGGCAGACTCGCAGCGTTTCCTGAACGTCCCGGGCCGCCTGCAGGACCTTGTACATGAGCAGGCAGTTGCTGACGATGATGATGAGAAAAGGCAAGAGGGAGAAGAACACGAGCTCCAGCCAGCTCCACACGTCGTAGAAACTCCGGTGGTCCTGCTTCACGCCGCAAGCGCGGTGCAGGTTGCTTTGGTCTTTGAGAATGGAGCCGTACAGGAGGTGAGAGTTCATGCCGAAGCAGCTCAACACCAGGATGGCCACTGTCACAAGGGCTTTCCTGCGAGCGTGGGTCAGGCGTTTACGGTGAGGCCACATGACACACACCGCTCTCTGCACTGTCATGGCCACGAGCAGCCAGGCGGAGAGCATGCCGAGTGAGTAGTACATCCACGGAATCAGCTTGCAGGTCGTGTCGCTGTACGTCTGAACCACCACACCGAACTGGAACTCCAGCCACGTGGGCACGAGACCAACGTAGAGCAGGCACAGGTCAGACACAGCCAGGGCCGTGAAGAACAAGGTGAAGGTCGACGTTTTGGAGCTCATGCGGCGGAGGACGAGGATGGCCATGGTGTTGCCCACAGTCCCGAAGGTGAGGATGATGGGCGCGGCCACTCTCATCGCCATGATCTCCTTCTGACGCCACGGTGACGTCGTAGTGTTGATGGCTGGTGTGGCGCGGTCCAACATCTTCTCCACTCCGTCTAGTAGAGTGCTGGAGACCGTGCTGACGCCTGCTGAAGTCTGGAACATCGTGCTGCCCGACATGCTTGACCTCAAACCTGGGGAGTCCTCAGGCTGCTAAAACACATGAAAAAGATTGAGTGAGTGAGTCAAAGAAGTCGCGTAAGCAACAAAGCCGGACTACTTTGCGGTTTGTGCCACGACCAAGTCCCTCTCTGCCAGGTTGAAAAGGCAAGATACAAGACAGGTTGAAAAGACATGACATGAAAAAAGAAAAAGTTGAAAAGACTGGCACGAAAAGGCCGCTTGAAAAGACAAGATACAAGAAAGGTTGAAAAGATACTACACGCAAAGGGCTGAAACGACAAGACATGAAAAAGGTTGAAAAGGCAAGACATGAAAAGGGTTGAGAAGACAAGGCACGAAAAAGATTGAAACGACAAGACATCAAAAAACCCGAAGACGTCAAGGAGACACGCATATGTTATAAATATTGTCGGAGAAAGCACTTTTTGCTTATGTTCACACAAAGATAATTTGGAACGACATCAGCACCTGCAAATGATGACAGACTGATGTCTGTAGTGTCATTACAGCTACAGGAAGAAGAAAGAATAGAGAAAACAGGTCACTGTACAATATCTACAGACGTTTTAAAACCGGCTATGATGACCATCGAAAACCGCTTGGCACGTAGCTGACTTTGATGGTACAGCAGAAAGGAAACCCGAGGGTCCGATTCAGTCTCCACAACAACGTCTAGACACTGACGTCATCAGTCATGGCCTCCCAACTGTATCCGGCAAAACCACCCGTAAAACGCAATGATCACACTGAGTTTAAAAACGTGAAAAAACAAACAAACTTGAAACATTTTCATCGTAGACTGCAGATCAGTCCATACGGCGTAGCCGGAATCAGTATTATACATCGACAGGGTAACGACTGCTGTAGAGGAAACTTGCCAAACCGGCAACAACAGTTTCACTGACACACCGAAAGACCTTTGCGGACAAGGTGAAGCACGATCCACCTCCAGGGGCGCAGCCTGGGTATCCTTGTAGGTACTGAGTCACCGACACATATTATACAGCCCATGGTATGACCGCTTGTCCGACCCGTAGGTACCTAAAAGCTTTTCAGTGTAGAATATCACGAATACCTTTGCCGGCTGAAACACTCTAGGGGGGTAACTGCCAATCAGTCGATCTTCTGTGCATGTGTCTTGAAGCGGTAACCATTACTGGTATCCTGCAGTGACTGAAACCGGCTGCCCGTAGAAAATTTCAACCATATCTCGCCCGCTTGTGTCCGACACAGGTTGTGCGAAGAATGCACCTGTACGCAGCTGGCGCCGGTTACTGCTGCTGGGGGCACCGCAGGTGGTTCATCAAAATGGCGGGCAGTGTTTCCAGTGTTACTGCGATTCAAAAGTCCTGGGACCTGATGCATGGAGGGTGGAGGGGGGGTGTTTGGGAGTTTAACGTCCTTTTCCATCACGTATCTGATACGTGGAGAGAGACAACGGGACTTCAGACTAGTCTGACTAAGCTGGGACTAAAAGGTTTGTATGATATGCATTAACGTATATTAAGGCAACCTTGCGACTGTTTCAGGGACTAAACCGACGGTAAGGTTGATGTCACACGGGAGTGTTTTCAGTCCGAACAAAAGCGAACATGGCGCTTTCCCGTGTTTCTCGTCTGACATGCGGCTACAACACGCCAGGCTAGTCCCGTTTCTTTTCATGCATCAGACCCTGACGACGATTGCTCTCAGGTACAGGCTGTTTGAAATGTGAGGATGCACACGACTCTACATTCTAGTTGTGTTGTACGTCGTGATGCACACGACTCTACATTCTAGTTGTGTTGTACGTCGTTTGTCTGTCTGATACGCGGCCCCTTTCTTTCACACAGAAAAAAAAGGGTGAGTGGGTGGGTGTTTGGGAGTTTAACGTCCTTTTACACCACTCAAGAGTGATGTTGAAGACGGGGCAACGAGAAAAAAGGCCAGCACAAATATTTGGCCCCAGCCGGGATTCAATCTCACGACCCGGGCGTTGAGAGTCCAACGCTATACCATTCGGATATCCCGGCCCCCCTTCACACAGACAAACAGAAATCCAGGAAACAGTAGCAGTGTTTAGTAGGACATCGTAAGGACTTCGCTGAGCAGCATAACCCATTTACACTCACAAGGCAGAGGCCGCGAGCGGCTGACGCGCTGCGATTAGCTAATGATACCCATAACGTGCCTAATTTACATGTAAATGGGTTACGTTGCTCAGGGAAGTCCTCCTTACGAAGTCCTACTAAACATGCCTAGTAGCACCCGTACCAAGTGTTTCAATTTTCAGTTCGTATCCCGGCTGGAGCCAAATATTTGTGCTGGCGTTTTCATCGTTGCCCCGTCCTTGATATCACCCGTATGTGGTGGAAAAGGACGTTAAACCCCCAAACACTCACCCACCGTTTCAATTTTCAAACTAGTGTGAGACTAGGAAACAAACACTCTTCGAATTTCGGTTGGTCCGTGTGGATGAAAGGGGCTGTTTATCAACTAGAAAGCGACTTTCCTTAACACAGTGCAAAAAAAGTGCGCAAGCATTCAAGTTCAAACACTGACATGACTTTCCCCGGCGGAGAGCGGCCGCCGAAACTGACGAATCACCGAGGGTAGCACGGAAAACCCTCGGGGCCATTTTGTACGCGCACTTGCTTCCAGCACATGGTTTTACTGAGAGCAGTCGTCGTCAAAACTGTCTTTTGAACCGGAACCGACTTTTAAAACGGAGTAACACCATAACCACTCCGGGCCATCTTGACTGACTAACCTCAGTGCACCGGCGTAGGGGAAGGGAGTGAGGGCCGCTGGGTGGAGGTGGTTACGGTTTGGCGGGCTAATGAAGCACGGTTCACACCGCTAATCACTTTGAAGCCCTTCACCAAATGTCAGCCTGCTGATGGGTGGTCCCTGACGAACATATTAACACTAGCAATTTGGGATTGACATGTTTGGCTTGTGTCTGATTGTTTTTTTTTTTGTTTTTTTTTTGGTTGGTTTTTTTCGCCTCTTTGTGCTCTCTCAAGTGGGTTGTCAGACCGAACAGGAAACCGCCGAGTACTAGCAGGCTGCAGGCGTCAGTTATATGTTAGTGTTTGTCGCTTCCTAATCCACTCTGAACGTTTCCATTTTTTTGTTTTTTGTTTTTTTGGTTTTTCGTTTTGTTTCGCAGACCGCCGGCTGACCTATCTTCAGTCAGTCAGACCTCATTACCACAGTTTGTTTTGTCAGGTACAATTTTTTGCCGTGAATTAGGACGAAGAGGCTTTCTTGCTTTCGTGGCTCAGTCATGTCAGTTTTGCCCTAAATACTAGTGCCCACTCACCTACTTACAAACTTCGTAATGATTTCCGGAGATGGGGGGGGGGGAGGGGTTGTAGGAGGTTGGTGGTTTAAGTTGTGGTGGCAGCCGTGTAGGTGGTAGTCAGTTATAGTTGTTGGGAGTCACTAGGGTCAGACTACACCAGTCACGTACAGTTCAGACACCTGCGCTACTACAGTCATTCATCAACACACATACATATGGCTGTGACAGACGAGTGAATGAAAACTTGACTGAAGGCAAGCGATTCGGGAAGGGAGTAACCTTTCAGTGCCACCAAGGACCGCGAAGAACTTTTGTTTTTACGATCCGCGGTGCCCGTATGTCGGTTCATGCGCTTATCGGCTGCGCGGCAAATCAGGCAGGGCCAGCATATAGCGTTCGACTCGTGAGTTTCATGGTCCATTTGGCGCCACATCAGCAAGACCATCTGGGACCCAGGAGGCTGCCAAGAGGGATCATGACCCAGAGTTCGGGCCTCTTAGTGGGGTTAGTAGTCATCTAGCGTCGAGAGACTTCACTTGTGAAGGGGGAGGGGGAGAGGGGTGGGAGTGAGGTCACAGTGGCGGCCGACTGAGCAGCTCAGTAAGTTTGTCTGTTGTCAACGCCACCCTGCGTAGTACTTGTGGCGTTGGGTCTGAATAATTATACCTTCTCAGTGAGACCATTGTGGTGACGGACTCTGGCCGACGTATTATTTGTATTAGCTGAAACCATGAAAAGGTGTTTGTTTTTTTTAAATAGGGAATCAGAAAAGCGGGTTTAGTGCGGTTTACTATGCACTGTAGCAGTGTAAGCCTGACGATATGTAGCCGCACAAGGCAAAATCTTGTCGCGAGCGATTCACTGCACGGATTAAAAAAAATCGCGCCTAGCAAGTCACGTTACTAAGGGGGTGTGTGTGTGTGTGTGTGTGTGTGTGTGTGTGTGTGTGTGCCGGTGTGTGTGTGTGTGTGTGTGTGTGTGTGTGTGTGTGTGTGTGTGTGTGTGTGTGTGTGTGTGTGTGTGTGTGTGTGTTTAACGCCCTTTTTCACCAGGTGTGGGTGATATCAAAGACGGGGTTCGACTGTCGGAACTCACGACCCGAGCATTGAAAGTTCAACGCTGTACAATTCGCTGTACCATAAAGTCGTTTTGTTCAAGAACTTATGAACGCAACAACTAGAAAAAGTCGATCGTTTCAAAGAGGAGAAAGATTCGTAAGCTGCTTTTGTCAGTCGACAGCACGGCAGAGTGTACTTCTGTACTTTCCAGCGTTCCGCTATTGTTTTTTTCTTGTTTTTGTTTTTCAGGGGCGCCGGAACCGGGGGGGGGGGGCAGGGGGGGGGGGCAGCTGCCCCCCCCTGTACCCAAGCAGGGGGGGCAAGAGTATCTTTTTGCCCCCCCACCCCCCCTGGAAAATCAGGTGACTATGGCAAGAGGGGGGGCAAAGCCATGGACTTGCCCCCCTCCCTTCCCCTCCCCCTACCCCTCTTCCTGCTCTCCCTCATCCCACCCAACAGAGAACTCAGTTTAGCCGTCGTATGAAACATTAAAACGACTTGGCAGAAAGTCGTCTGATAATCACTCCCCCCCCCCCCCCCCCAGCTTTTCAATTTCTCCGGGCAACGTCCTTCCTTTCACTGGCTCTGGCGTTTCCCCCATCTGAGATTCTGCCCCCCCTCCCCCCAACATCTTCCGGCGCCCCTGTCTTTTGTTCTTTTGTTTTGGTTTTGGTCAAGCGAACACTAGTCTATAGGCTCATTAGAGATAATGATAATGATAATGATTATTGTATATGCGCTTTTCCCAATTTCATGAATCGGCTCAAAGCGCCGCTGAACCCAACACGCACGCTCACGTGAATCACACGCAATCTCTCACACACTGTACATAAACACATTACAATCACGTGGTCAGCTCAGCTATTTAAATTTCGGAATTTAGAATAGCATTTATTTTTCAAGTTTGGTGGGCTGAACATTTCCAAAGCATTTTGATCCTCGTCAGTATACCGTGTCTCTCGCTCGCACTAATAACTGTACATAAATGCATATCTCCTGATGTACGGAATAAGTGCTTGCATTTGTAGACCGAGCTGCGAATATGTAACGTAACCGCATAATTACGAGAGATTACAGTCATTACGTCAAGACTGGCAAATAATCTTCCAGTTCCATGTAAAAGTTCAGATAACACGAAGTGATGTGATATAAGTGACTGATTGTAAGCCACAGAAAACAATGCATGCGGTGAATGCCATTCCGATAGAGGCAAGGTTGTATGCATGCCATTTTGTGTTTGGCCGTCTTTTACAGGGAGGGTATGCGCAGTATTAGCCAAAAGCATGTCACTGTGTTCTGAAGGATGTGGCGAAGTTCCATGCGCACAGCGGTTTTGGGGAAAGTTCGGCAAATACCTTAAATGTTACTGTGGCACTGAATAGGTGAAAACCAGACTGTAAAATTCCTGGGAAACAGTAATATGAACTTTCTGTCACATTAAGAAAAAACAAACAAACATAATAATCTCGTCGTTCTGTTTTAATGGCACACACGTGTGTGTGTGTGTGTGTGTGTGTGTGTGTGTGTGTGTGTGTGTGTGTGAGAGAGAGAGAGAGAGAGAGAGAGAGAGGGGGGGTTAGGGTAAACTTGGGGGCCGGGGGGGGGGAGGGGGGGACTAGTAGTTCCATGTCAGCACCGTCTGAAGTTTGAGATCGTTGCCACACAAGGCGGAGGTCATAATCAGATATGCCATTCTTTTGCGTGTCACAGTCACCTAGTATGAACTTTTTACATTTTTTAATACAAAACCAACATACAGCTAAAAATTTGTCCTTTTCTTAACCCTGAAAAAAATGAACAGGAGCAAAATGTTCTATACTCACCACACAGAGGAAAGGCCGGAATACTGACTCGCAAGAAACACTCCGTCATAACCCAAAGAAGACGCTAAGACGATGCAATATTACCCGCTTAAAGAGTTAAACGATACTAGTAAACAGAATCAGAGTTAGGGGTTAAGTTTGATCAAATATGGGGCATTTTTGCTGAATACTCCCATCTGTGTCACTGTGTCTCTGAAGAACAGGAGCAAGATTTTGTTCTGCTTTCGTTCACTCAGTGCTTAGCGTGTCTCAAGTTCTTGTGAACATTTTTATTTCCTTGTCTGAATTTTAAGAATCTTTGTATTTATTGCTTTGAGACGAACCAGAACAAAAAAGTCTGATTTTTTTCAGACAACAAACTTATCTTGAAGTTGAACTGAATTAAAATAACTGTGAAATTTGGTTTATTTGATCTTTACGGGCTTACAAACCAGAGCAATTTTACGAGAATAACCCAAACCGCAAGGTGCGTGACCTGAGTGTATATATATTGTTACTACATGCCCAAGAGGCTGGCTGTGCAATATAACCTGTATATAGCCCCGCTGACGGTCCGACAGTAATAGGACTCAGTAATACCAGCATGTTCTTGTGTGAGCGCCAGGCCTCCACTAAATCTTAGTCATGCAGTACTCTCTCTGGCAGTGATAGTAATGCCAGGCTTTAGGGAAACGACCCAGAACATTGGCAATACTTTAGCAGCCAAAAACCCGCGTGCAGAAAGAAAGAAAGAAAGAAAGAAGGATGAAAGAAAGAATGAAAGGGAAGAAAGGAAAAGAAATTTATGCTGTAACAGTAACTTCAATTGAACAGAATCTCTGAAAAAAACAAAACAAAAACAACAACAACAACAACACAAAAAAACCCCCAAGAAAACAGTGTAGTGTTCATGAAAGATGCTTACATTGAAAAAAGTGCAAATCAGTAGGGACAGTGCACATAGGTCTTAAACTGCTTTTAGTGTAGAAACTAAACGGTATTTACATTTTTCTAATACAAATTCATTTAAAAAAAAAAAGATTAAAAAAAAATGTATCAATGCCAAATGTTACAAAAGTGCAGTTACTAGTCTTAATCTGGTCTTATTATCAGTCGTGGAAAAGACGTGAAAATTGTTTGACGGTTTAAGCTGTGCATACTGGCAGGGTTAACAATTAGCGAGGCTGAATTTCACAGTACGTTCTTTCTCATTCTCCTGGTTGCACATACCGACTTAAATCTTTTTTTCATTAAAAAAAAATCTTATTTATTTTAATCCATTTTAAGTTTATGGCCACGATGAATGTTTTTTTAAAAAGTTTTTATGTCCATAAGTTCACTGTCAGTGTCAATTCACCAGTTCAGTGCTTTAGAAAAAAACACACAAAACACAAAATAAACAAATGAATAGAAAAACAAACTGTAAACACATAAAGACAAAAGACACACGAAAATATACAGAAAACAAACTGTGAATACAGAAATGACAAAAACACACGAAAATATCACAAACAAACACTTGAAGCAAACAAACAGACAAAAAAGCTGGAAAGAAAGAACTTGACAGAACGAAAGAAGGAAAGAGAGAAAGAACCTGAAAGAAACTTGAGGAAGAAAGAAAGAAAGAAAGAAAAAGAAAGACCTGTTTACACAGACTGAAGATTTCGCTTAGCGTATTTTGACTATAAATCCTGGAGCTAGTACTAGTAGTAGGCTATACTACATTGACGGAAAATTACGTGTTTTTCAACGGAACAACAACAACCCTTAACCCCCCGACTCAAAACTCATTTCTCACTGGCTAAGTAGAGAACCATTTACATCTAATCACTGTTCTTCAAGCGCTCGCGAAAATGGTTGTTACTGACGTGGACAAACACAAGTGATGAAAGCCACTGCATATGCACAGTGTCGTAGTTAAAACGAGAAACAACCCAAAAAAGAAGTTTCCATCGACTCGGAAAATCTCGGCAAGTCAGTTAAAGCTGCGAAAGAAACTAAAACATTACCACTTGCCTGTCAAAGACGTTCTTGTTTTGTTTTGTCTTTCCTGCTACGTGTCAGTACTTCCGTCTTGAATTGGATGAAGTAGACCCAACAGTGGTCACGTTCCGGCATCTGCGTATACTACAAACATGTCCTCTCCAAAGACTACGAGAACAATTCTCCTTTCTTTCAAAACATCACCTGCACTGCTCCTGTGCTGGGAGACTGAACAGGCATAGGACTCGGGAATGGAGAAAGCCTGTCAACGAAGCATTCCGTTGGCTGACGAACGCCTTCACTCACTACAAGCCCGGCTGATCAGGAAAAATAACTTAGACAATGTCAGACAGGCGTCTTTTCGCACTTGCAAGAGACTGATAGGTATACGTGCAAGAAAAACAAACGGGGCAAGCCCCCCTTCGCTACGTACTGCGCGAGGCTACCCGCGCCGCTCTGCGAATCTCGGCTACGTCCCTTGGCTTCCAGGCACCGACCAATCGGAATTGGCAGTTCGGCGTTATGGGGGCAAGAACTCGTGCTCTGTTTTGTCGGGGACAGTGTACAGATACCACGCCTTTTTTTGTTGTTGCTTTTTTTTTCTTTTTTTCTTTTCGAGTCGTTTCTTAAAGCGTCCATGTTCGTCACGCCGCTGAGGTGAAAAAAAAAAACTGCCGCTTTCGAAGCTGTAAGGTTGTTTGCCAGATAGAAGGATGTTTTATTTGGCCATTGCGATCGTTTTAAAGCGATCACTAAGGGTTTAGAGCGATGATGCCGCAAGGAAACATACAACAATTGAATTTTTTGAATTTTTTAAAGAAAAAAAGAAACGGGAATGTGATGAAGGGAGCCCTCCCCCATCCACCCAACCCCCCCCCCCAAAAAAAAAACAAAAAACAAAAAAACACAAAAAACACAAAAAAAAACAACAACCAAAAAACAAAAAACATAACAAAACAAACACACAAACAAACACACAAAACAAAAAAAAACCCAAAAACACAACAAAAACAAAAAAACTCAAAACAACCAGCCAAACAAAAACAAAACTAAAAAGGAAAGAAAGAAAGAAAAAAAAAAAGCCTTCTGAGATGGTTTCTGTGCCTGGCACAGTAAACCCGCTTTCTGGTTCCCTAAAAAAAAACCAACAAACACAACAACAACAACAACGACAACAACAAAAACAATTAAGTGTGAGAGCATGCACCCACTTGAGAACACGACTGAACTGACTGTCCTCTCGATCCACTGGCTTATTCAAAACCAAACCGGCGCACATACACACATAGGCACACTTTATATAGCGTTTTATACTATGAGCAGACCTTTAATCGTTGTCGACAGCTGTCGTGGGTTGGGTTTCCGACCCCGCCGATATATTAATACACAGAGACTCAGCCGGGATAATAACTTTCCGGGAGCATCTTCAGCGCGCCACTTTTCTCGGAGGCGAGCCATTTCCATCATGTTCTGCGCTGTTTGTAAGAACTAGCAACACTCCTAATCCAGCAGAACCAAACTCGGAACAAGCACACATCTTACACACCTACAGGACCTCTGGATCCTACATTCTTGTAACCCCTGAAGCCACCGCGGATTCATCATCTACTGTACGTTGCCTAGAGAGGTGCAGTGGTCGTTGACTTTTGAGCGGGTGAATCAGTTCCATCTTTGCTATGCCAGTTTAATGGATGCGGTTGGCGGTCTAGTGGTTCAGAGACTTCGTCACCAGTGCGAGAGGTCAGGTTGGAGTCCCACTCGGGGCAAAGAATGTTTCCTTCTCGTACGTGGCACCGTTCCGCATTCGGGCCGTTCGTCGGGGGTTCTCTCCGGGTACTCCGGCTCCCCCCCCCCCCCCCCCCGTGTTTTGAAAATGTTCAGGCCACAAAATTTGAAAGTAAATGCAATTCTAAATTCCGAAGCTTTAGTAGCTGAGTTGTCCCTTCGCACCACGTGATTATAATGTGCTCAGTCATGTCCAATTTGTGAGAGAATGCGTGTGATTCACGTGAGTGTTCGTGTTGGGTTCAGTTCGCGGCGCTTTGAGCAGAAAAAATGGGTAAAGCGCCTATAGAATACCCAGTTATCAGTCATTATCATAATATATTTTGGAACAGTTTCGCTCGTGGGTGCGTCTGTGCGCTCGAAATACCCTATCTTGATGATCGGTACAGCTCTAGTGCGATACAGTGTTGTTTACTATTTGCGCGAGAGGTCGAACATTCAAACACTGCTGGAGCGTTCGATGTGGTCACCGCGTCATCGAGTACGCTTTTATTGGCTCAGTGCCAGCATTACAGCTGTCACTGTCCAGGTGTCTAAGTGGTCTGATGATAGATAGCACGAAAACAGCTCAGAGCGCTCTCTCTCTCTCTCTCTCCCTCCCTCCCTCTCTCTCTCTCTCTCTCTCTCCGCAGGACAGCATGTAAGATAGGCAGCAATGCCTAAATGCTCTATCCTGAATAAAAACAAAACAAAACGTTTCATCATCATCATCATCATCTCTCTCTCTCTCTCTCTCTCTCTCTCCCCCCCCCCTCACTCTCTCTTGCATAGCAAGGTGATCCTCAAGATTTGACTGACCATGCAAACGTTGTGTCTAACCCGCAATTCTACATTACGATTTTGTGTCGAATCTCAACTGGATTCAGATCATCAGTACGGAAAAGCCATACCGTACTTCGAAAGTCTCATGCGTACGTTTTCTTTTAGGCGTGGTTCACTTTATGTCACCTCAATGTATTGCGTCAGCAGCATGCGTACGTTTTCTTTTAGGCGCGGTTCACTTTATGTCACCACAATGTATTGCGTCAGCAGCGTGCGTACGTATTGTTTTACGCGCGGTTCACTTTATGTCACCACAATGTATTGCGTCAGCAACATTGCCCGCCCGGCGGTACCACGAAAATCGGCTGATGCCATGGCTACACTCATAACGCCATAAGTACTAGTGAGTGAGTGAATCAGTTTAAGGGCTTAAAGCCGCGCAAGCCACAAAGACTAATTCAGGCGCGCCGGAGTGTGCCTGCACTACTACTTGAAAAAACCAGAAATGTAACAAGCAATTTAGAAGAAGACTCTAATTTTGCATGTGTCTTGATGAGCTTGTAAAACGATTAACAGGCTTTTTCTTATAGACCAGATTACCTGTGAAGTCAGTAACGACTTCATTAGTAACAGACGCATTCTTTATAAATTGTACGTATTTCTAATTTAACACAGAAACTACGCCCCCGCCCTCTCTCGGGCCCAACCCTTATTAGCTCCTCCCTCCTCCCTCTCTCTTTCCAATTTTCTAATCGTGTGAGTAACAACGAAGGGAAAGAAGAGTTAGGCGCACCTGTAGCCGTAGACTAGATGAAGTACTGTGTTGGCGGATTGACGAGGGAAGAATTGCAAGAAGTCTGCCCCGTGGATGACAGATGAGCGCTAGACACGTACTTGTCCGAATTCGTCTACCCAGCGCTCTCATTGCAGTTTGACTCCACGGGTCTAGTTCGTCTTCTTTAATGCTGAATGACTGACTGCTGTTCGCTAGGCACCTTTCGGCGTATTCCGCGGGTACAATATTTACATATCGTTCTGCGTCTCCAGGACTGCCCCCTACACGAGGAGATGCGACAACATTTCTGGCCGGAAGGAGGGAGGGGACCTCAATACCAAGCTCTGGGGGAACGCGGCCGACCTTCACCGGACGTCCAAGTTTGTGGCATCCCTCGGGATGCAACTGTAGCTGCGTAGCTGTCGAACGCCGAAGAAGAATATATCGTTCTGCAAAAGATTCATTACTTTTTTTGTCTACTGACACATCGCTGAACGGCGAACAGCTGAAAGGTACTGGAGTAAGACATGGAGCACAGCTTTCAAGTATGGCATTATCTCGTTCTGCGAAAGGTGTTGTACGTTGTTTTATCCACTGACGCTGACACACCGCTGAACCGGCGACAGCTGAAAGGTACTGCGGCAAAACAAGTAATGTCCACGAGCACAACTTGATGCAACAATACTCATTATACTGTTATCGTGAAAATAATATAATGGGAAGGTGCCTCATAAACTAGACATTCATTTTCGGCTACAACAGAACGTTAAAATAAATCCTGTTTGACGATTTTTATCTTTTATATTATGCCTACGTATTCTGAACGTGCTCTTGCCCGCTTTCACTTGCGTCAGTTGCACGTGTCCGATGAATTATGTACGTGATAAAGATGTGGCATGTGTCGCGGGAACATTGATTCTGAATAATCTAGCATTATTATATGGAAATGCAGTGGAAGCAATATGTTTATGAAAGCTGCACACAATAGAACGGAACTATTCACTGGGCATGTAATAGATATGTGTTAATATTATTCTGAGTTATTACACTGAAATGCAGTGCATTAATTGTGCTTAATATAAAAGAATCGTGACTATCCGCATACTGAACGATTTAAACATGTCTATTGTATATAAATTTGTCACAATGTGTGTGGTGAACGTTTTTTTTCTGAATTATTGCATGTACATGGAAATGCAGTGCATGGACTGTCAGTGCTAAAAACCACAATACCCCCAAAATTACAAAATACCCCAAAACAACAACAACAACAACAACAACAACACACACACACACACACACACACACACACACACACACACACACACACACACACACACACACACACACACACACACACACACAACTGCAGGGAGCCTGAGAGGGGTTGATGACATGAACTTGGAGCGTCAGTGTACATTTTGTGAAATGTAAGTAGTTTCGCCTCGTATAGTAGTGCAATTAAAAAAAAAATTGCAGCATTAATGTTGCTATTCTCTTGAATAATGGAGACGTCATATATATATGTGAAGATTCTTTCATAATTGATATTCCTGAAAAGTCTCTATGTTTGTAATGAGGTGGGTGTGTGTGTGTGGGGGGGGGGGGGGGAGGGGGGGGGGACTGGAAAGGCTGTTTTCCAAATGAATGGATGTTCCTTTCGGCCGTTGCGACCATTTTCAAGGCGTGACTTTGCGGCTTCGAATAGCTTTCTACAGCTTGTTGTATGCCTGACAAACGTGTTGAGACTTTTAACGCCCAGCGCTAGCACACAAAGCCCATCTATTCCATCTGATCTGCTCTCTCTCTCGCTAAACACCCCGTAACAATAATACTAATAATCTAGCGCTTATCCTCGCAGCAAAGCAACTCATAGCGCTACAGACACAGAGAAACAGAACTCTCTTTGGCCTAACGCTTCCCTATCTGTAGTACTGACTACACCTCGACACGACCGAGTCGCTAAAAATAGCCATTAATCAGCGCTGTCTAGTTGGTGCTCAAGTCCGCAGCCACACTCGTAATATAACGTCAGTCGTCTGATCAGTACGCGGTACGCTTCTAAGTACGTAGAGCAGTCGCCACAATGGTTTCACTGAGATGCTATACTGCTGTGACCGGCCAAGTGACTGATTATAATAATAATATTAACTGCATGAGTATTGTATGGGCGCTTTACCCTGTTTCATGAATCGGCTCAAACCGCGGCGAACTGAACCCAACACGCACGCTCACGTGAATCACTCGCATTCTCTCACACACTGGACATAAACACATTACAATCACGTGGTGCAAAGGGTCAGCTCAGCTATTTAAATTTCGGAATTCAGAATTGCATTTATTTCTCAAATTTGGTGGGCTGAACATTTCCAAAGCAGAGGGGGAGGAAGCCGGAGTACCCGGAGAGAACCCCCGACGATCGGCCCGAATGAACGGTGCCACATACGAGAAGGAAAAATTCTTTGCCCCGAGTGGGACTCGAACCCCTGACCTCTCGCATTGGTGACAGACCACCGATCGCCCCGCATTAACCCCATTCGAAGATAAGTTCTCCACAGCGTTGTTGTATGCCTGACAAAGGTTTCGAGACTTAAAGTTATACTGCTGTTCCAAAATGTGTTTAACTTGAAATTAAAAAGTAGTCACTGAACTGACTGCCGGGTAACCAAAACCTCTCAAACTTACCGTCGGCGATCATCTCTTCACAGCTGCAGTCGGCAGAAAGCACAAAATTAGTGCAGAGTCAAAAAGTTCTCCATTCAGAAACTGATGAACACTGAACGGTTCAAAATATATAGGTAAGCCAGTTTCCATTTCCTGTGCTGACAGCTTCAGTTTTAGTGAGTTTATTTATTTTCCAGTTTGCTAAAGGAAGAAAGGTTTAGGGTCGGGGTAAAGTGAGGACTATTTTGTTTTAAACTTATAGCATCCGTCTGTGATTCTGCACGAGCCTTTCTTTCTTTGACAGAGAAGAATGATCTCAGTCATAGATCTTTCCTCTCACACTCTCTGTCTGGGTGGGCGAATTGCAAAGCTGTAACCAACAACAGCAAAAAGACGGTCAAAGGGAACAAACTCCTAGGACGTGGATCGGTCCACACGGGGAGAAAGAGAGAGAGCCGGAGAGAGAGAGGTTTAAAGCTTTAGGTCACACACACGCACACCAACACACACACATACACACAGTCTGCGCACACACGCACACACACACAGACTGCACACACACCGCGACACTGACACTGACACACACTGACACACACGGTGCCCCCCCCCTCCCTACACACACACACACACACACACACAACACACACACAACGTGACTGACACACCCGCCGGCATGAAAGCCATTGTTCAATTCCGTTGCCGCCCGGGAAGCTGCATGGCCAAAACTAACAACAACAACTGACTGAAAAATCCGGCGACCGAACCGCTGTACTCGATACAGGTCAGCAGGCACGTCACGAACTGAAAACACCGAGTGATGTCCATCGACAGTAACAGTCCTCCCATCAGTTACACTACACATGAGAGAGAGAGAGATATACTAATTACTGAATAAATTAATAAAGTACAAATAAATTAAAGAAATACATTACATGGCATGACCTATATCAGTGATAGTCCCTACTGACTACAGAGTTTTTGCGGGTTGAAATATCAATCATTATTATCGAGTTCCTCCACGTCGAATTCCGTACTGGTCAGTTACTGTCTCCAGCTCCAGTGCATTCCCGCGCACAGCATTACAACGACGCTGACTTGTGTGTATCGCTGATTCAGACGTGTTCCCATGCCTCACACCAGCCAGTCTGTTTTGGGAACTTCTCGCCACAGAGATCCAGTGCACGAGGCATACCATCCACTCAGTACTACGTGTACTTCGGTCAGAGTTTGCTGTCACTGTGCACTGGAATCAGCCAGGCAGCTGTAAAGTGTAAGTACTTGTTTATACATGACTGATTTTGAGACACTGGACAGACTGAGAGGTAGAGGAAACTTGAAGCAAAGAGGCCGGTTAGCCGCCCTACTGACGCGGGCCCGGCACCGCCTCTTTGCTTGAGGTAGCACATTGGTCAAGTCAGTTGTGTTCGTGCACGACAGACGGACTGACTGCCGGCTCCGTTGCAGTTCAGGTCACCGTTTATCGTTCAGGTGTATGCGACAACGTCGTTCAAGTTGTCACAGTAACTGACGGCAGTCAGTTCGGCAGTGCAGCACCGTACACAGCATTGCGCTTCCGCGTGTAAAAGAAGAAAATTCCATCTCCCGCTGCATCAGCCACCGGCTGAGCTACAACGGCAGGAGACCGGGAGCTACATCAGTCATACATTCTCAGTGATGCCGAGTTCAGTCAGTCAATGAATATTAGACTGACTGACACAGTGTCATCAATGCTTTCAGCGTAAATGACCGATCCGGCCGGGGACCGTCAGTTGTTTTTGCCGGACTGACCACAAAAGCTAAAACTGCCCAAAACTAAAACATGATCATTGATCAGTTATAGCCGTACGAGCCTGCCAGCGGCTATACTGAAGTATACTGAATGATGTTCTTTGACTGAACCGCCGCCACTGACTGGCGCCACTGACGCCTAGCTGGCGTTGTCAGGGTACACTGAGCCGACAGTGCGTTTGGAACATACTCAGCGGTAAACATGATAGTGGCGTGGCCCGCCTGATAATTATGTACAATTATTATTATATTTTATCCGCAATGAACCAGTGTTGACCCACTTCACAAAACGTTTTGTTGTGAAGGCCGGCCCGGCGGCGGGGAGCACAGCACGGCCTGGCCGCCATAGCGGCGCCACACTGAGTGACTACCACCAATTTCAGTTCTTTCATCAGAGGGGGAGCCGGGGTGGCCGAATGGTAGAGCATTGGACTTCTAATGCTCGGGTCGTGAGTTCGTATCCCGGCTGGGGCCAAACTTTGATATTTGTGCTGATTTTTCATCGTTGCCCCGTCTATGATATCACCCGTATGTGGTGGAAAAGGACGTTAAAACCCCATACACCCACCCCACCCTCTTTCCTCAGAGCTTTGACTGACGGACACCCTATTGCCTTCAGTTGCACAGGGTTCACCGAAGGGTCGCTGAAAAGGCCACGCAAGGTTGAAGCCGGAAAGTTATACGCTCGAGTGCGTCGCCGCATAACCGTCAGTTACTCAGTTTACAAAGCCCGGACACGAAATCCGCTGACCGCTTGTGCTGAGAGCAATGCGGTACATCAAATGCTACTGACTAGAAAAGAAACATATACTATGATATATACTGTGATACCAACTCTGTATCATCGGGCTTCACCACGCTTACCCTCTGCACTGACCCGAAATCGGCTAGCCGAGACCTGCCCCGAGACAAGTGATACCTGAGAAAAACTTGCAAAACCAAAAATACTCGGTGACAAGGAAAGTGGACACAGTACATTTTCAGCCTGTTTCAGAGATTGATTATTGCCTGCATGAGTTGTCCCCCGTGCATACACAGAACCGCAGCATGCATGCATTTTTCGTGGCAACTTTGTGCTCCGCCACAAAAGAAAAAAAAAATGCGTGCTTGTTGCTGCAAGGGAGACAACTCATGCAGGCAATAGTCCCCGAAACAGGCTGAAAATGTACTGTGTTGGGGAATGCGACAGAACTCACCGCTTGTTCAGAACTGTCCATCTTCCCTCGTCACCGAGTATTTTTGTTTTTTCCTTCTTAGGTATCACTTGTCTCGGGGCACGTCTCGGCTAGCCGATTTCGGGTCAGTGCAGAGGGTAAGCGTAGTGCAGCCCGATGGTACAGAGTTGCTGTGATACCTGTTGTCACTGTACCGCATAGGCTCGCCCTCCACCGGGCTCGGGAACTACGGCTTTTGGGCCTCTAATGCCAGTTCAACACTGGCATCGGACTGAAAAAGATAACTTTAATATGTGTATAGTTAGCTGCATTAATGGTCTGACCACACCAGTGGGCCTTGAATGCGTATTGTATTTCGTGTTCCACACTCGGTTACTGACGCCAAAGAGGTGGGTTACTGACTGTTAGTCCGAGCCGTCGACTTCGTAGTCTCAGTGCATAACTATATCGTAAAACAGGCTGAAAAGGGGACTTTTAGCTTCCCCCTCCATGTATCGTGTTCTGCTGCAGCAGTCAGTAGCGGTTTTGTATTTTTATACAGGCTGTATTTTGTAACACGTTAATGCACTGCATACTTAAATTTCCTACTTTGTAACTGGTTATTTTTCGTTTGATTTATTTGTTCATATTTTCATACGCTCCCAGAACCGTGTTGAAATCGGGCCATGTCTGAGAACGACAACTCTGACGCAAAACTGTTTCGGCCTCAGTTGTCTTCCCAAACCGTGGCCACCTTGACGCGTCGCCTGTACGGGCTGCACGTGCTGACCTCTCGGGAGCTGGACAGCTACGATGACCGCAACTTCCACATCACGGTCGACGACAACGACGTCCAGAATGCCCACCTGGAAGCTCTCTGGCCTCACGGTTATGTCCTCAAGGTCCTCAACTCTCTGGATTCCAAGGAACCGGAAGTCATTAGTATGTCAAATAGCTGGCCGATTGAGTAATCTGTGATTCAGTATATCAGTTGTATTGTTCATATGCTGTCCGGTTTGCTGACAAAATAAAGAATTATGTTAAACATAACAATAGAATATTACTGTGGATTATGATTATGCAACTAATTACAGACGCTAATGTCACCATTTTTATGCTCACAAATCGTTCGTAGCTGCTGTCGTGGTATCTATCAACACACCACTTAGACACCTGGAGAGTGACAGCGTCTGTAATGCTGGCACTGAGCGAACAGAAGCGTACTCGCTGACGCGTCGACCACACTGAGCGCTCCAGTAGTATAACAACGGTCGTAGAATTTGAATGTTCGATCGCTCTCGGAAAGTGTAAACAACACAGTATCGCATTAAGAGCTGTACTAACAATCAAGAAAGAGTATTAGAGCGTGCAGGCGCACTCTCGAGCGAAACTGTTCCAAAACATAAGTTGGCCTACATTTCAGTACGTCACATGGCTATTTGCATGTGCACACACACACCTCCGCAAAGCATCAGACACACAGACTCAGTCCTCAGCTTTAAAACGTCCATTAGGATTTAGGACACACCTGTTTTCAGCACAACAATGATGAGTGAATGACAGACACTGTGTGTGTGTGTGTGTGTGTGTGTGTGTGTGTGTGTGTGTGTGTGTGTAGGGAGGGAGGAGGGGGGGGCACCGTGTGTGTGTCAGTGTGTGTCAGTGTCAGTGTCACGGTGTGTGTGCAGTCTGTGTGTGTGTGCGTGTGTGTGCAGAGTGTGTGTATATGTGTGTGTTGGTGTGTGTGTGTGACCTAAAGCTTTAAACCTCTCTCTCTCCGGCTCTCTCTCTCTCTCTCTTCTTTTAGCTATTTTAGTGCTTTTTAACTTTCTAGTAGTTTTTAGTTTCTTTGAGTTATTTTACCTCTGTAAGCGCTTAAAGCTCACAAAGAATAAGCGCAAATAAATATTTATTATTATTATTATTATTACAGCTAAAACTGGGATTGAGGGCCCAAACATTAATTACTTCTCGTGTTCCAACGCTTCCTTCCTGTGACTGTGCCCTTAGTAATTGTGCAACTATGCGTCACTGTTCGTTCGTTCACTCGTCACTTGTATTTGTGTTTTTGGATCGTGTTCAGAGGCCAAGTGTGACATCATTCTTCACGCATACAGAAAGGGATTCCCCACCCCGCGCCCCGTCCCCAGCACGTCCGGTCAACTGTACGCACTGGAGACGCTGGCGAGGGAACAACCGAATGACACAGGCAAGACAGTTTGTGTGTGTGTGTGTGTGTGTGTGTGTGTGCGTGCGTGCGTGCGTGTGTGTGCCAGTGTGTGTGTGTGTGTGTGTGTGTGTGTGTGTGTGTGTGTGTGTGTGTGTGTGTATGTGTGTGTGTGTGTGTGTGTGTGTGTGTGCGTGCTTGTGTGCGCGCGTGTGCAGTGTGTTCTAAATCTCAAATGGCTGGACTGATTTCTCCAGTTTCATGCGTTGACTAAGGAGCTGAAAGTTCCGACGTGTAGGGTCTGCCTTCGGACGTTGTAGCTTTAAGATTCACGGAAGCAGTCATTGTAATAATCGTCTGCTTTTCTTTTCCCCGATTCAGGAGGAGGGGACACTGTGGAGACAGACGTGTACCTTGTGAGGTTGTTCGAGTTTCTGCCGGGAACAACCCTGGCGTCCGTAGAACTAACCCCGACTCTGGCTTTTCAGGTTGGCCACTACGCTGCCATGTTGGACAATTCACTGAAGGTGTGTGTTCCCTTTTTGCTGTTGTTGTTGTTGTTGTTGTTGTTACTGGCGTAACTCACGATGTTACGGTAACCTGTTAGCAGTTGGTCAGTGGGCTGCGTTACACCGCGATGTGGAAACAGGCAACGAGTGGGTGGGGGGTTTCGGAGTTTAACGTCCTCTTCCGCCACGTATGGGTGGTATCAAATACTGGGCAACAAGAAAAAGGCACAGATATTTGGCCCCAGCTGGGATTCGAACTCACGACCCGAGCATTGAAAGTCCAACGCTCTACCGTTTGGCTATCCAGGCTCTCCAAAAAAGCCAAAGAAGAAAGTGAACAAAACACAGAAGGAATGCGAAAAGAAAGAGATTGAACCAAAAGCAAACAAAAATACTGTAGCTGTATTACAAACCGTGTATGTGAGATAAGATAATAATAATAATAATAATTCTTATATAGCGCGAAATCCCCACCATTGTGGGCTCTAAGCGCTTTACAAAGTGACATTAAGATTAACATATTATATAAATTATGAAGAACAAAGATATAAATACATCAATAGAACACACGAGAGAGAAACACACAGAGCGACAACCACACACACGCACGCGCACAATATCATATATGCATGGGGCACACACAATTCTACGAATACAAAGATACGATTCATTTGGGCTCTCATAGCATAAAATATATCTCTCAGGATTTAATATGGAAAACATTTGCAGGATTTTGATGACTCTGGCTGTCCAGAGCTGGTGGTCGGTTGGAACATGCAGACCATACCGTCGCTACGCAACAAACTGCACGCCATCAAGGATCCAGAGAAGGTCAAGGTCGTTGCAGAGGTCATCGGGGAGTGGGAAAAGATTCTAAACCGCCAGGACACATATCAGACAGGTGTGTGTGTGTGTGTGTGTGTGTGTGTGTGTGTGTGTGTGTGTGTGTGTGTGTGTGTGTGTGAAATGTAGCGTAGCATTTCTCAGATTTGCTGGCGGAGAATTCCTAAAGGTTGGTGCCACAAAACTGAAAGAACGCTTGCCAAAGGATTTCAGGTTGCGCTTGGGAATTTTGAGAAGCCTCTCGGACGACGACCTAAGCTGCTTAGTTAAGAAACGTCAAGCATACATGCATTGCAAAACGAACAAACAAACAACAAATAAACAAAACAAAACATAACACAAAAAACAAGCCAAACAAGCAACACTGAACAACAACAAAAACAACATCATCATCATCATCATCAACAACAACAACAACAACAACAACAACCAAGCCAACGGGGCATGGCTTTCAAATATCACATCGTGTCAATCAGATGCTTTTTTATTATTTTTTGTTTCAGGTGTCATCCACAGTGACTTCAACGACCACAACATCTTGGTTCAGTCATCCGTCGGCGTTTCATCGCCATCCTCGTCATCACTGCAAGAAATGGACGTCTGTGGGATTCTGGATTTTGGCGACGCCACCAAATCCTTGCTCATCGTGGAAGTAGCTGTGGCGATGACGTACATGACTGTACGGTGCCCAGTGAACTTTGACCCAGACAAAATGGCGGGTCACGTCCTCGCTGGGTATCTGTCAGAGGTAAGACACATGATGGTACGGTTTACCCTCAACAGCGGGTTGGTCAGATTGCTTCGATGGTTGATTGGTTAGCTGTTTGCGGTCATTTTCCATATCACAAGGTGATATCAGTTGAATAAACAACTGTACAAGTTATTCCTAGTAAATGATTCGCTGGTTTGGGATTTTAACCTTTCCACGGTCAATGACGGAGGCAACGAAGAAAAACAAACTCGCAAGTTTTTTTTTTTTTTTGGGTGTGTGCTCACATCCGGGACTCCAGCTCACGACTCGAGCATGAAAGTCCAACAGTTTATCAGCTCGGCTACCCCGGGTCGGTCCGATAAAGGTTGAATAATTGTCTCTTTTGGTGTGTCATAGCCTGGGAAGCACTTAAAGTAGACTAGAAAGTAAATGTCAGTTTAACTAACTCTATGCTGATAGTTTTTCCCAGCAGGACACTAACAGATGGTTGCTTCCCTTTGACCGATAGAAACCTGTTTTACTGTATGTAGTTCCGCACTTTATGGTGACATGACTGAGAATAAAAATAGAAAGTTGGCGATG
This sequence comes from Batillaria attramentaria, assembly GCA_018292915.2. Classification (NCBI taxonomy): domain Eukaryota; kingdom Metazoa; phylum Mollusca; class Gastropoda; family Batillariidae; genus Batillaria; species Batillaria attramentaria. The sequence continues at coordinate 5,574,279 of JACVVK020000001.1, read as the reverse complement.
CCATAAATTGAACCTCTGCGCCAAACACCCGCCCACGCACCCCCGCAGCCAAGCGTTGTGAACGTGAAGGCCCCAGGTGGAGACTTTAGCATACAGAGAGTTAACAATTATTTCATGTAAAGTAAATCCCTTACTTGAAAAGGGGAGCCAGGGTGGCCGAATGGTAGAGCGTTGGACTCTCAATGCTCGGGTCGTGAGTTCGTATCCCGGCTGGGGCCAAATATTTGTGCTGGCTTTTTCATCGTTGCCCCGTCTTTGATATCATCCGTATGTGGTGGAAAAGGACGTTAAACCGCCAAACACCCACCCCACCCACCCCTTACGTGAAAATTAGACTCGGGTAAAACTGTTGGAGGCTTTATGAAATTGGGGGAAGCTCTTTACGCAATTGAAAATCTGTCGTAGATCTGTACGCCATTTGGTAAGCGTCATGTATTTGATGAGTTCCTGCGCCTTTTTAGCAAAGAAATGAAGTGACTGAATCAGTTGAAGGCAACTGCTGACGACTAGTATTACAACAAAATGCCATTGTTACAGGTGAGGTTACCCAGGAGTGAGCTGCAGTCACTACCAATCACCGTGTGCGCGCGGTTTAGTCAGTCGTTGACAGTGGGGCACTACAAATTATCACTTGATCCAGAGAACTCCTACATCATGGTGCACGCTGACAAGGTGTGGCCGCACTTGCACAGGCTCTGGTCGCGACCCCGCGACGACACTCTGGATATCTGGAAGAGTGTGGTCGAAGACCATGGAGTGACGTTTCCTGGGGATTGACTGTGAAAAATCTGTCAGCACAGACGGAGGGGCTTGATATAATTATGTAGATACAGAATTGGCATGGAAGTCGGTTCACGCTTGTTGTTACTAAGGCTGGTATGCTTACTGCCGCACAAGTGTGTGTGTGTGTGTGTGTGTGTGTGTGTGTGTGTGTGTGTGTGTGTGTGTGTGTGTGTGTGTGTGTGTGTGTGTGTGTGTGTGTGTGACTCCACATAGAATCCTAGGAACGTCTGATTGTGTGGCCACACCCTTGTGCTTCATAACGACTTTGCATCGAGTCGGCAGCTTGTGTGAATCGTACGCTTATTGCATTTGTAATATGTCTGTGAGTGTTTCAACCAAGGATCTACATGTGTAATCAAAGCTTCTGCGTGACAGGTAAAGTGAGAAATGAAAAGCAGGATATGAGATGCTCATTAGAAACCACTGCATTGATTCTCTTCTCGAGACATCCGGTATTCGCCCGAATCGGTCAAAGCATCCAGTGATTCAGCTAATTTTCCGCAAGCGGGTTTGTCTTCATTTATTCGTGATTAGTTTCATTTGTGCGGAACATACTCTGGGATCCCTTCGGTTGTGGCAAAAACCAGATCTTCCGCATAAATGCCAAGCCCGCTTGTAGAATTAGCTGAATCACTGGATACCGGGATCCGTTCGTTTCACCAACGTGGCAAGACCCAGGGGAAATGTCGAGAAGAGAATCAACGCAGTGACTGGTACCTAATGAACATCTAGCGGACTGTTCTGCTTTTGATTTGTCCTGTTATATGTCACAGTGAAGCTTTTCAATCCCACCCACGTGTACAGGATTTTGGCACGTGATGGCACGTGCTCGGGCGAACGAGAGAAAGAATCAATGAATCTTTATTTTACAACGGTACAGGCAGTTAACATTAAACAGTCAGTTTTCATACATGCCGTTGCTAAGAGAGAGAGAGAGAGAGAGAGAGAGAGAGAGAGAGAGAGAGAGAGGTGGGTGTTTGAGCGTTTAACGTCTTTTCTCACCACATATAGGTGATATCAAAGACGGGGCAATGAGAAAAAGGCCAGCACAAATATTTGGCCCCAGCCGGGATTCGAACTCAGACCCGAGCATCGAGAATCCAACGCTCTACCATTCGGGTATGCCGGCTCCCCAGAGAGAGAGAGAGAGAGAGAGATGATGATGATGATGATGATTTATTTATCATCAGTAAAAGTTTTGACAGAAATTCGCCAGTTTGCAAACTTGCCGTGTTAAGGCTACCGAGACTATCTACTAAAATGATAATAAAATTACACCACAAGAAACAAAATTATAGAGAAAATCATTCATCAGGTCCATCTGGCGTCATGTAATAAATACATCGTCCATGAGGCGTCATGTAGTGCATCATCCATAAGGCGTCATGTGGTACATCATCCATGTGGCGTCATGTAGTACATCATCCATGTGGCGTCATGTAGTACATCATCCATGTGGCGTTATGTAGTACATCATCCATGTGGCGTCATGTAGTACATCATCCACGTGGCGTTATGTAGTACATCATCCATGTGGCGTCATGTAGTACATTATCCATGTGGCGTTATGTAGTACTTCATCCATGTGGCGTCATGTTAGTACATCATCCATTAAACATCATGCAGTACATGATCCATGTGGCGTCATGTAGTACATCATCCATGTGGCGTCTGTAGTACATCATCCATGTGGCGTCATGTAGTACATCATCCATGTGGCGTCATGTAGTACATTATCCATGTGGCGTTATGTAGTACTTCATCCATGTGGCGTCATGTTAGTACATCATCCATTAAACATCATGCAGTACATGATCCATGTGGCGTCATGTAGTACATCATCCATGTGGCGTCTGTAGTACATCATCCATGTGGCGTCATGTAGTACATCATCCACGTGGCGTTATGTAGTACATAATCCATAAGACGTCATGGAGTAGATCATCCACGATTTCTCATCTTGTCTACATCATCCACGAGACGAGAAGGGCATCATCCATGATGTGTCATCTAGTACATGTCATATCCACGTGGCGTCATCTAATGCATCATCCATGAGGCCTCGTCTAGTGTATCATCCATGAGGCGCCATGTAGTACATCATCCGTCGGATTCCTCGCCTAGTACATCAGCCAAGCGATGAGAGGGGCGAGGGTCCAGAGGGTGGCAGTGTCGGTGAGGGCAGTAGCCGAGTTGTCCTCGGTCTCAGCGACGATTTTTGGCGGTTCCACGTAGACGCGTCTGTCGAGTCGCCCGGGTCTTTTGCTGTCGTCCATACAGGCGCGGGCAACCACGTAACGGTCAACTGCAAACACCATGATTGTGCTCGTGAAAAAAACATGCCACAGAGCTATGCCGATGTTTTTAGCGCTGACCGTGAGCTATTACATAATACTTCACAAGCTTAACCATCGAATATGAGTGACGTCGCAGCCCTTACCAAAGATCATGAGATACGTCATAAAGTTTTCCCTTACCACTGATCTTGAGGTACGTCACAGCCTTATAGCCACTGGTCTTGAGCTACGTGACAGCCTTATAGCCACTGATCTTGAGCTAGCTCACAGCCTTTTCCGCTAATTATGAGCTACTTCCTTACGACTGTTCATGAGCTAGACCACAGTCTTCACAACTTACCAGTAGTTACACTAATGCCCTAACGTGTGGCCATTACCACTGAACTCAGCGCCTTGACCATTGAGCTCATCAGCGCCTTTACATCTGAGCTCGGCCATCGCCTTTACTACTGAGCTACAACATCGCCTTGACCACTGGGCTGCGTCAACGCCTTTACTATTAAGCTCAGCGCCTTGACCATTGAGCTTGACCATCGCCTTTACCACTGAGCTAGGCCATCGCCTTTACCATTGAGCTAGGTCGTCGCCTTTACCATTGAGCTACGTCATCGACAGCGCCTTTATGACTGAGCTACGTCATCGCCTTTACCACTGAGCTACGTCATCGCCTTTACCATCGAGGTACGTCAGCGCCTTTATTACTGAGCTACGTCAGCGCCTTTAACATTCAGCTACGTCATCGCCTTTACCATTGAGCTACGTCATCGCCTTTACCATCATATTACGTCAGCGTGAGCTACTTCCTTACGACTGATCATGAGCTAGGCCACAGTCTATACACTGATCCGTAGCTACACTAACGCCCTAACGTGGGGCCATTACCACTGAGCTACGTCGGCACCTTTACCGCTGAGCTACGTCAGCACCTTTACCACTGAGCTACGTCAGCGCCTTTACCACTGAGCTACGTCAGCGCCTTTACCACTGAGCTACGTCAGCGCCTTTACCATTGAGCTACGTCAGCGTCAGCGCCTTTATTACTGAGCTACGTCAGCGCCTTTAACATTCAGCTACGTCATCGCATTTACCATTGAACTGCGTCATCGCCTTTACCATTGAGCTACGTCATCGCCTTTACCATCATATTACGTCAGCGTGAGCTACTTCCTTACGACTGATCATGAGCTAGGTCACAGTCTATACACTGATCCGTAGCTACACTAACGCCCTAACGTGGGGCCATTACCACTGAGCTACGTCGGCACCTTTACCGCTGAGCTACGTCAGCACCTTTACCACTGAGATACGTCAGCGCCTTTACCACTGAGCTACGTCAGCGCCTTTACCGCTGAGCTACGTCAGCGCCTTTACCACTGAGCTACGTCGGCGCCTTTACCGCTGAGCTACGTCAGCGCCTTAAACACTGAGCTACGTCGGCGCCTTTACCACTGAGCTACGTCAGCGCCTTTACCGCTGAGCTACGTCAGCGCCTTTACCGCTGAGCTACGTCAGCGCCTTTACCACTGAGCTACGTCAGCGCCTTTACCACTGAGCTACGTCAGCGCCTTTACCACTGAGCTACGTCAGGCGCCTTTACCATTGAGCTACGTCAGCTCCTTTACTATTGAGCTACGTCAGCTCTTTTATGACTGAGCCACGTCGCCTTTACCACTGAGCTACGTCAGCGCCTTTACTATTGAGCTACGTCAGCTCTTTTATGACTGAGCCACGTCGCCTTTACCACTGAGCTACGTCAGCGCCTTTACCACTGAGCTACGTCAGCGCCTTTACCACTGAGCTACGTCAGCGCCTTTACCACTGAGCTACGTCAGCGCCTTTACCACTGAGCTACGTCAGCGCCTTTACCATTGAGCTACGTCAGCTCCTTTACTATTGAGCTACGTCAGCTCTTTTATGACTGAGCCACGTCGCCTTTACCACTGACTTATGTCAACACCTTTACCACACTGAGCTGAGTCGGCAACTTTACCACTGAGCTACCCCAGCGCCTTTACCACTGAGCTACGTCAGTGCCTTTACAACTGGGCTACGTCAGTGCCTTTATGACTGAGCTACGTCGCCTTTACCACTGACTTACGTCAGCGCCTTTACCAGTGAGCTACGCACGCGCCCTAAGTAAGCTTCGTCGTCGCCTTTACCATTTGCCACGCCACCGCTCTTACCCCTGAGATATACCAAAGCTTACATTGCTCCAAGTAGACGTTGGTGGTTTGAAGGTCGCATCTTTCCATGAGGACTCTACGGAAACAGTCGTAGCCGATGTCAGATGTGCTAGAGAGGTGGAAAAGTATATTAATCATTTGTACCAAGTAATTAAGTTACGCATGAACCCATACCCCGGCCCAAGTAGTAAGCTCAAGAACAGGAGAGAGAGAGAGAGAGAGAGAGAGAGGGTGGGTGGTGTGGGTGTTTGGGAGTTTAACGTCTTTTTCCACGACATAAGGAGAGAGAGAGAGAGAGAGAGAGAGAACTCGGAAAACGAATTACGGGCGAAGGACACAAATACACAGGGCCTCAAAATGCCTATAATTATATTCATATTAGCCTCAGGCATCATAGTCACCCGCACAAATGCTTCAATGTAGAAACAATTACGACCACGAACAGGCCATGCAAAGGCACGCACCTGACAGGGGTTTAAAAAGTATTTGAAGGTCTCCTTTCCGCTCGGGCCTTCCTGGAGTAAAGCCAAAACCAGGTTTAACCTAACCCTAAGCAAATATACACACAGAATGAACATAGAGCCAGGAACCGTCATAGATCTGGGAGAGAATAGACATGGGTGATCATACGTCTGGAGGACCCTTCGGATTTCTATTGGGGGAGCCGGGGTGGTTGAATGGTAGAGCGTTGGACTTCTAATGCTCGGGTCGTGAGTTTGATCCCGGCTGGGGCCAAATATTTGTGCTGGCTTTTTCATCGTTGCCCCGTCTTTGATATCACCCTATGTGGTGGAAGAGGACGTTAAACCCCCAAACACACCCACCCACCCACCCTTTCCAACATTGTACGAATACGTGTTTGGAGGTTTCCTTGCTCGAAAGTACTATCGATACAGATAGCTAGGTGTGACGTACTCATTGTGACGTAAAGCATTCAGACAATGCATCATTTTAAAAATTACGTCACAAGACGTCGAGGCGAGCCAAAACTCCCGGAAGCAAGTCTGCATAGTGAATTTTGACTCAATTTGGTTGGACCCCCCCAACAAACAAACAAACAAACAAACAAACAAACAAACAAAAAACCCAAACAAACAAACAAACAAAACACCCCCCCCCAAAAAAAAAAAAAAAAAAAAAAAAAGAAAGAAAGAAAGAAAAAAACCTTGGGGAAAAAAGTCACCCCGTCACTGGATCAATTAGGTCAATCAGTCTATTACTCTATAAGTATTCGTCGGTTAATCACACGTCAATCGGTCAGTTGGTATCGCAGTCAGTCCGTTGGTCACTCGGTCAGTCGGCCAGTCAGTCAGCCAGCCAGTCAGTCAGTCAGTCAGTCAGTCAGTTTCGGACAGTCCGTCAGTGAGTCAGTCAGTTTTGGTCCGTCATTCAGTCTGTCAGTTTCTGTTGGTCAGTCGGCCGTCTGTTTCGGTCAGTCGGTCGGTCGGTCAGTCAGTCAGCCAGCTAGTCAGTCAGTTTCAGTCAGTCAGTCAGTCAGTCAGTCAGTCAGTGAGTCAATCAGTCAGTTTCGGTGAGTTAGTCAATCAGTCAGTCAGTCAATACACTTCAGTCAGCCACTCAGTCATCCAGCGAATTAATCAATCACTCATACCACTAATCCTCCGATCGATGTTGTTTGTTGAAGAAGACGGAAAAGAGGATAATTGGCCGTATAATATATCACACACGACAGACGGGAGGCAACAGCTGCCGAAACTGTATCACACTTTTGCACCCGAAGCGTGTCCTCCAGTTCATCATCTGACAACCACTTAAGGCCTCCGACGCAGTCTTGCGTGGAATGCAGAATCGATGAAGAGCCTTGAGATCAAATCCAATCAGTCACCGCACACCGTGAGCCTAGGGTGGGATGTATTGTCCAGACGGCCAAGTAACTGATGACGTGGGAGAGAGATACAGACGCAGAACCACAAAGCAGTAAGGAAAAAATCGCATCAGGTGAGCATGCGTTAAGTTTTGTTATAGTTATTTTGATTTATAACTCTTGGTATCGGCCACTTTTTGTGGATAACTCATACGACATTATTATTTGAATTATTGTTTGTATGTTCCTCACTTTTCTGTCGCGTGTTTCTTGTGATCCTTTTTCACTGACCAAGCGCAAAACAGCACCGATATTTTGCCACAAAATTTTAAACTTAGAATGAGGGGACACAATCCTAAATCAATGTTATAATAAAATCACCCTTTGTGAACAAGTCCTGACTAACCTACCAGTACTAGTTTTGAACGACGTCTTCAGATTTTTAAGTCAACGAATGCTAGTATCGTCTCATAATATCCAGTATTAAGATTCACAGCAAGATGTGTCCACGTGCTCAATCTCATTGAAACTGTGCATCTGGCTCTTTTTGTGCGCGAAAACCAACACCTCAAAATGCCCAAGAACCTTCAGTTCATTTGATATTGTCGACTTTTGTCATAAATCAACTGTTTCATCTGCAGATTTTGGAGCAAGTTCTGCACACAAACCAGATCCTGTTTCGTCCGGACACAGAAACGTGGAGAAGGAAACATATTGTGTATTCTCTGATCTAGCCGCCTTCATGACAAAAAAATAATGCCGATCTTAAATTCTACGGTCCATCCCGAACCTGACCAGCCATCAAAAGGCAACACCACAGAAGCTCAGCCCCGCGGCCAAAAATACCGTGACTCTAATTCGCATCCCCTTGGACCTCAAAGCAGCCGTGGAGACTCTAGCAGCGGAATCGCAAGAAGGCGTAGCTCTGGTTCAGACCACAGCTGGCCAGGACAATGTCGGGATTCTACGCCGCCGTACCAGGACCTCAGTCTTGAAGATGGTGACGTGCCTGGAACGAGTCAAAGAACAGACAATAATCCACGGCAAGGGCAGAAGGTTGCCACTGTTCACGACGCGTTCTTCAGGCTTATCAAAAGCAGGAGTGAGAGAGGTACAGTATTTTGCTCGTTTTGCTCTCCATGCAGTGGGCTAACTTGGCAGTGTGGGCACTAGATAATTTCTGACACGTGCGTCATTAAAGTGGTTGATGGTAATGTACGAAAGTAAGTGGAAAGGAAAATAGGAAAAGAAACGTTTAAAGAACGACAGAAAGAAATCCCTGTGTGTGTGTGTGTGTGTGTGTGTGTGTGTGTGTGTGTGTGTGTGTGTGTGTGTGTGTGTGTGTGTGTGTGTGTGTGTGACCGTGTGTGTGTGTGTGACACTGCTACGAATAAAAAAAAGACAAACGTCAACATCTACGGCACTGGCAACAGTAACAGCAACAATTCCAGCATACAAGAGCAACAATACATGAAAAAGAACATCTACAATACCAGTTATGACGGGAGTTCGTAAATGTGCTCAGTTATACATTATCTCAATGGAACGCCGCCAGTAATGCCCCTAGGCAGTTTCCCATCTTCAGTCATCAAAGAAACATGAACAAATAAATTTTATCCACATTAAGGTACTATGACATGTGTCTATAGTGAATGTCCGCTGAAACTACTACTACTATTATCATTATTATTGTTGTTGTTGTTGCTGCTGCTGCTGCTGTTGATGTTGTTGCCGTTGTTGACTTGATCCTGCTGTCCGTGTTCCAGATAGAGGCGATGTGTCCTTCGCCCCGTCTTCCCAGGAACAAAACCGTGGCTTCAAACACTCGTGCAAGAACTTCTGGCTTTCCAGGCCTCGCTACGTCCTCCTCATCTTCATCGTCCTTATTATCTGCCTCCTTGTCCTGGTTGTGACACTTGGGGGTCAGTATACATGTTGATCACAGGTGATTATATCAGACTCATGTTGTTCAGAAGAGGAAGGACCACCATGGCTTTTGGATGTTCCCAAGTGTATCAGGCTATTTAAGTTTGGATTCTACAACGCAAATGCTATGATTTTTTTTTTTTTTGCTGCCACAACTCTTTGCCGGCTCCAGTGGTGTTCCTCCCTGGTAATGGGTGGAATCCACGGAGGGCTCGGAAGTTGGGGCAAATTTTTATTATGCATGATGATGGAGATGAGGATGATGGTGGGATGATGCTATGGAGGTCCGTGTGGTTTGGGACTGCGGGACAGGGCCGCATTCCACACTTCCTGTCATAAATATCCCGGCATTAACCAGGCCCGGGAACTACGGCACCTGCGGTGCCGGCCGTTTAATCATCCACATCATAAGACGTGTCATACCAAGGGAAGCACCCCCAAAGTCGCACCCGTGAAGTGGGTGAAGCTCGGCTGTGTGGCAACAGCCTCCCCATTGGGCCCATAGCACACCCGCTCTGGGTAGGAGCCGACCTAGGTAGGAAAAATCCCGCTTGCCTCGGCTGGGACTCGAACCCCGGTCTGCCGGTCCATAGTCCGAAGTGCTAACCACTACACTACGGGGGCCGGTATGATTTTTTCTTTGTGTTGTTGTCGTTTGTGTCTGGTTCCCACACTTTCGAAAACATAAGCTCTATGTATGCTGAGAGTATTTATCCATGACTCAATCTGTGTGCTGGGTGTTTGGCCACGTTGGGGAAATGTTAGTTATTTAGGGCTTAACGCCGCGCAAGCAACAAAGACTATTTCTCGGCTAACACGTTGGGGGAAAAAAGAAAACAAATTCTTATACAGAGAAACAAGCTTAGAACATTGTGACAAACTAAATTAAGGTAGTTCTTAGCGCGATCTTCTCCTGGTCTTGTCTGTTTCACCTCCTGCCAGCACCAGGTGAAGCAGCTGACGCCACATTAAGCTTCAAAACTGTGCTGTAATAACGCTCAGATGGTATAGTTCGCCCGTTAGGGGGTGCAAATGTGAAATGTATACCAGTCAATTCTGTCGATATTTCGGCATAGTCGTAGAACGAAGCGGCCACGTGACTTCATCTCGTCAGACCCCGGAGTACATTTGCACCCCCTCCCGCGTTACGGGGATACATTCGCCCCCGTTAGTGGTCGACTGGAGTTTATTTTTCCCTCCTGCGCATGACTGGTATACATTTGCACCTCATACCAACTGCGCTGTAGTAACGGCTATGCGAATAGCATACTAACACAAATCGCATCACTGTGACTACAAATAAACTGTTTTTCTAGCTCTATTCGGGTTCGTAGTTTCTGATGTCATGGGTTAAATTGAAACGTTTGCGATCCCCGAAATGGGACCTCAGCAGCCAAGCGTTGTAAACGTAAGGCCCCGAAAATCGGACCACAGCATAGAATGAGTTAATAACGTCCGTGTAAATGATAACATCGAGCATGGTCTGTATGCAGATACCGTAAAATCTGATACTAAAAATGTCGTTGCTAATAATGACAACAACAACAATAATATAATAATAAATGGTATTTGTAGGACGCATTTTCTTTAAACAAAAGTCACTGCGCCGATCACTCACCGACACTCACGCATACTTTACAATAATGAACAGACCTATTCTGAAACTGACTAGTCACACATGATACTCGTATTACTGGAGTCGAGTTATTTGTGGCCCCACGCCGCGCAAGCAACAAAGGCTAATTCGCGGCTGAGAACATGATAGGAAGGACTTGCCAAAAAAAAAAAAAAAAAAGAAAAAAAAAAAAAAGGAATTGGTTTAAGATTGCTCTTAAAAACAGACAGTGTGGGCACATTTCTCACATAGCATTTTCATTTGCTATTCCTGCTGCAGTCACTTTGAGGGCAGAAGACAACGACGACGACGGCAAGGGCAACTCTGCAGACAATGGCAATGACAGTGACGTCACCATGCCGTTACCTCGTGTGTACGATCCAGACATGACGACAGGTCAGTCAAGATTCAGTTTGTCCAGTTTGTCCAGTTTGACGTGTTGTGGTTTTAATAACAATGAAAGTCTCAATACGTATGTTAGGCGCACAACATCGTGTGGAAAACTTTTATTGACTGTGCTTAAGCCGTGCATCAGTCACTTGGGTGAGTTGGGTCACAATAGATATAGAGCTTACATGATTAGTTCGAGTGGTTTATGCTGAAAGACTAACCTCGAGATGGTGTGGTATGGTATGGTAGATTTATCCTCGGCGCATATATCCATCTCTTTTTGAAATGCTCATGGCGCCGCAGGGCTGAAGGACGAAGCAGTGAAAGTCTGCTGCCGCAAAGCGCTACTTTATGTGCAAGCCTTCACCCTGCTGTTCACTCTGGTGCGTGCGATAGTATTTCTGTTTACCACGCCATCGGCCACAGCCTACTCTTCTTCGAAAGATGAACGTGGGATTTTTAGCGTGCACACTTGATGTATGTGCGTGCGTGCGTACACGAAGGCGAGACAGGCACCGTAAACGAGTTTGCACATGGATTTGACTCGATATTATAAAATGGGAAAATGGGAAATATCCCACCATATTCCTGCCCACCGGGGACTCGAACCAGGCAGCTCAGGATCCGAAGTCGGATGCCTTAACCACTAGACCAAATCCCCTGTCGATAGTTCGATTGTTTGTGTAGCTACCGAGCCTCCGGCCATCTGTTTTGCTTACAAGTTTCCGGGTAGCGTTTGGTTTATTCTTTTGCTGTTCTCTGCATTGTCTTTCCGAATGCAGTCAGCGTCACCTCATTTTTTCTCTCTCCATTTTCAGCGTTTTTAGCAGGAGGTCAGAAATCTCCATTTCAAGGCCACTGACCGTTGACGTAACTGGAGTGTGTTTTTGTGAACTCGTAAACCACTGAGTGGGTTATGGAGGGTCATAACTCACACTTTCTCTCTCTGTTTCCTTACTATTTTCGTATGTAAAGCACTCATACTTAACTCACTGAAAATTTGCACTGGCGAATGGTGTACCTGAACCTGAACCTGAAACCATTGCCCGCAACTCGGACCGGCGTACACAGTATCTCGCTCTAGAACCCGTTGGTTTTGCAGTGTGTATGTATGTAGGTGTGTATCGGATGTTGGTATGTATGTAGGTGTGTATCGGATGTTGGTATGTATGTAGGTGTGTATCGGATGTTGGTATGTATGTAGGTGTGTATCGGATGTTGGTATGTATGTAGGTGTGTATCGGATGTTGGTATGTATGTAGGTGTGTATCGGATGTTGGTATGTATGTAGGTGTGTATCGGATGTTGGTATGTATGTAGGTGTGTATCGGATGTTGGTATGTATGTAGGTGTGTATCGGATGTTGGTATGTATGTAGGTGTGTATCGGATGTTGGTATGTATGTAGGTGTGTATCGGATGTTGGTATGTATGTCGGTGTGTATCGGATGTTGGTATGTATGTCGGTGTGTATCGGATGTTGGTATGTATGTAGGTGTGTATCGGATGTTGGTATGTATGTAGGTGTGTATCGGATGTTGGTATGTATGTAGGTGTGTATCGGATGTTGGTATGTATGTAGGTGTGTATCGGATGTTGGTATGTATGTAGGTGTGTATCGGATGTTGGTATGTATGTAGGTGTGTATCGGATGTTGGTATGTATGTAGGTGTGTATCGGATGTTGGTATGTATGTAGGTGTGTATCGGATGTTGGTATGTATGTAGGTGTGTATCGGATGTTGGTATGCATGTAGGTGTGTATCGGATGTTGGTATGTATGTAGGTGTGTATCGGATGTTGGTATGCATGTAGGTGTGTATCGGATATTGGTATGTATGTAGGTGTGTATCGGATGTTGGTATGTATGTAGGTGTGTATCGGATGTTGGTATGCATGTAGGTGTGTATCGTATGTTGGTATGTATGTAGGTGTGTATCGGATGTTGGTATGCATGTAGGTGTGTATCGGATGTTGGTATGTATGTAGGTGTGTATCGGATGTTGGTATGCATGTAGGTGTGTATCGGATGTTGGTATGTATGTAGGTGTGTATCGGATGTTGGTATGTATGTAGGTGTGTATCGGATGTTGGTATGTATGTAGGTGTGTATCGGATGTTGGTATGTATGTAGGTGTGTATCGGATGTTGGTATGTATGTAGGTGTGTATCGGATGTTGGTATGCATGTAGGTGTGTATCGGATGTTGGTATGTATGTAGGTGTGTATCGTATGTTGGTATGTATGTAGGTGTGTATCGGATGTTGGTATGCATGTAGGTGTGTATCGGATGTTGGTATGTATGTAGGTGTGTATCGGATGTTGGTATGTATGTAGGTGTGTATCGGATGTTGGTATGTATGTAGGTGTGTATCGGATGTTGGTATGTATGTAGGTGTGTATCGGATGTTGGTATGTATGTAGGTGTGTATCGGATGTTGGTATGTATGTAGGTGTGTATTGGATGTTGGTATGCATGTAGGTGTGTGTATCGGATGTTGGTATGTATGTAGGTGTGTATCGGATGTTGGTATGCATGTAGGTGTGTATCGGATGTTGGTATGTATGTAGGTGTCAGTGCTTGTATGTATGTCTGACTGTATGTCTGACTACATGTAAGTAATGCATGTATTTTATTTGTATTTATTTAGTTGATTATTCATCTATTATTCATGTATTTATTTATCACCTTTTGTATCCATTTGTAAAGCGCCTAGAGCCCCGGCTTCGGAGATTAGGCGCTACATGTATACAAATCCTCATTATTACAGACCCATACGCTTAAGTCAAACACGCTTAAGTCGAACTTCGGATACGTCGAAGCAAAAACATTTTCCCGGCCAAACTTGCTCTTTGTATGACTAAATTTTCCACGGATAAGTCGAACGAGTACTCAAACACGGATAAGTCAAAACTCGGTTATGTCAAACGAAATCTGCAATTTTAGCCTCGGATAAGTCGTACCAGTCGCTGGCACGGGAATTTCTTTTTGTCCTTCTGATGCATCAGCGTCAAAACACGGCTTGCACGGAGATTTTACATTTTCCGTGCAAGTACAGGTTGACAGTGTTACGTGTCCTGCGGGCCTTAGGGCTGGTTACTTGGGTGGTAGAACACGAAATTGGCGAGAAACACGTGCAAGAACAGAGCTAGGCGTGAGATCTGACCCTGCGCCCCTGATCTCTGAGGTTTTCTGTCGCCAGTGTTAACCCTATTGTGACTGGTACTGCCGCCGACTCAACACTGCCTGAGCCTACCCCCA